>CM076848.1:147637480-147699868 GCA_039519185.1 Astragalus membranaceus | reverse complement strand
ATTCTACCTCTTTCTTGGCCCAACGTCTTCAGGGTAGTACTTTCTTTTAAACTCTCTTGTGAAGACATCCCAAGTAACCTCTTCACCAGCAGTGTTCAACCTATGCAGCATCCCTAACCACCACTTGTCAGCCTCTTCCGCCAGCATGTGCGTCCCAAACTTCACTTGCTGGGCAGCAGTGCAATCCATAACTCGGAATATCCGCTCTATCTCATTCAGCCACGACAAGGCTCCATCGGGATCATACCGACCCTTGAAGGTGGGTGGGTTTTCCCTCTGAAACGTTGCCAGGTTACGGGCATTCATATCGGCAGCATTGTGTTGATTTCCAACAGCTTGGGCTATGGCCTGCAGAGCAGCAGCCAAAGCAGCATCATCCCTTCTAGCCATCTCAACCTAGCACTGCAGCATAAACGACAATTTAGAACTAAAACAAAACACCTAATTGTCATACACAATATGACAGACAGACACACTTGGTCGGACAGACCGAACTTTTGCTCTGATACCACTAATGTAACACCCCATTCTACCCGGCTAATTTCCATAGAGATCAGAGTTTCAAAATTTCTTTTTGAATGGAATGCTACACACGTACTTGATGTAACCATTTAAAATACGCAACACCATTTAATAAATTAAGGTACTCTTGATTTTACCAACAAAATCCACACATAATAATTTAGACATCTCGCAGCGGAAAAATAACATAAACACACAATGCCAAACAACGGCCTCATCGGAATCATTAGGTCAATGCACACGTAAATCAACAATACTTAAATAACATTAGGAATCCCTAATCCAACCCCCTAGGTGTCACGTATCAGAGCAGACCGACTCGGGAGTGAAAGGAGTAAGCCTTCACTCAGGACTACCTGTGGTAAACAACAACAGAAGGGTGAGTCTCAACTACTAATAAAGATTATAATAAGAAGTATATTACATCATAGCATCACGCTCACACAGTCACACAGTAGCATAGTCTATACAATCACCAACTAGCATGCTTATCATGAGGATGTATGCAATACAGTTATGCATGTGGTACCATTTTCCCAGACCGCAGCCTTATCATCATATTATCAACTCAGACCGCAGCCTTATCATTTCAATTTAGAACTCAGACCGCAGCCTTATTATCATAATTAACAACTCAGACCGCAGCCTTATGTATGCATGAGACTCCATGACAAAACCACAATCATAATTATTAACAACACGGTCCATGTATCCTATATCACATCTTTAATTAATCTTAGTTTTAGCCCCCATGGCCTCATCACGAACCAACTCCTTATTTTCTCCTCACAATCACGTCCCTAGGACTAGGATAACACTTAGGGACCAATCTAGCACCATTAGACCCGAAACTCAAACACAAGTCATGGGCGCCCCACTAGGCGCCCTAGGCGGCCACACTTGGCGCCCACACAACACCCAAACGCACAAACATAGTAGACCACCTTAAAAATTGAAACCGCTCTAGCCAAAATGTTCAAAATGGGATTTTGGTCAGTGAATACAAAGTTTGGCTCGGTAAAATATGCTCAGAAAATGATGTGTGCACAAGGCACCCCTAAAACAAGCCAAAATGATGCCCAAGGACAATTTCAAAACCACAAGTGCAAATCCAGAAATTCTTTAGCCAAAGTGTTTTAAATAACATTTGGTCAGGTCAATACAAAGTTTGGCTCGGTAAAATATGCTCAGAAAATGATGTGTGCACAAGGCACCCCTAAAACAAGCCAAAATGATGCCCAACCGGACAATTTCAAAACCACAAGTGCAAATCCAGAAATTCTTTAGCCAAAGTGTTTTAAATAACATTTGGTCAGGTCAATACAAAGTTTGGCTCGGTAAAATATGCTCAGAAAATGATGTGTGCACAAGGCACCCCTAAAACAAGCCAAAATGATGCCCAACCGGACAATTTCAAAACCACAAGTGCAAATCCAGAAATTCTTTAGCCAAAGTGTTTTAAATAACATTTGGTCAGGTCAATACAAAGTTTGGCTCGGTAAAATATGCTCAGAAAATGATGTGTGCACAAGGCACCCCTAAAACAAGCCAAAATGATGCCCAACCGGACAATTTCAAAACCACAAGTGCAAATCCAGAAATTCTTTAGCCAAAGTGTTTTAAATAACATTTGGTCAGGTCAATACAAAGTTTGGCTCGGTAAAATATGCTCAGAAAATGAGTTTACCCAAAAACATGATTTATGCGCCTTGCCTAAGCATAGACAGCAACCTGGCGCCACCCCAGACGCCACAGGCAGCAACATAGGCGCCCTGCCCAGAACACAGACACGCCCAGCAACAGAAAAACAGCGCCCAGGGCGCCAAGTCCCCCCCCCCAGCCACTAGCGCCCAGGCGCCCCAACACAACCAAAACACCAAAAATTATTAATCATTTTTCTAAACCCAATCACCATAACATTCACAATTACATTGTGCTCATACCAACAACATTCAATCTCATATATATATATATATTAGGAACACATCAAGGCACAAAATCAACACATGAAATCCAAACCTTAGCATAGGGAAATCGAATTAACCGCAACAATTATCAAATTCAACTAACCTAAACAATTCTAACAATCAACAAGTAGTGTCAAGTGGGATCCTATGGTTTACATACAACCTATTATATTCTCTATTATAGAGTGAGACTCCCCTAACCTTGATTATGCCGGAATTAGAGTTCTTTCCACCGAAGCACCGACAACCACCACAACAACGAATCCTCTCCTTCTTCTTTCCTCTATCACGAACGCGTCCTCTTTCTCTATTCCTTGGACCATTCGCGAATTGAATAAAAATAGGAAGGGTTAGGGAAAAACGAAAACCTAAGTACTTGATAGAGAGAGGAAATCGAATCATAAGGATTAGGAACCCTTACCTAGGATCAAGGTGCACAAACCCTAACTCCAAGCTTGAAGTCGCCTCCTCCCTTCTCTTCTCCTCTCTTCGACTTTCTTTCTTTTCTTCTCTCCTTCGACTCACTTGGTCACTTTTTGCACAATTGGGGCGCAACCTAGACCCCTAGCGCCTAAGGAGCGCCTAAGCCAACGGGCTTGGGCCTCTTGGGCCGTCACTTGAAATTCCGGTATTACCAATGCCATCCCCTTCAATTAAAATAAAATACTATATCATCGCATAATAAAATAAAATAGTGCAACACTTTAAATAATTTAATCAATTACTTAATTAAATTATTTTAGGGTGTTACAAGCACAACTCTGGTTGAAACTTTCGCAAGCAGCCAAACGGACAAAGGTCCTGATGGGCTCTCACTACTCGAATCCACTCTCCTAAGTTTTTGCAGACCTGGGTTATGGTCCCACTCAAAGCACATAGTCACAGGGTATAAGTGTAGTGTGTGTCAAGGGCATTTTCCCTAGTACTACCCTCACCTGAAATGAAAACCAGAGTAGTCCAGACAAAAGCAAGCAATGACAAGTTATCTACCCTAGGGTTCCATACCTAGAATATCTATAAACAAGGATATTGCTCACCTTAGGAAAAGGAGCCAAGAAGAGGGGATCATGGGGATTGAAAAAATGCATGGGCATAAGCGATAAAAGAAAAGGAATAAAAGATAAGAAAGAAAGGCAAACAGGGTTTTAATCAAATCAACAATACATTAAACCACACATTTAAATTAGTTAGGCTTGACCCTCGTCTTTTTTTTAAAAAAAAAAAAAAAAGGTGTCCCCAGTGGAGTCGCCAGCTGTTGCACCCCGAAAAATCCCGCTTTGGGTTTCTCAATGTACAACGTGGAAAAATTTTTGGAGCCGCCACCAATATTTTAATTTTAAGACCAAAACATTGAAAAAAGGTCTTTTGGACAAAGCGGATGGTCTTTGAAAACTAGAGATATAGGTTCGGGGGTCGATTACGCGCGAGGAAGGTGTTAGCACCGCGCACGTCCTTTCTACCGAAAGGGAACCTCTAATTAAATGTGTGGTTTTAACGTTTGATTTGAAAAATACCTAGATTTGCCTATTTATTTCTTGTTTGAAGACGAATGAGAAAACTTACTGGAAATTTTATTTTTGGTGAGAAAGGGGGAAAAAAGGTTTTTTAGAAAAAAGTGCTTGACGGGACATGGCCCGCTCCTACGTATCTCCCGGTGCGATGGAGAATTCAAAGCTACGTAGTTCTTGGGTAGAAAATGTTTGTGTGTTGGTGTTTTTTAATATAGGGGTTTTAGGATTGTGTGATCTGTGTTGAAGGACCACTGGGGGTCTGGAGGGCCGCTGGGGGCTGAAGGAGCGTTGGGGCTCTGAAGGACCACAGTTCACTTATCCTAAAACGATGATTAACCCGGCCGTATGACCGACTTAATCCCCTACTTTGAATAAGATTTTTGATTTTTTTATGAAAGAGATGTGTTTGTATTTTTTAATTTAGAAATTGTTTATTTTTGCGCTTGACAGGGGCGTGGCCCTGCTCCTACGTATCTCCGGGTGGTGAATCAAAGGCGACGTAGTTCTAGGGGTAAAAATGTTTTTGTTTTTTTATCTTTTTTTGGTGAGTTTTTGAATTAGGACGAGCAGTAGCAAATGATTAAACTAGCAGAGGCTATGATGAACCACTACTAAATACTCGAAAAATGAGAATTGTACCGCTAGTCAAACGAACAAAGGTTCTGATGGACTATTGATAACAACTTGTTTTTATTATCTTTTTGAAAGTGATTTTCGAAAGAGATTGATTTGTACGAGGATCAAACTAACAAAAGTTATGATGGATCGTCGTTTATTATTTTTAGGAGAAAAGGACATTGTCACTAATAGCTAAACGAACAGAGGCTCTGATGAGCTACTAGCAACAATGGGTTTGAAAATGATTTTTGTTTGTTTTATGAAAATGATTGGTTTAGGGGGGTGAAAAGAGTTTTTATTTGTGGCGCTTGACGAGAACGTGGCTCGCTCCTACGTATCCCAAACGGGAATCAAAGCGACGTAGTTCTAATTAAAAAAATGTTTTTGAAAGGGTTTTAAAGGGGCAAGCTGAATCACCCGAGACCATCTTCACCACTTAGAACATGATGCACTAGGCATAAGTGGGAATCATATGGTTCGTCATCAACAATGGACGATAATATACAAGAACGAGTAGATAAATGCTATAGCTAAGTTTAAATCACATGGATCACAATAACTAAATATTAACAAATGAAAAGACTGAAATACCTCTGATGAAGACAGATATTACAAATCTGAAGAACGCAAATCCCGACTAACTCTTGCAGAAGATCGACTCTGACGGACCAACGGAACGGATAGAGCGAAAAAATAAAGCGTAGAAGAGTTTTTTTTCTAAAATGTGAGGGATCTCGCAAAAATGAGTTTTTTTCTCTGATCTCGTGAAGAATGCCTGTTCTGAAATGAAAAACGAGGTGCCTATTTATAGGAAATCAGATTTAATCTTTTTTAGGAAATAGGCTAATCGATTATTTTAAAACACACTTGGTATGCATAATCGATTATGTGTTCAATTGTTTTTAGACTGATAATCGATTAGGTGCTTGAATTAATCAATTAGGTACTTTCCAAAAATGTTGATAATCGATTATGATGGTTAGTTATAAAGGAGGATAATCGATTATGCTCCTGAACACTTTTCAGGAGGATAATCGATTATAGGCTTGAAGAAGAGAAGTATGTAATCGATTAGGCACTTTCCAAAATCATAGAAACTTTCCAAAATAGGTGATAATCGATTATGGTCCTTAGTGAGAACATGGGATAATCGATTATGCTCCTGAATTATTTCAGAGTAGATAATCGATTATCCCCTTTGCTTTTCAGAGTGGATAATCGATTATCCCCTTGATTTTCAAGTAGATAATCGATTATTTGCTTGATTTTCAGAGTAGATAATCGATTATTTGCTTGAAGGAAGGATATGACGTAATCGATTATTTCCTTATTCATCAAGAATACATTATATGCATGATAAAATCAATTTTATACTTTCTAAAAAATTATTTTCATGCATGAGGCTTATTGAAAAATATTTTCATGCAAAAATAATTTTTTATAGACCCTTTTGTGAGAAATGACCAAAATGCCCTTTTTGACCCCAAAAACCCTAATTTCCCAAAAAGTGCATTCTAACCCTAAAAATGATTTCAAAAACTTTGGAATGGTTTCTAGGACCCAAAATGCAATACATTTTATTATTATTATTTTTTTGTGGGGAAAATTAGG
This sequence comes from Astragalus membranaceus, assembly GCA_039519185.1. Classification (NCBI taxonomy): domain Eukaryota; kingdom Viridiplantae; phylum Streptophyta; class Magnoliopsida; order Fabales; family Fabaceae; genus Astragalus; species Astragalus membranaceus. The sequence goes on along the minus strand of CM076848.1, from coordinate 147,693,639 downwards.
GTTTTGACCTAAGCCGGACAAAATTGGGGTATGACAACGGGGAATCCACTGAAGTGATCAACTTGGGGACCGCTGAGAACAAGAAAGAGGTCAAGATGGGTACTTCAATAAAGGAAAATTAGAGCTCAAAAGGGAAATAAAGAAGAAGGGCAAGTGCATGAAAATAAGTGAATTATTGTCCCAAAGTTAATTTTTGAGGAAATAAGCAATCATGATTTGAAATGAAGTCGGACTACCATTCCATATCCAAAAACAAAATCCTCTCCTACCCACCGTAAGCCAAGAAAATCCCAAAGAGAAAAACATAATCCTTTCCGACCCATCTTAAGCCAAGAAAAAGCCAAAAATCCAAAAGTCACCTTAGACAAGGACCACCTCGGAAAAAACAGTGCATCGTTCTTTATCAGTTCACCCAAGCTCAAGAAAAAGAAGAAGTCAAAGAAGGAAAAATCATTCAAAAGGAAAATCCCAAAACCAAAAGAAAAATACAAAAGAGATGTAAATAGTGAGTTGATACATGTTACCACAAAACCCAAGAGATCCTCGTCTCAATAAACCTTCAAACACTTTCTCATTCCATGCACCCCTCCTCTCATAAACCGCAAACACTCTCCTTTGACCTCAACAACTCGCCCTCCACAGACCCTTAGCCAGGAATAAAACCTCCTAATACCTCATCAAACCAGTTAACCATCATAAATCATCGATCAACAGCCAACACTGAATAAAAACCATCCTGCCATTAGCCCCAAATACTTCATTAAGCTTACTCATCTCTCCTCCACAAAACACCACAATCCCGAAAGGTCCATCCCGATCAATGATTGATTGTTGTTGTTTTCTCAAAGTTTTAACTCAAGGACAAGTAAATTCACTTGTTTACAATATCCCAACTGGGGCAATTCACTTGTTTACAATATGCCAAGTGGGGCAATTCTGTCGCTCTTCACCCCTTCTGTCGCACTCACATTCATTGAAACCATACAGGGGCAACCCCCTTTCTTCTCTAGTGTATGGGTCAGAAGCAGTTTCTTCTCATCAAGGTTGAAATACCCTCTCTACAAGTAGTCATGGAGGCCCGGTTAGAAGAAGCAAAATGGATCCAAGCTCGTCTAGATCAACTGAATCTCATTAAAGGGAAAAGAATTGCTGCCCTGCGCCATGGCCAGTTGTACCAACAAAAGGTGAAGGCAGCTTTCGGCAGGAAAGTCCGTCTTCGAGAATTCGGCGAAGGGGACCTTGTACTCAAAAAGATCCTACCTATCCAGACTGACTCCGTGGGAAGTTGATACCCACTTATGACGGTCCATATGAAGTCAAGAAAGCTTTTTCCAGAGGAGCGCCGATACTCGTAAATATAGACGGCGAAGATCTCGGGAATCCAGTCAATTCAGACTAAGTGAAGAAGTATTATGCCTGAAAGAAATATAAAAAAAAAAAAGAGAAAGACAAGCCAAGTAAGAATTAGCTCGCTAGGTTGAAAACCCACAAAGGGCGGCCTAGGCAAAATCAGAGCGACCCGGTGGATTGAAAACCCGCAAAGGGCGATCCAGGCAAAAATTAGGGTCTAAAAACTTAGGCATGAAAAGTAAAGAAAGGCATACAACTCTCCTACAAGCTTGGATGAGGGAGTGATCGAGGTCAAGGACATAGATGTTTGGCACTGTTCCACAGAGACGGACAGTCAGAAATTGGCTCCTCTCCTTTTTGGTGTTTTTTTACAGTTTAAACTTCCAAGTGTAATAAACAATCGGCGTAACTTCTTGTGCGACCGGTTTCCTGCATTAATAAAGTTCAAATTTCTCGTATCTGTTCACTCTTTTATTTTCTGCTTTTTCTGCTCAAAATAAACGTTTTATGATGATGATGGTCCTGAACTGTAAAACATGTGCATATATCATAGAGCATTGCAAATCATTACGAGATTCTTAAGAGTCCTGAGAGAAAGCACACCCTCAAAATCAGTCAATCATGCAAGAGAAAGCAACTACATCCACGATTGCTTCAAACCAGCAAAGTCAAGACCAACATGCACCCGGCCCATGAACCCCGCAAGTCCAACAGGTTCCTCAGTCTCGTGTCATGAGTGTCGCGGGTTGGCTGAACCAGCAAAAATAAAAAATAAGCCAAAAAAAAGGGGCAATAAACAAACACAGTCATGCATTACATTCATCATGCATAAAATCATGCATTTATCAGACATAAAAATAATGATAATAAAGTAAAGAAAAAGAGAAATTCAGGCATTTGCATTCATCATAAGAGAAAGAAAAAGAAAATAGCAATCATGGCATTTGCATCATGCATCTCATAGAAAAAACAAAACGAAACCTTCCATTGCATACACTGGCATCCCATGCGGTCAAACCAGACCTTTGTGTCCTTAAACCAGATCATTGTGATCCATAAACCAGACCTTTGTGTCCTTAAACCAGACCTTTAGGGTCCATAAATCAGACCAGTATGCAGACACATATTGCTCCATAAACCAGGCTTGTCGGCCCATAAACCAGACTCGTTGTGATCCTTAAATCAGACTAATGTCGAGTTCATAATTTAGCATTCCATCAAATAAACCAAAGCATTTCACAACTCTCAAGCATTGCATTTGCATACCCGCACTTCATAAATAAAAAAGCAACCATCAAGGAAAGCCAAAAGAGAATATCAAAAGCGTCCAGCATTGCATCAGCGTCACATGCATCCACATAGCATACATCTGCATTACATTTGCATAACCGCATCTTGCACATTCATCATTACACCAAAATCATAGCATCGCATGCACATGCATAACATGCCCTTGCATAACATGCACTCATACTCCATGCACCATTCCTTGCATCAACCAACGTATGCAGGTACCTCAATCCAATACAGCAGCATCGGTCATTTCAAATCGACCAATCAACAGCATTTGTGAGCCCTTTGTGCTCGTCCTGAGCCCTCTGTGCTCATCCTGAGCCCTCTGCGCTCATCCTGAGCCCTCTGTGCTCCCCCTGAGCCCTCTGCGCTCCTCCTGAGCCCTCTGCGCTCCTCCTGAGCCCTCCGCGCTCATCCTGAGCCCTCTGTGCTCCTCCTGAGCCCTCTGTGCTCATCCTGAACCCTCTGCGCTCATCCTGAGCCCTCTCTACTCCCCCTGAGCCCTCTGCGCTCATCCTGAGCCCTCTGTGCTCATCCTCCTGAGCCCTCTGTGCTCATCCTGAGCCCTCTGCGTTCATCCTGAGCCCTCTGTGCTCCCCCTGAGCCCTCTGTGCTCCCCTTGAGCCCTCTGTGCTCATCCCGAGCCCTCTGTGCTCCCCCTGAGCCCTCTGTGCTCCCCCTGAGCCCTCTGTGCTCATCCCGAGCCCTCTGTGCTCCTCCTGAGCCCTCCGCGCTCCTCCTGAGCCCTCCGCGCTCATCCTGAGCCCTCTGCGCTCATCCTGAGCCCTCTGTGCTCATCCCGAGCCCTCTGTGCTCATCCTGAGCCCTCTGTGCTCCTCCTGAGCCCTCCGTGCTCCTCCTGAGCCCTCCGCGCTCCTCCTGAGCCCTTCGTGCTCACCCTGAGCCCTCCGTGCTCATCCTGAGCCCTCCGTGCTCATCCTGAGCCCTCCGCGCTCATCCTGAGACCTCAGCGCTCCGTCCTTACTGCTTTCTTTACCGCTTTATTACCTCTCTGTTTGCACGCCAAGTGCCCATTTACTTTTCTGTTTGCACGCCAAGTGCCCATTTACTTTTCTGTCTGTACGCCATGTGCCCGTTTTACTTTTCTGTTTGCACGCCAAGTGCCCATTTTACGTTTCTATCTGCACGCCAAGTGCCCATTTTACCCTTCTGTCTGCACGCCAAGTGCCCATTTTACATTTCTGTCGGCACGCCAAGTGCCCATTTTTTCTGTCTGCACGCCAAGTGCCCATTTTACTTTTCGGTCTGCACGCCAAGTGCCCATTTTACTTTTCTGTTTGCACGCCAAGTGCCCATTTCACCTTTCAGTCCGCACGTCAGTGTTCATTTACTATTTTCACATCAACACGAAAGTGTCTATCTTTCCGAAAAAGAGAGAGAACATTGAACATTTCAATCAATCAATCAGCAGGATTCGTGAATCCCTTTAGGACCCAAGTGTCCCTTCAAAAGCAGACTTCACCTCGTATTCGAGCTGCGGGTAAGTCCTTCAGACCCCGAGTGGTCCTTCAGACTAGTTGTGTCAGCCTAAGACACAGTGGACGTCCTTCATGGTCAACATATCAGTTCCGGATCTGATCTTGACCCATCATGGCCGCTCGAATGCAAAGGCCCCCCAAGCAGACCGTTTTACTAGTACCATTGCTAGTTTGCGCTCCATCAGACCCATTGGTCCATCAGGCTTAGGCATGCCCTTCTGACCTCATCGGTCCTTCAGTGTAACTCCAATCAATGCGCCAAGCATCGACTGCGAATTAGACCTTCAGAGCCTTAGTGCTCCTTCAGACCCTGAGTGGTCCTTCAGAGCCTTAGTGCTCCTTCAGATCCCGAGTGATCCGTCATTTTCTCTCTCGGTTAATGCGCCAAGTGTTAACCGTTCCCCGTTTGTTCTCAAGCCCATCAATAAAAACAAAAAAAATGAGAAAAGAAAAAGGGGAAAATTCGGGTTTTCCCCAAGAGGACAAAATCGGTATAATTTCTGAATTCTATATCTTCATTTTGCCTTGGAATATGTTTCGGCCAATTCATATTCCTCGTTAAAATTCAGATAAAGAGGGGCAGCTGTCATACCCCAATTTTGTCCGGCTTAGGTCCAAGCCCTAATTTTCCACACAAAAATAAATTATCCATCATTTTTAGGGTTAGAATGCACGTTTTGGGAAGTTAGAGTCAAAAAGGGCATTTTGGTCATTTCTCACAAAAGGGTCTCTAAAAACAATTTTTGCAATAGGCCTCATGCATCAAATTAGGGTTTTTGAAAAATACGTTATGCATGCATGGCAAGCTTTGGAAAATATTTTATGCAAGCATGGGAAAGACCGAAAAGCATTTTTGTGGAAACCAAGAATTGATTTCTATTTTGTTCCAAAGGCCAAGAATCGATTTATAGTATCTTGCATAGGCCTTGAAATCGATTTTCAAGCTCTTCCTTAGGCCATGAATCGATTCCTCATTGTGTTAACTAAAGCAAGAATCGATTTTCACCTATGCAAAAGGTCTTGAAAATCGATTCCTCTTATTTTCAAAGGAACCAAGAATCGATTTATAGTATCTTGCATAGGCCTTGAAATCGATTTTCAAGCTCTTCCTTAGGCCATGAATCGATTCCTCATTGTGTTAACTAAAGCAAGAATCGATTTTCACCTATGCAAAAGGTCCTGAAAATCGATTCCTCTTATTTTCAAAGGAACCAAGAATCGATTCTTTATTATTTCCAAAGGCTCAAGAATCGATTCCCACTATTTTAACTAAGCTTGGAATCGATTCATGTGACTTTTTCAAAGGCAAGGAATCGATTATGCACTTCATCAAACAATCGATTCATCCTTGCAATAAATGTTTTTTTAAAAAATTCTACGCTTTCCTAAGCCTATAAATAGGCAGCCTCAAGTCACATTTTGGAGGAGGAGAGGGCACGAAATCAGAAAACACACAGAGACATATCTCACGAGATCAGGGAAACACACACATTTGCTCCAGACATTTTTCACGAGATCTGAGAAGACAACTCTTGCAAATCTCATTTTCCAGTTCTACGCTTCATTTTTGCTCTATTCGCGCCGTTGGTCCGTCTGAGCTGATCTCCTGCAAGGGTTAGTCGGGATTTGCGTTCTTCAGAGTTGTAATATCTGCCTTCATCAGAGGTATTTCTGTTTTTATATTTGTTAAAAATCAATCATTCTGATCCATGCCAAAATTGCCCTATGTGATTTAATTTAGCTGTAGTGTCCTTGTTGATGATGAACCACATGATTCCCACTTATGCCTAGTGCATCATTTTCTAAGTGGTGAAGATGGTCTCAGATGATTCAACCTCCCCCCTTTTTAACTCCTTAATGAATAAAAGATAGTTGGGTTTGTGGTTTAAGGTCCATGGGGTATTGCAAAGGATGGGTTTCCCAAAACCTTGATGCTCCCTCCTCTTTGATTGTGTTACTAACCTTTGGGCACATATTCATGAATGCAAAGGATAGGCTTACCTTAGCCTTGATGCAATTTCCCCTTTTCTCATGTTATTGAGAAATCATTGTTCATATGTTCCTTAGTTTAATTAAGATCATTCTATGCCTATGATCAATTGCTTGCTTGGTATTGGATGCATTTTAAATGTCTTGAATCAATGTGCCATTCCATCCATGTGTATGACCTCCTAATGAAGACGTAAGTCTACATGCCTGTTGTAGCATAGAGTCATTAGGGTAAATACACTCCCTGATAGGTGGGTCTTTTGATCATGTTGGCATGTTTAGTCTTGATTAAATATTCAACATATGCATGATTTCGTGATAATTGAATGTGTTTAAACTTTGTAATCAATCATTGATAGTGCCTTCACCCTTTCTTCCAAAAATCTTTCAAACCTTTTTCCAATTAACGCGAGTTATTAGTGACTATCACTCAAAGCCTTGGCTTGTTTGATTGTCGTGAACGCCATCAAGGGTTATTAGTAATGATCGCTCAAAGCCTTTGCTTGCTCGATCGTTATGAAAGCTCTTCTCCTTTCAAACCTTTCAAAAACATTCTCAGAAGAACTACGTAGCTTTGAATTCTCCATCGCACCGGGAGATACGTAGGAGCGGGTCACATCCCGTCAAGCATAACAAATAAAAATCATTTTCACAATAAGTTTTCAACAATTATTTTCAAAAGAACCTAGAACTGCGTCGCCTTTGATTCTCCACCCGGAGATACGTACGAGCAGGGCACGCCCCTGTCAAGCGCAAAAATAAACAATTTCTAAAATTAAAGAATATACAAACACACCTCTTTCATTTCAAAAATCAAAATCTTATTTTCAAAGTAGGGGATTAAGTCGGTCGTACGGCCGAGTTAGTCATCGTTTTAGGATAAGTGAACTGTGGTCCTCCAGAGCCCCAGCGCTCCTTCAGCCCTCAGCGGCCCCTTCAGAGCCCCAGCGCTCCTTCAGACCCCCAGTGGTCCTTCAACACAGATCACATAGTCCTAAAACCCCTACATTAAAAAAACACCAACCAACAACCATTTTCAAAACCAAGAACTACGTAGCTTTGAATTCTCCATCGCACCGGGAGATACGTAGGAGCGGGCCATGTCCCGTCAAGCACTTTTTCTAAAAACCCTTTTTCCCCCCTTCTCACCTAAAATAAAATTTTCATTAAAGATTTCCCATTCATCTCCAAATAAGAAATAAATAGGCAAATCTAGGTATTTTTCAAATCAAACGTTAAAACCACACATTTAATTAGAGGTTCCCTTTCGGTAGAAAGGACGTGCGCGGTGCTAACACCTTCCTCGCACGTAATCGACCCCCGAACCCATATCTCTAGTTTTCAAAGACCATCCGCCTTGTCCAAAAGACCTTTTTTCAATGTTTTGGTCTTAAAATTAAAATATTGGTGGCGGCTCCAAAATTTTCCACGTTGTACATTGACAAACCCAAGCCGGGGATTTTTCGGGGTGCAACAGTCTTTATTAGGGAAAATCAATTTCCTTTGAAGGTTCATTTCAAACCTAAGTGGCAAGCCTCAAGTTTTTTCGCCATTGCTTCGACTGAAGATGGAAGATGTGTTCTGATGGGATCCAGAACATCAGAAAGCCTTCGACGAAATCAAGTCTTACTTAGTTAAGCCTCCTATATTGTTACCACCTATTAGAAGTAAGGTGATGAAATTTTACATAGCGGCATCAGACCTGTCAATAGATAGCATGTTAGCACAAGAGGGTGAAAATGGTGTCGAAAGAGCCATATATTACCTTAGTAGGGTTTCAAATGATGCTGAAATTAGGTACCACCCAACTGAAAAATTGTTCCTGTGCTTGTATTTCTCATGTACAAAATTGAAGCAATATATAAAGCCCGTTGATGTGTATGTTTATTCGCATTTTGATATAATTAAACATATGTTGTCGAAACCAATATTACATAGCAGAATTGGTAAGTGGGCTCTAGCTCTATCCGAATACTCACTCACATACCAGCCTTTGAAAGCTATTAAAGGTCAAATTGTTGCTGATTTAATTGTCGACCACTCATTGGTCGAAGCAACAGTAAGTAATGTGAATATTCGATCATGGAAATTATACTTTGACGGTTCAAGCCATAAAAATGGTTCTGGAATAGGGATACTGATTGTTTCTCCAACAAATATCCCAACGAAGTATAAGTTTAAAATCGAAGGATTTTGCTCCAATAATGAGGCTGAATACGAAGCCTTGATAGCAGGACTTGAAATTTTGCTAGAATTGGGGGCAAAATATGTCGAAATTAGAGGTGACTCTGAATTAGTTGTGAAGCAATTAACTAAAGAATATAAGTGTATTAAAGAAAATTTAATAATATACTTCGTCACTGCCAATGCTTTATTAAAGTGTTTTGATCACGTTAACATTAAGCATGTGCCTCGAATTGACAACCAAGAGGCAAACGATTTGGCACAAATTGCTTCTGGCTATAAAGTTTCTCGAGAAAAACTAGAAGAGCTAATAGAGATCAAAGAGAAATTAATTTCGATAGATTGTTCTTTAAATGAATTGTCAATGCCAAAACTTGGGAGGGGGGGCAGACAAGTCAGAAATGTTATTACCTCCAAATGAAAATTTGTTTGAAATTTTTGCCATTTACAATATGCTAAATGATGACTGGCGAAAACAAATTATCGAATACTTGGAAAATCCAACAGGAATAACTGACAGGAAAACCAAATATAGAGCCTTAAGCTATGTGATCATTGGAAATGAATTGTTCAAGAAAACTCCTGAAGGAGTTTTGCTTAAATGTCTTAGTGAAAGTGAGGCATATTTAGCAATATCCAATACTCACAGTGGAACTTGTGGATCTCATCAAGCAGGTCACAAGATGAAGTGGCTCTTGTTTCGACAAGGGGTGTACTGGCAAACTATGTTAAAAGATTGCATAGAATTTGCTAAAGGATGTCAAGAATGTCAAAAGTTTGCAGGGGTGCAACATGTACCTGCAAATGAGTTACATTCAATAGTAAAACCTTGGCCATTTAGAGGATGGGCTTTAGATATAATTGGTGAAATTAAGCCAACTTCGTCGAAAGGCCACCGTTATATACTAGTGGGTATCGACTACTTCACTAAGTGGGTCGAAGCCATTCCCTTAGCTAATGTCGACCAAGAGGCAGTTATAAATTTTATTCAAAACCATATTTTATATAGGTTTGGGATTCCAGAAACCATTACCACGGACAATGGTTCAGTTTTTATTGGTCGAAAAATGGTAGAATTTGCCTCTGAAATTGGATTCGAGTTATTAAGTTCGACACCATATTATGCACAAGCGAATGGTCAAGTCGAAGCAGCCAATAAAATTATCATTAATTTGATTAAAAAGCATATTGGACAGAAGCCTAAGAATTGGCACAAAACTCTGGATCAAGCTTTGTGGGCTTGTCGAAATTCCCCTAGAGAATCCATTAATGCTACTCCATTTAGACTCACTTTTGGGCATGATGCAGTGTTACCTGTCAAAATTTATCTACAATCAACCAGAATCCAAAGGCAGTTTGAGATCCCATCAGACCATTATTGGGATATGATTTTAGATGAGTTGGTTGAGTTAGATGAAGAGAGGTTATTCGCATTAGAGGTCCTTATAAGGCAGAAGGAGAGAGTAGCTAAAGCGTATAATAAAAGGGTAAAGGTAAAATCCTTTGCTTTGGGAGACTTGGTGTGGAAAGTTATTTTACCTATGGACAAAAAAGATAGGGCCTTAGTTAAATGGTCACCAAATTGGGAAGGACCATTTAAAATTATACAAGTTTTCTCAAACGGTGCTTACGAAGTCGAAGAACTAGGCGTTGATAGTCGAATATTGCGTATAAATGGCAAGTACTTAAAAAGATATAAGCCAATATTGCAAGAAGTTAAAATAACACAAGACTGAGATGTAATGAAGGTATTTAAACATGGCATAAACAAATCCAAGTGCAAAAAAAATATTGTCATAATACAAAGTAGATTATGAGAAATTCAGAAAGATGAAGTTTAAGGTACAAAAGAAGCTTTGAATTTTTCAAGAATAATCTTAGCATGGTCTAATCTAGCAACAATGAGGTTCTCATCTTCGACTAATCTTTCTACTGCTGCCTTGTGTTGGTTTGCCTTCTCTAGATGCGCTATAGCCGAAATGGGCTCAGCTTGAAGTTCGGCTTCCAAAGAATCAGGGATTCTCTTTTGAATGGTGGCCTTCTTCTGTTCTTCTTCCCTGAGCTTCGACTCCAATACCGTAGTTTGTGCCTGGATCTGTGAAATGTCAGCATCACATTCAGCTATCTCTTTAGTATCAATTGCTGCTTGCTGTTCCAGGGTCGAAATTTTAGTTTCTGATGCCTTGACTGCTGCCCATTCCTCTTGTTGAAGCCCAGCCTCGTGCTCTTTACTGTTGCCAAGTGGCTTCAGTCTCAAGAGGGGGGGTGAATTGAGATTTAAAAAACTTTTGAAAACTTTTTCCCCTTTTCAATGGTTCGGTCACCTCCCAGTTAAGTGGAAGCGAAGGAATTAGAGAATAAAGCAATAAAGCACGCAGAGATTTATCTTGGTTCGGTCACCTCCCAGTGACCTACGTCCAGTCCTCACACCCTTGTGAGATTTTCCACTAACACAACAAGGCTTACGGGTGCCTTGGAAACCTTTACAGACTCAGGCACTCTCCTCCTAGGATACCCCACCTATGGAGAGCCCTCAAATCTATTACAACAATAACAAGAGATACCCCACCCCTGTTACAACCAGCTCCCCAGAAAGATACCCCACTTCCTAGTAAAAACAGCTACCCTAGAGAGATACCCCACTCCCTAGTATAGAATACAACAAATAAACAATAACAAACGTAAAGACCAAAATACCTCTAATGTAGGCAGATAATACAACTTGAAGATTGCAACCCCAACTAACTCTTTGCGAAAGATCAGCTCTGACGGACCAGCGGTGCGAGAAGAGCAAAGAATAAAATGTAAAGAGTTTTTCTCAAAATGTGCTCTGATTCGTAATAGTCGGTTGGTGTGAAATGGAGGCTATGAGGCCTCTATTTATAGGCTATGAAAAAATAAGGTTTACGTTAAAAAAGATGTAGGAATTGATTCTTTGTTGAATTGCATTGGATCTAGGAATCGATTCTCTATTGACTTCTTTTAAGTAGGAATCGATTTTGCCTTACTTAGGAAATAGTAACAATCGATTCTTGAGAACGAGGAAGGCTAGGAATCGATTCCATACTCAATGGAATTTTGTATGAATCGATTCTTGGCTTGCCTGAGACATGTAGGAATCGATTTCTAAGTTTAGAAGAGAAGGTATGAATCGATTCTTCCTTTAAAAAAGGATTTGCTTGGGAATCGATTTATGCCATGAAAGAAGTGATGTGAAATCGATTTCTCTTGAAATAGGAAAGAAGCAAATCGATTATGTGATGTGAGAAAAACATTTACAATCGATTATACATTTTCAAATTGTGTTGGAAATCGATTTTAAAGATTAGTAAAAAATATTGAATCGATTTCTTTCTTTTCCAAAGTGTTTTCAAAATGGTTTTTAAGTTTAAGTGTTCGTGCATGCAATTTGAAAAACATTTAAGACGTGAGACTTTTGAGAGATGAGCTAACCTTCGTAAGAGCATACAATTTTTCCTAAGACAATCCCAAACCCTAGGACTACCCTTATATCTTGAGACTTCAATTCTTGAGCTTGATTGTCTTGGATTGCGACTTTGATACTTTGTCACTTTCATCACCTTTAGCTTTTGTATTTTTCATCATCAAAACTTCTTAACCACTTCATCATTAAAACTTAGCCTGCAACACAAGATATCTACATTCTCCCCCTTTTTGACGGTGACAAAACATTTACTCATCTCAAGGTGGGAGGTTAGTTGAAACACATAATGCATGTATATGATACTCCCCTATCACGATGCTCCCCCTGTTTTATTGACTATATGCATAGTGACAATGCTATGACAGAATGCTCGTCGTCATGGAGCTACTGTTCATCTTTTATGTAAGCATTTTATTCTGGTGGCCATGGCTTTGTCTCACTTTTTAGTAGTTGGGTAAAGAGTTGCCGTGCTTACAGGGTGACACACAACTGGTGGCATGTAGCACTTTGTTACTTAAAAGGCAATGCTTCAACACAAAAAGTGGTAGAGGTATATGACAATTATATATGGAAGGAGTTAGTAAAAACTAACGCTGTCGTTGCAGAGGTATGCTATTGCATTAACTTTGTTCAGTGAAATGTTCAGTGAAATTAATAGATATATAAAACAAGATCAAGCTATTTTTAAGTACATTAGTTTATAGTTTCCAACTGGAAATGTACATTACATAAAAAACTTGAAGGTCAAATATAAAAAACAAAATATACTATCCATGTTTCTTAATGATTATTTTGATGTATTTTCTGCATACTGCTGCAACTTGCAAGTATCATGTTGGAAAAAATAACTCTTTGCAGTTAAGGATATTAATGCTAAATGTTTCTTATACATTTCTTTGATTTCTCTTATGTGTATAGGCAAACTAGTATATGGAGTGGCACCTTGACATATTGACAGTTTGGGCTTTGGCTAAGATTGGTGAAATTTCTAAAGCAGGAGATCTTCTAAAGGGCTTAAAAGACAGGTGGAAGTGTATATTTTACAGAATATTTATTATTTTGGATTCTGTGTGGCTTGAATTGTGGGGACATGTTTACTTACTGTAGGATTTCGAGGATGACTGACAAGAAGCAACAATTAATGCAGAGAGGAATGATGGTATGATTCAGTTGCAACTTCTGTGAATATATGAAAATCAATTGAAGTAGTATGCCTAGTTCATAACCCAAATTCTCTTTCCCCATGGGGTCAAGGAACAGCCATGCTTGTTCGGAAAGTTGGATAAGCAATTAGCTATATTACATTCCTTAACTAGTAATGTTACAGAAATTTATCAACTAGCAGTGCTCACTCAATTCCTACTATATTTCATTTTTCTTGGTTAAAATTTATCAACTAGCTGGGAGGTCACACTGAGACATGAAGAATCCCTCTATTCATATAATTTTTGAATCTGTTGGTGATAAATTTGTTTCCATTATTATCCTATTATGAAAATGTTTGTTACACGGTTCATCGATTTTCTGATTGTTGGTGAAGGTTTCGCGAGTGGTGATTTAAAGACTTGATTTAAAGACATTTTAGTTTTGCAGTTTGTCTTGAGTGGTCTTGGCAGTAAGTAGAGGGTAACAGTGTTACATAGGAAGATCCAATTTGTTTTGAAAATGGTAGTTTACTTTAATCCTTTTTTTCTTCCATGATTCCATTTTCAATAGGATCTGTTTTCAGGTGAAGAGGTAAAACATTTCAATAGGCACTACTGCCAGAACAAGAGGAATCAAAGACAATTGGATGACAAAGGGTCCAGGAGAGGTCAGTTGTGAATTTTATTTTATTTTCAACTTTTTTTAATTGTCCTGAGGTGTGCCTTTATGGTTATTTATTGATGAATTTTCTGCTAAGTTATAAAGAATTTTGTTTTTATTTGTTTCCTAGTCTTTGTGTCAGATTTATTGAATCATTTGTGTAAATATTATTCTGATAATTGTGTTTGTTGTTATTTTTGAGTCAGAACGTTTTTATTCACCTTCTATATTGTTTCACTTGTTTCAGTCATTGGACTTCAAATATGGATACTACTGGGTACTTATCTGGTACATATGCTGCTGTAATGCTAGTTACATGCTTACCTACTCTGTTATGGTGCTTAGATAATATGAAGTAATAATACCTTATAAAGGGGAAATGGTGATATGAAAGAATATTATTGTATTTTACATGCTTACATGCTTACCTACTCTGTTCATGCATTTGTTTTTGCTTAGTTACTTGAGTTAAATGTTAGGATTATTGTGAGTTATACCTTAATATTGTCGATCTGTTGTTTGCTTATGAATGCTCAATGTTAAATTCCAAACATTACTCTGTTGTTGTGTAATTTACTTATCGTGTTTCTATTTAGATGAACTAAGCTCATTTGGACTATCTTGAGGGGGAGGGATAGTAGTGTGTGGTAAGATGTGAAAAAATAGACATTTAGTGTAACACCCCTTTCTACCCGTCACTTTGTTTATAAAAATCAGAGTTTGAAAATTTCGTTCATAAGGAATGTTACACATACTTCAAACAAAACGTCGTTTATCAATTTCAAAAACAGTTTAACTCAATAATCATTCATCCACGTAGCACTTCAACATAAAAATCTCAAGCCTCATTTAACGTCGCTTATAAACTCAACTTAACACAACCATCTACGCAGCGGAAAATAGTAAAACATAACCAAATAGTCCACATGGACATAATAATCAAAAATCATTAATAAATGCCGAGTTCGTTATCCCCCCTGAGTGCTACGTATCAGAGCATGACGACTCGACTCAAAAAGTGAAGCTAAGACCTTCACTGGGAATCACCTGCACGTTACCAACACGGGGGCAACATTCAAACAGGAAAGGGTGAGCATCATTTCAGTCTATATAATAGAAAATATGATAAGGACTAATCATAGGCTACGCACTAGAATAATCAGCACCCAATACACTAAACATCCACATCACAGTCATCATTCACATCATTTACAATAACTCATCTCATGTCATATAGATTATGAAATGCAACCCACTCGCGGGTATATGCATGAAGGTACCTTTTTACAAAACGTCGCTTAGCCACTCAGGCCTCATCATCATTTAGCCACTCAGGCCTCAAACGTCATTGGTTTTATGCATATGGGCATGAGACACTATGACATGCACCACTCACTTCACACAATCACACAATTACTCAGATCATAGTCAACAATGTGACCCATCACTTACCTGTTTGCTCGCACGGAGCACAGTACCTGTCAAATTCATAATCATCACACAACATCACTAGGCCATTTGGACCTTAACATCACTTAGCCCTTCGGGCCCCAAACGTCACTGGTTTTTCATCGACACTCACACATAAACATCAATCAACTCAAACCATAACCACTGAGGGCAAAAACGTCATTTGACTAACCACTAAGGGCATCCTCGTCATTTACACATCATTATCTACAACTTTGGCCACTAGGGGCAAAACAGTCTTTTACACATCATAACTAATAATAATTAGCCTCTAAGGGCAAAACAGTCTTTTAACTAGCCCCGAGAGCATCATCGTCAAAATCATCATTTTTGACATTACTTCGCTAAAACTGTTGTTTATACACCAAAAGGGATTTTTAAAGAGCTTCATATCATTTTTCAATGTCACTGGGACGATCACCAGGGACGGCCACTTGGGCGCCCACAAACAATCAGAAAATAACAATTTTTTTTCATTTTAAAAATTAGACCCATAGATGGACAACGTAAAGAGCTACACGACACTTTTTGAATCCTTCAAAACGGACGTCTGAGTCAAAAGTTATGATAAAAATAATTTTGGAAAAATCAGGCAACATCCTGGGAACAGGCGCCTTAGGCGCCCAGGCAACCAGGCAACAAGTGCACAGGCGCCCAGCGCCCAGGCAACAACAACGCAACACAACACAGCGCCACAGGCGCTCAGCGCCCAGGCGCGCACAACGCACAACACAGACATGGGCGCCTAGCGCCCAGGCGCGCCCCCACGCGCAGCACAACACAACACAGGCGCCCAGCGCCCAGGACAGGCGCTCAGCGCCCAGGAAACTGCAGCAACGCCCAGAATTTCTGTTCAACCCTTTTTAACACAAAAATTGGTTTTTCTTAACAATTCTAAAGCATAAAAACTCCAATTTTCCAGCAAACAAAAATGCATCTAATTGTTTTCGAAAATCACCAAACTCAATTATACCCAAAAATTCAATTGAAAACGTCACCAATAATCATCTTGGCTGTAACATCCGCAAAATAATTAATGGAATTATTTGGGTGTTAACCCAATTAAACCAATTTAGTACTCGACTGGTAAATTTATCGGGTGCTAAAATTATTTAATTGTTGTCATCGGATCGTTAACCGGATAATACGGACCAAGGAAGTTTTGGAATCGAAATAAGAGATTTCGATCGATATGGTAATTTGACCGCGTTGCAACTTAAATATTAAATAAATATATAATTATGTGTATGTGTGTGCGTGTGAAAGGAGAAGAAAGAATTAAAAAGAGAAAAGAAAGAAAAGGAAGCTGAGAAGAGAAACAGAGAGGAAAAGAGAAAGAAGAAAAGAGAAGAGAGAAAGAAAGGGGGAGGAAGAAGAAGAGGAAAAAGGGGGCAATTCCGCTCATCAAAACGACTTCCGTCCAACACGAAAAATGCTCAGCGTTACTTCCTCTTCGATTTGGTACCAAGATTTTCATCATCAACCCTCTCTCTCTCACTTTGCCATTTTCGAACTTGAGAGGGAAAATCGGTGTTTCGATGGTTGTAACTCAAGGGAAAGCTAAGGGCGATGTTTAGGAGCGAGCACGAGGTGGATTACTCGAAGTATTGAAGATCGATTGGGTGATTTGGAATTGAAAATCAAATTGGGGTTTTTGGTGAATAGTGGTTTGAGATTGAAGAAGATGATGAATAGCGTCCAAGGAGGATTTGGAGGAATTCGGCATTTCGGTCAAAAGCGGTTTTGTGTGTCGCCGGAACGTGCAATGATTTCGGGAATTCGGTTTTACGGTCGAAAGATTTCTCGAGGTCGAGTGGGAAGCTTTGGAAGCGGATTGCGTATCGCCGGAGCAGGGAGCGTTCGTGTGGCTACTCAGTGATTTCGGCTCGAACGAGGTTCACGCTTCAAGGGTGAGTTCTACTCACGTTTAGGATTTTTGTTTTTCGAATTAATTGACTGATCGTTTTATCGCTTTCGCTGGTCTGGAATATTACTTGATATTGTCTGTTTCGGGTTAGGAATCGACCGGAGCGAGTCTCGAGTTATGTCGTGTTGAAACAGAATTTTTGGTGGTTTGATTTCGAAAGATTTTGACTTAAAAACCGTTAATTGGAAAATATGTCGTTTTTGATAAAATCCGTTTTGATTGAGTTTTTGATTGGGTTGATTGATTGTGTGGTTTTAGTTGGGTCTATTTTGTTGGTTGTTTGGTCTGTTTTCGATCGGAACGAGTATCGGGATCAATCGGAAAGCAATTTTTCATAAAACAGGCCATTTTTGCAATGCTGTCAAATGAGCACGACCCGTGCGTCCAGGGGCACGACCCGTGCGCCTTGTTCTGTCCAAAATTTTCAAAGTGCCCAAAATGATTCCGTTTCGATCCCAATCCTCTTCTAATCCTTTCCTAACCCTTTAATAATGATATTAGGCTTATAATGCCATGATTTTGGGTATGTTTTAAAAGGGTTTCGTAAAATAAGTTCGAAGTCGGAATTGTCTCGAAAAACCGAATAATATCATACGTGTGCGGATATGTTTTATTGATAACTTTTGATCCGGGAACCCGATTGAGGTGTTCTAATATGCGTTGGAAAGCTTATTCAGAGGCCTAACTGAATATTCTATTTTTAAGGCTAAATAAACTGTTTTTGATATTGAAAATTGTGTCGAAAAGCGGTCAACTAGAGTGCGAGTGTGAACTTGGATTTTATAAAATACGAATTAAAGCGTTTCATTGATTGTCTGATTTGATGGACCGTGGGTTCATAGTACTGTAGATATATATGTTTATATATATAGAGTTTGGGTGACGACCCATGTTGACATACTAGGCGGGGCAGTCATGATCCCCTACCCTAGGCTCCGGGCCTTTAGGAAGAAAACTATTGGCAGTGGGGTTCACCGGGTTTCAGCAGTAATGCAGGCGGTGTTATGTTAAATTGTTTGTAGTACGATTCATCGGGATGTAGCGGTCACGCAGCCGGTGTCGTACTGAGTCATAGCAGGTTCATCGGGATGTAGCGGTAACGCAGTCGGTGATCTGTTGAATTGTTTTGTTGTGCGATTCATCGGGATGTAGCGGTCACGCAGCCGGTGTCGTACTGAGTTATAGCAGATTCCCCGGGATGTAGCGGTCACGCAGCCGGTGGAATGCTATGTGCAAAATAATGCGGTTCACCGGGATGTAGCGGTCACGCAGTCGGTGCCGTGTTGAGTTAAAAATGTTTTTAAACAAGTACCGAGAGAGCGAGTAGGGGTCTCGGTAGAACTCACTGAGATTGTATCTCATTGTTTATATGTTGTTGTTTTACAGAGACACAGGGACAGCGGAAATCCAAGAGGCACGAGTAGGTTGAGCTCGGACTGGTTGCTGATAGCCTAGCTTTATATTTAAGCTTGTTTCCCTTTTGTTGTCTGTATACTAAAACATTATGTATTTAATGTATATCTTTCTTCCGCTTTCTTGTATGATACTGAATACTATAATTGCTGATGGTATATGGTCTGAGAACCATATTGTCTTGTTGTAAATAAGACTGTTTGAGTTATATTCAGCGAAAAATTTATAGTGATATTCGGTGTCTAAGCAGGAAATATATCTCTGATGTGTTACTAATGTGCACCTGGGTATTTTTGGTCAATAGAAATATCGGGGTGTTACAGTTGGTATCAGAGCAGTTCGACCTAGTCGGACTTAGTTTAGGGTTGAGTCGATTCCTTGTTAGTCCTTGTTGTAATTACACTTGTGATGCTAAGAGACATTGAGCCTGATCAACTTAATACTTAGTGGATCATAAGCGGAATTATGGAAGGATGATCAAGACGCAATCCTCGACCAAGATCGGAATCTCCAACTGATGCATCCTCAGGAAAGGTGACATGACGGTGGGAGAATACACCGCTAAGTTTGAGAAGTTGTCTCAATTTTACCAAGTGGTAAAGTAAGCTTCGGATGACGAACGGAGAATGCAGAAGTATAAGACGGTCATAAGTGCTTTTATGATTTATGGTCTCAGTTCTTATACTGCTACCAATAATGTTGCCTTGGTGCAATCATCCTATGTCGCCGAGGATGATCTCATGAGGAATATGGGAAAGGAAAGGAGGTAGTTGAAATATCAGCTCCGAATGGAAAGTTCTAAGATAATTTCATTAAAGGAAAAGCAGGTGCAATTCTTTGATTCTTCAAAGGTCAGAAGATATTCTAACTGTGGAAAGTCTCACAGCGGTGATTGCAAGCGAAGATCTAATCAGTGCTATTATAGAAAAGTAGAGGGTCACTATGGTAAAGAGTGCCATGTAAGGAAAAGTTCCAAGGAGTCACAAGCAGCTATAAGGCAAGGACGAGTCAACGTTCTGGATGTTTTTCTGGATGAAGTTTCTTCTGAACCTCCAGAGCGAGAGGTAGAGTTTACTGTAGAATTGGTTCCTAGCACGGGATCAATATCTATTGTTTCTTATTGAAGGTTTCTTGAGAATTAAAGGAAATGGAGTTTCAACTTCAATAGTCGATGTTAAAGAAATTTATTCGACTGAGTACTTCTCTAGGGAGTGCTCTGGTGTGATTAGTCAAAAGGAATATAGTAGCATGAGATTGTGCATTAATTATCGACAACTCAATAAAGTGACGATCAAGAATAAATATCCCTTACCAAGGATAGAAGAATTGCTTGAACAATTTGAGGTGCTGCAGTGTTTCTAAAATTGATCTGAAGTCAGGATATCATCAAACAAAAGTAAGAGCCTTATATATTCCGAAGAGAGTTTTCCGTACTAGGTATGGACATTACAAGTTAGTAGTGATGCCTTTAGGTCTACCTAATGCTCCAGCGGTATTCATGGATTACCTGAACCGAGTTTTTCCTCAAATACCTAGATCGATTTGAAGTCGTTTTCATCGATGATATCTTGATGTACTCGAAGACCATTGAGGAGCATGTCCAACATCTCCGCATTGTTCTGAAAGTACTCTGAGAAAATAAGTTGTACTTGAAACCTTCGAAGTGTGATTTATGGGTGTCAGAGGTAAATTCTTTGAGACGGGTGATTTCCCAAGTCGGGAGTTTCTGTAGATCCCAGTAAGAAGGAAGTGGTGTTGAATGGGAGTGACCGACATCAGCCGCAGAGATCAAAAGTTTCTGGGTCTAGCCGGTTACTATAAGAGATTTGTTCAAGGGTTCTCACAGTTAGTTTTCCACTTACTCGGTTAACTCGTAAGGGTCAACCTTTTACGCGGGATGCTGATTGTGAAGAATGTTTTCAAGAATTGAAGGTTTGGTTGACTTCTGCTCCAATCCTGATTCTTTCGGATCCGTCATTGGAATTTTAAATTTTCGATGACGCTTTAGGGAAGGGTTTAGGATGTATTCTAATGCAAAAATCAACAAGAGGTAGCTTATGCGTCCAGACAATTGAAGACTCATGAGGAGAATTATCTGACTCATGATTTGGAATTGGCAGCTATTGTGTATGCACTGAAGATTTGGAGACGTTACCTGTGTGGGTCTCGTTTCGATGCCTTTAGTGATCACAAAAGTTTAAGGTATCAGTTCGATCAGAAAGAACTGAGAAGCAGGTAGAGAAGTGTGTTGAGTTTCAGGAGGATTATGAATTCGTGTCGATGTAGCATTTAAGAGAGGCTAGTGTTGTAACTGATGCACTGAGTAGGAAATCCATCCACATGGCCGAGTTTATGATGCATAAGATGGAATTATCAGAGTCTTTCAGAGACTTAAATCTGAGTTCAAGATCAAGGAGAATCCGGTTAGTGTTGAGCCATACGAGGATCTCTAGTTCCCTAAGGGATTCCATACGCTTAGCGCAGGAAGTTGATGTGAAGCTACAATCACAAAAGGTATTTCCAGATTTTACCATGGATAGTGATGGAGTCAGTTGTTCCAACGGTAGGATCTGTGCGGCCGATGATGAGATCAATAAAAAGGCAAGTGTTAGAAGAAGCACACCGAAGTTTATATTCTGTTCCTAGATGTACAGAAATGTAAAGCAGATGTATGGGTGGCAAGGTATTAGTTTGTTAATCTCTTCTTGTGAAGGTTAACAATGAGATAGTATTATGAGATTCCGTTTGACAAGTCGAACGTGAATACGAATATGTAAATGAGGTAACTGCTGACTATTTTCACGTTGCGAATAACCATCAAAGGATTAATTGATGGATCTACTTGTAGGTGACTGAAATTTCCGAAGTGAAGCTCGGCGTGCGGTGTAATAGTTTTGAAAAATCGTTTTTGTGAAAACCCGCATGCTAAAGTTGATTTTGGGAATGAATTAAGAGGCTAATAGAATATGATTGAGGAGGAAAAATCCTAGAAGGATTACTTAAGTTGAGGGGAAGCTCTCAATGCTATTGACTAATTCGGAAAGGAATCGGGTACGTCGTCGGTGAAAACCTCGTGAAGAAGTTGCAATATAAGAAAAGGAGCTCTGAATTCTGTTTGATAGTTGTTTGGAGAACAACTGAGGTGGTTTTCATTACGTTCAATTTATTTGATGTCCCCGTGGGTTATTCCTACGTTTAAGATAAACGTTTCTGGTAAATCCTCATCCCATCTTTTGAAGAGTTCTATCTCGAAATCCCAAGGGTGAGTCAAAGAGTTTCACCAATGACTTTCCGTCACATTTGTCAATGTGTACGAAAAATGTTATGGATTTTAGAAGATTTGTTGAGAAAGTGTTTACACCTATCGAGGAAATCGTGTTTGTTTTTACGTCTACCGAGGAGTACTTTGATCTGGATTAATCAAAGTTGGGGAGCAAGTGAGGAATGAAGCTTAAGAAGTGTTTTCGAACGCGGTGCCAAGCCTATGTAGGCGAAAGAGGAGTTTCTCGTATTGATTCGTAACGAGAGAGTTCGAGCTATAACCTTAGAGCGTTCTAGGGTGGTAGTGGAACGTACTTAGAGGTTGACGTGACAACTTGAGAAGATTTTCTACACTCATTTCGTTAACTCAAGGTTGTGTTCCAGCAATTTAAGACCTTTCTGAGGATATCGATCCTCGGTTAGTCGGATGAAAGACTTAGCAAAATTTTGAGGACAAAATTCTTTTAAGTTGGGGAGAATGTAACATCCGCAAAATAATTAATGGAATTATTTGGGTGTTAACCCAATTAAACCAATTTAGTACTCGACTGGTAAATTTATCGGGTGCTAAAATTATTTAATTGTTGTCATCGGATCGTTAACCGGATAATACGGACCAAGGAAGTTTTGGAATCGAAATAAGAGATTTCGATCGATATGGTAATTTGACCGCGTTGCAACTTAAATATTAAATAAATATATAATTATGTGTATGTGTGTGCGTGTGAAAGGAGAAGAAAGAATTAAAAAGAGAAAAGAAAGAAAAGGAAGCTGAGAAGAGAAACAGAGAGGAAAAGAGAAAGAAGAAAAGAGAAGAGAGAAAGAAAGGGGGAGGAAGAAGAAGAGGAAAAAGGGGGCAATTCCGCTCATCAAAACGACTTCCGTCCAACACGAAAAATGCTCAGCGTTACTTCCTCTTCGATTTGGTACCAAGATTTTCATCATCAACCCTCTCTCTCTCACTTTGCCATTTTCGAACTTGAGAGGGAAAATCGGTGTTTCGATGGTTGTAACTCAAGGGAAAGCTAAGGGCGATGTTTAGGAGCGAGCACGAGGTGGATTACTCGAAGTATTGAAGATCGATTGGGTGAATTGGAACTGAAAATCAAATTGGGGTTTTTGGTGAATAGTGGTTTGAGATTGAAGAAGATGATGAATAGCGTCCAAGGAGGATTTCGAGGAATTCGGCATTTCGGTCAAAAGCGGTTTTGTGTGTCGCCGGAACGTGCAATGATTTCGGGAATTCGGTTTTACGGTCGAAAGATTTCTCGAGGTCGAGTGGGAAGCTTTGGAAGCGGATTGGGTATCGCCGGAGCAGGGAGCGTTCGTGTGGCTACTCAGTGATTTCGGCTCGAACGAGGTTCACGCTTCAAGGGTGAGTTCTACTCACGTTTAGGATTTTTGTTTTTCGAATTAATTGACTGATCGTTTTATCGCTTTCGCTGGTCTGGAATATTACTTGATATTGTCTGTTTCGGGTTAGGAATCGACCGGAGCGAGTCTCGAGTTATGTCGTGTTGAAACAGAATTTTTGGTGGTTTGATTTCGAAAGATTTTGACTTAAAAACCGTTAATTGGAAAATATGTCGTTTTTGATAAAATCCGTTTTGATTGAGTTTTTGATTGGGTTGATTGATTGTGTGGTTTTAGTTGGGTCTATTTTGTTGGTTGTTTGGTCTGTTTTCGATCAGAACGAGTATCGGGATCAATCGGAAAGCAATTTTTCATAAAACAGGCCATTTTTGC
This sequence comes from Astragalus membranaceus, assembly GCA_039519185.1. Lineage (NCBI taxonomy): Eukaryota > Viridiplantae > Streptophyta > Magnoliopsida > Fabales > Fabaceae > Astragalus > Astragalus membranaceus. The sequence goes on along the minus strand of CM076848.1, from coordinate 147,670,256 downwards.
AATGCTGTCAAATGAGCACGACCCGTGCGTCCAGGGGCACGACCCGTGCGCCTTGTTCTGTCCAAAATTTTCAAAGTGCCCAAAATGATTCCGTTTCGATCCCAATCCTCTTCTAATCCTTTCCTAACCCTTTAATAATGATATTAGGCTTATAATGCCATGATTTTGGGTATGTTTTAAAAGGGTTTCGTAAAATAAGTTCGAAGTTGGAATTGTCTCGAAAAACCGAATAATATCATACGTGTGCGGATATGTTTTATTGATAACTTTTGATCCGGGAACCCGATTGAGGTGTTCTAATATGCGTTGGAAAGCTTATTCAGAGGCCTAACTGAATATTCTATTTTTAAGGCTAAATAAACTGTTTTTGATATTGAAAATTGTGTCGAAAAGCGGTCAACTAGAGTGCGAGTGTGAACTTGGATTTTATAAAATACGAATTAAAGCGTTTCATTGATTGTCTGATTTGATGGACCGTGGGTTCATAGTACTGTAGATATATATGTTTATATATATAGAGTTTGGGTGACGACCCATGTTGACATACTAGGCGGGGCAGTCATGATCCCCTACCCTAGGCTCCGGGCCTTTAGGAAGAAAACTATTGGCAGTGGGGTTCACCGGGTTTCAGCAGTAATGCAGGCGGTGTTATGTTAAATTGTTTGTAGTACGATTCATCGGGATGTAGCGGTCACGCAGCCGGTGTCGTACTGAGTCATAGCAGGTTCATCGGGATGTAGCGGTAACGCAGTCGGTGATCTGTTGAATTGTTTTGTTGTGCGATTCATCGGGATGTAGCGGTCACGCAGCCGGTGTCGTACTGAGTTATAGCAGATTCCCCGGGATGTAGCGGTCACGCAGCCGGTGGAATGCTATGTGCAAAATAATGCGGTTCACCGGGATGTAGCGGTCACGCAGTCGGTGCCGTGTTGAGTTAAAAATGTTTTTAAACAAGTACCGAGAGAGCGAGTAGGGGTCTCGGTAGAACTCACTGAGATTGTATCTCATTGTTTATATGTTGTTGTTTTACAGAGACACAGGGACAGCGGAAATCCAAGAGGCACGAGTAGGTTGAGCTCGGACTGGTTGCTGATAGCCTAGCTTTATATTTAAGCTTGTTTCCCTTTTGTTGTCTGTATACTAAAACATTATGTATTTAATGTATATCTTTCTTCCGCTTTCTTGTATGATACTGAATACTATAAAGAAGAGAAGCTTGAAGAAGAAGCAACATATGAAGTTCAAAACCCTCCTTTATTTTGTATGATAACAAATTACATCATATCTACTAATGTTTCAAGTTGAGCAAAGTGCAGGACGTAATTTAAAGAAGAGAAGCTTGAAGAAGAAGCAACATATGAAGTTCAAAACCCTAATTTGTGTCTAAACCTTATTTAGGACACCTTGTAAAGGTCCTATCACCTAAAGTGTATGACACTTTAGTTATTGAGAGAGATGACTTTTCAAAACATGCATGATGCATAAAGATAGTTTTGAAAAGGTTTTACAAAATTGCATGCATACATAAAGTCACCAAAACCCTAAAAACTATTTTGTGGAAAGTTTGAAATCCTATCATTTTATAAAATATATAATCGATTATCTTATGTTACTAAGAGGTACATAATCGATTATATAACTTCACAATGTTTCCATATATATGTATATAATCGATTATGCATTCCTTCTCACCATGTAATAATCGATTATGAAGCAAATCACACCTTCCATTTATTAGAACCATAATCGATTATTTGCTCAAATGAACTCCATACCATAATCGATTATTGTCCTGATTGACAACAAATAATCGATTATTTGCTCAATATTACCACATGTAATAATCGATTATCAAGGCATTTCTAACCTTCCTTATTGAGCCATAATCGATTACTTGCTCAAATTTACCACATGTAATAATCGATTATGTGCCTATTCCATACCTTCCTTTTTGGTGAGTTAATCGATTATCCCACATTGCACTTGAGAGAGATAATCGATTACAACATGCATTAATTGTTTTTCAAAAATCAAACCTCTCCTATCACTATAAATAGGAGACTGATTTCATTTCTCAAACACATCTCTTCATCTCACAATTTCTCTCTATACGATTATAGATCTATTGTTCTTCATTGTTTTATTTTTATAAGCTTTTGATTTTAAATTGTTATATCTTTTTTCAAAAGCTGTTTATAGATCTAAATCTGAGATCCTGTGCTCCAACTGTTTTGAATCTTGTTTTTCAAAAAGCTTTGTTTTTAAATCATATCTATATTTTTAAAAGCTTTCAAGCAACCTCAACTTCTAATGTTATATCAATTTTGAAGTGGTTGCAAAAGCAAGATCATCCCTCATCTCATAGAGCATCTATAATATCCTAAGATCATTCATCTCTCTCAGTTTCTAAACTGACTCATTCTCTGAAGTGATTGGATCATAGAACTCTACTGTGTAATTTATTTTTATTTTAAGGTGTTTTTGAAATCCTGGGCTTTGTACTTGGGTCTCTCAATCAAGTGATTGAGTTGGTGTTTTGAAATCCTGGGCTGTGTACTTGGGTCTCTCAATCAAGTGATTGAGTTGGTGTTTTGAAATCCTGGGCTGTGTACTTGGGTCTCTCAATAGGGTTATTGAGTTGGTTTAGAAATCCTTAGCAAGAGTGCTTGGGTTCTCAATTCAGGGGAATTGAGATTCACTTATATTGGGGTCGACTGTTTGTATCAAACTATCTTCAATATAGTGGTTACTAAGTCCAAGGGTTGAAAAGCCTAAGGCCGAGGACGTAGGGGTTTTATCCCGAACCTCGCTAAATTGCTGTGTCTCTCTCTCTTCTCTATCTCTTTATATTTTGCACTTTATTTGCTTATAATATTGATATTATCATCTACTTGATATAACTGCTTATAATACTAATATTATCATATTCTCAATATAACTGTGCAAATATATCATATTGTAATCTTATCCTGATCTCTCTATATCCTTCTTCTCATTATCTATTTTATTGCTGTATACAATATTGATCTGTCCATCATCTCATTCTACTTCTCTTCTCCTTCTATATTGGTCAAATATTATTATTCCGCATTTAATCCAAACCAATATCGAAAAAGTTTTTTAAATTAAAAAAGAATCCATTAATCACCTATAACCTTATTCACCCCCCCTCTAAGGTTACTTTATAGACTCTCAAGTCTAACAAGTGGTATCAGAGCTAGGAATTGCATATTAGAGCTTTACATCTCGCAATTCTAAATTTATCCTTTACATATCTGTAATTATGGGTTCTTTCATGAAAGAAGGAATGTCCTCTAATAGGCCTCCTCTATTTGATGGTACTAACTATGATTACTGGAGTAGTCGTATGAAATGTCATGTGCAGGCAATTGACTTCACTCTATGGAGAATCATAGTGGATGGTCCTCTAATCCCGATGAAGATCAAGATCACAAAACCAGGTAATACTGATGGTGACATTTCAAAAATTCAAGCCACCGGCAAAGCTGAAGAAGTACCGGTGGAAGACATCTACACCATCGACCTGAGTGAGTTAAGAAAATCTGAGCTTGACAAGATATCCCTAAATGCAAAGGCCATGAATATCCTTCATCTATCACTCTGTGAAGAAGAATATGGTAGAGTAAAAGGGTGTCAAAGTGCAAAGGAAATCTGGGACTGCCTACAAGCCACTCATGTCGGGACAAGCCAGGTAAAAGATACTAAAATTAGAATTCTCACCTCTGAATATGAAAGTTTTAAAATGAAAGAAGGTGAGTCTGTCGCAGCAATGCATCAGAGATTAAATTTAATTGTAAACAACTTGAGGGCCTTAGGAAAGAAATACACCAACAAGGATTTGAATGGAAAGATCCATGAATCCTTAACTGGTGATTTCTTCCCTAAGACTTGTGCTATAACCGAAGCCAAAGACATTGGCACTTTACCTCAAGAAGACCTTATTGGATCATTGCTAGCATTTGAGGTAGTATTGGCTGCTAAAAAGAATCAAGAAAAGGAAGTGGTGAAATCTCTTGCCCTTGCTGCTAAAACTCCTAAAGTAGCAAGGAAACAAAGTAAGTCTGATGAAGAATCTGATGATGAAGACATGGCTGAATTATTTGAAGAATTCATGAAATTCAACAAACTTGAAAAGAGAAATAACTCAAAGAAATCCAAGAAAGCTAAGAAGGCTACATGGAACAACTATTCTGACAGTGAAGAAGAGGAAGTTGCAAATGCCATCTGTCTCACGGCATGTGAAACACCTAAGGCTACTATATGGGATTGTCTTGGCTCTGATAGTGACACAGACGAAGAAGAGCAAATTGCAAATGGTGTTTGTCATATGGCAAATGACTCATCTAAGGTAAGCCTTAACTCTTCTAGTCTTTCTGATTCTTCTATACATGATGATCTATCTGATGGTGCGTATAGTAGTCACGATTTAAGTGAGGCTTTTGATGCTCTCTATTCTGAACATGAAACTCTTTTGTTAAATTCTAAGAAATTGGCAAAGAGTAACAAAAGCATGCTCACTCAAATTGAGACACTTGAAAATGAAGTAGATAGATTAAAGAATGAACTACATAAATCTGTCAACCTTGAGTTTCTTGAGCTTAAACAAAATTTTGAAAAAGCCAAGGTTGAAAATGAATTTTTGAAAGAATCTTTGAAAAAGTTTGAGGTTGGTGAAAAGACCTTAACCAAGCTACTTCACTCCCAACATGAATATGTTGATAGGAGAGGTATTGGGTACCAAGGTAATTCCACCACCTCCAGCTCAAACAAAAATATCACCTTTGTAGCTTCTACCTCTAATCATAAACCTACTATCTTCAAATGCACATATTGCCAAAAGGGAAACCATAGCTCCTCTTCATGCCCCATCCGTAAAATATGTGAGCTTGGAACCCTTGTACCTACTTGGAAGAAACCAAGGTGGATTGTGAAAGCAAACCCTTTGATGACTAACCCCAAAGGACCCAAAGAGAATTGGGTACCAAAATTTTCTACTTGATCTTAGTATAGGTGTGCTACAGGGTATGGGGGACAGATCAATACCTTGATAGCAGAGACTCAAAGTTCATGACTGGAGACGCAAAAAAAATTCTTAATACTCAGAAACAGCAGTCATGTGACCAGTAATATCAACAATAGAGGAAGAATCACCGGTGAAGGTTAGATTGGAAAAGTTCTATTCACCTTAAGAATAATTTATCACTTTTGTGAAAATAAATTTTCTTTGTGTGCATCAAAGTTTTTTTCTCTCTCTATTGTGCTGGATTTTGTGATGCAACATATTTTTTGTCAAAAATGATACCTATATTGTTGAACCAAGGATGATTATCTTGGGTATCATATTTTTAAAACCATGATGATCCACCCTCTTTTTACTAAAGCCTTGCATTCTAAAAATTATTAAGGGGGATCACCAAGTAAGGGGGAGCATAGCATGAACTACTGTTTTTGATATGCTATGCAATGCTGCTTATTTATTATGCTAGTTTATAAAATGTTTTCTATTTGTTTTTTCACCCCCCCTCCTTTTTGATGAAAACAAAGGGCGAGAAAATATGCAAGCTACTATTATGTGGGGAGAAATTGGGAGAAAATATATGCTTATGCTTAGGGGGAGCCTTTTTAAAAGGATTTTCATTATTATCAAACCCTATGCATAATGTAATTTGTTATCATCAAAAAGGGGGAGTTTGTTGAACCACGGGTAAACACTCCTTTATTTTGTATGATAACAAATTACATCATATCTACTAATGTTTCAAGTTGAGCAAAGTGCAGGACTTAATTTAAAGAAGAGAAGCTTGAAGAAGAAGCAACATATGAAGTTCAAAACCCTAATTTGTGTCTAAACCTTATTTAGGACACCTTGTAAAGGTCCTATCACCTAAAGTGTATGACACTTTAGTTATTGAGAGAGATGACTTTTCAAAACATGCATGATGCATAAAAATAGTTTTGAAAAGGTTTTACAAAATTGCATGCATACATAAAGTCACCAAAACCCTAAAAACTATTTTGTGGAAAGTTTGAAATCCTATCATTTTATAAAATATATAATCGATTATCTTATGTTACTAAGAGGTACATAATCGATTATATAACTTCACAATGTTTCCATATATATGTATATAATCGATTATGCATTCCTTCTCACCATGTAATAATCGATTATGAAGCAAATCACACCTTCCATTTTTTAGAACCATAATCGATTATTTGCTCAAATGAACTCCATACCATAATCGATTATTGTCCTGATTGACAACAAATAATCGATTATTTGCTCAATATTACCACATGTAATAATCGATTATCAAGGCATTTCTAACCTTCCTTATTGAGCCATAATCGATTACTTGCTCAAATTTACCACATGTAATAATCGATTATGTGCCTATTCCATACCTTCCTTTTTGGTGAGTTAATCGATTATCCCACATTGCACTTGAGAGAGATAATCGATTACAACATGCATTAATTGTTTTTCAAAAATCAAACCTCTCCTATCACTATAAATAGGAGACTGATTTCATTTCTCAAACACATCTCTTCATCTCACAATTTCTCTCTATACGATTATAGATCTATTGTTCTTCATTGTTTTATTTTTATAAGCTTTTGATTTTAAATTGTTATATCTTTTTTCAAAAGCTGTTTATAGATCTAAATCTGAGATCCTGTGCTCCAACTGTTTTGAATCTTGTTTTTCAAAAAGCTTTGTTTTTAAATCATATCTATATTTTTAAAAGCTTTCAAGCAACCTCAACTTCTAATGTTATATCAATTTTGAAGTGGTTGCAAAAGCAAGATCATCCCTCATCTCATAGAGCATCTATAATATCCTAAGATCATTCATCTCTCTCAGTTTCTAAACTGACTCATTCTCTGAAGTGATTGGATCATAGAACTCTACTGTGTAATTTATTTTTATTTTAAGGTGTTTTTGAAATCCTGGGCTTTGTACTTGGGTCTCTCAATCAAGTGATTGAGTTGGTGTTTTGAAATCCTGGGCTGTGTACTTGGGTCTCTCAATCAAGTGATTGAGTTGGTGTTTTGAAATCCTGGGCTGTGTACTTGGGTCTCTCAATAGGGTTATTGAGTTGGTTTAGAAATCCTTAGCAAGAGTGCTTGGGTTCTCAATTCAGGGGAATTGAGATTCACTTATATTGGGGTCGACTGTTTGTATCAAACTCTCTTCAATATAGTGGTTACTAAGTCCAAGGGTTGAAAAGCCTAAGGCCGAGGACGTAGGGGTTTTATCCCGAACCTCGCTAAATTGCTGTGTCTCTCTCTCTCTTCTCTATCTCTTTATATTTTGCACTTTATTTGCTTATAATATTGATATTATCATCTACTTGATATAACTGCTTATAATACTAATATTATCATATTCTCAATATAACTGTGCAAATATATCATATTGTAATCTTATCCTGATCTCTCTATATCCTTCTTCTCATTATCTATTTTATTGCTGTATACAATATTGATCTGTCCATCATCTCATTCTACTTCTCTTCTCCTTCTATATTGGTCAAATATTATTATTCCGCATTTAATCCAAACCAATATCGAAAAAGTTTTTTAAATTAAAAAAGAATCCATTAATCACCTATAACCTTATTCACCCTTCCTCTAAGGTTACTTTATAGACTCTCAAGTCTAACATCGGCCACACGGTGGAGGACTGCAAGGCTTTCAAATATGTAGTCCAGGATTTGATTGACGCCAACTGGATCTCTTTCAAGCCGAACAGTCCCAGTACAACTACAAACCCCCTACCGGGACATGGGACACCATCCGCTAATGCAGTAGAGGATTCTGTGGGGCAGACAATGATAAAAGATGTTAAGTGTATCCAGACTCATCTGGAAAATATACATGCTGAGTTGTGTCGTCGAGGTGTTATCAAGAAGGGCTGTGTATGCGCCGATCCTTTATGTGTGGGTGCCTGTGAAGTTTTCAAGTCAGTCCTGCAAGACCTGATAGATCGGTTTGGGTTCAGATAGGGACCCATGATATTGAAGATGAAAAAGAAATCAATGAGGAAGTAATAGCGGTGCCTATGAAAGAGAGATGTTGGGATACCCTAGGGGAGTCCAGTGGAAAGTTTGACTACTTGGTCAGATATGACGCTCCCGAGAGTGCTCAAATCCGAATGGAAGACATCCAGCCCACAGGATGGGATGAGGAAGAGGAACAACACGATCAAATTGCTGTCATCAATGATGGTACTAAGTCAGAAGAGGGTGGTGCAAACCTGGTTTGTCGCTGCGGTGCTGGTGAAAGAATTAAAGAATTGAAAGACTGTTGATCCTCCTGGGACCTTTGATTTAAAGTAGTCATTTGTAATGCAACCCTGTGGCTCTGCCCAAGGCCACAGGACCAGTTGTTAGGGGCGCACATGTTTTTATTTTCTAAATCATCATCATCAATAAAAACGTTGTTTTTGAATTCCAATCAATAAAAATCAATTCCTTTTCATTTCATGTGTCTCTTCTTTTCTTTATTATTTTTGCTTGCATGTCTCGCCTTCCATTCTGCTTTTTCGCCTCGGCAAAAAGCAAATCCACAGCAATTGTCTCTCAAAATAACAGTGCCAACGGTCCATATTTTGACTTTGATCACCTTATCAATCAAGCAGAGTGGGACGTTGAAAAAGACCGGAAAATCCTCCAGAAGGTTAATGAAGCAAGGAAAAAGGGTTATTCAGCATCACGGGTGTTGCACCCCGAAAAATCCCGCTTTGGGTTTCTCAATGTACAACGTGGAAAAATTTTTGGGGCCGCCACCAATATTTTAATTTTAAGACCAAAACATTGAAAAAAGGTCTTTTGGACAAAGCGGATGGTCTTTGAAAACTAGAGATATAGGTTCGGGGGTCGATTACGCGCGAGGAAGGTGTTAGCACCGCGCACGTCCTTTCTACCGAAAGGGAACCTCTAATTAAATGTGTGGTTTTAACGTTTGATTTGAAAAATACCTAGATTTGCCTATTTATTTCTTGTTTGAAGACGAATGAGAAAACTTACTGGAAATTTTATTTTTGGTGAGAAAGGGGGAAAAAAGGTTTTTTAGAAAAAAGTGCTTGACGGGACATGGCCCGCTCCTACGTATCTCCCGGTGCGATGGAGAATTCAAAGCTACGTAGTTCTTGGGTAGAAAATGTTTGTGTGTTGGTGTTTTTTAATATAGGGGTTTTAGGATTGTGTGATCTGTGTTGAAGGACCACTGGGGGTCTGGAGGGCCGCTGGGGGCTGAAGGAGCGCTGGGGCTCTGAAGGACCACAGTTCACTTATCCTAAAACGATGATTAACCCGGCCGTATGACCGACTTAATCCCCTACTTTGAATAAGATTTTTGATTTTTTTATGAAAGAGATGTGTTTGTATTTTTTAATTTAGAAATTGTTTATTTTTGCGCTTGACAGGGGCGTGGCCCTGCTCCTACGTATCTCCGGGTGGAGAATCAAAGGCGACGTAGTTCTAGGGGTAAAAATGTTTTTGTTTTTTTATCTTTTTTTGGTGAGTTTTTGAATTAGGACGAGCAGTAGCAAATGATTAAACTAGCAGAGGCTATGATGAACCACTACTAAATACTCGAAAAATGAGAATTGTACCGCTAGTCAAACGAACAAAGGTTCTGATGGACTATTGATAACAACTTGTTTTTATTATCTTTTTGAAAGTGATTTTCAAAAGAGATTGATTTGTACGAGGATCAAACTAACAAAAGTTATGATGGATCGTCGTTTATTATTTTTAGGAGAAAAGGACATTGTCACTAATAGCTAAACGAACAGAGGCTCTGATGAGCTACTAGCAACAATGGGTTTGAAAATGATTTTTGTTTGTTTTATGAAAATGATTGGTTTAGGGGGGTGAAAAGAGTTTTTATTTGTGGCGCTTGACGAGAACGTGGCTCGCTCCTACGTATCCCAAACGGGAATCAAAGCGACGTAGTTCTAATTAAAAAAATGTTTTTGAAAGGGTTTGAAAGGGGCAAGCTGAATCACCCGAGACCATCTTCACCACTTAGAACATGATGCACTAGGCATAAGTGGGAATCATATGGTTCGTCATCAACAATGGACGACAATATACAAGAACGAGTAGATAAATGCTATAGCTAAGTTTAAATCACATGGATCACAATAACTAAATATTAACAAATGAAAAGACTGAAATACCTCTGATGAAGACAGATATTACAAATCTGAAGAACGCAAATCCCGACTAACTCTTGCAGAAGATCGACTCTGACGGACCAACGGAACGGATAGAGCGAAAAAATAAAGCGTAGAAGAGTTTTTTTTCTAAAATGTGAGGGATCTCGCAAAAATGAGCTTTTTTCTCTGATCTCGTGAAGAATGCCTGTTCTGAAATGAAAAACGAGGTGCCTATTTATAGGAAATCAGATTTAATCTATTTTAGGAAATAGGCTAATCGATTATTTTAAAACACACTTGGTATGCATAATCGATTATGTGTTCAATTGTTTTTAGACTGATAATCGATTAGGTGCTTGAATTAATCGATTAGGTACTTTCCAAAAATGTTGATAATCGATTATGATGGTTAGTTATAAAGGAGGATAATCGATTATGCTCCTGAACACTTTTCAGGAGGATAATCGATTATAGGCTTGTAGAAGAGAAGTATGTAATCGATTAGGCACTTTCCAAAATCATAAAAACTTTCCAAAATAGGTGATAATCGATTATGGTCCTTAGTGAGAACATGGGATAATCGATTATGCTCCAGAATTATTTCAGAGTAGATAATCGATTATCCCCTTTGCTTTTCAGAGTTGATAATCGATTATCCCCTTGATTTTCAAGTAGATAATCGATTATTTGCTTGATTTTCAGAGTAGATAATCGATTATTTGCTTGAAGGAAGGATATGACGTAATCGATTATTTCCTTATTCATCAAGAATACATTATATGCATGATAAAATCAATTTTATACTTTCTAAAAAATTATTTTCATGCATGAGGCTTATTGAAAAATATTTTCATGCAAAAATAATTTTTTATAGACCCTTTTGTGAGAAATGACCAAAATGCCCTTTTTGACCCCAAAAACCCTAGTTTCCCAAAAAGTGCATTCTAACCCTAAAAATGATTTTAAAAACTTTGGAATGGTTTCTAGGACCCAAAATGCAATACATTTTATTATTATTATTTTTTTGTGGGGAAAATTAGGGTTTTGACCTAAGCCGGACAAAATTGGGGTATGACAGCTGCCGCTCTTTATCTGAATTTTAACGAGGAATATGAATTGGCCGAAACATATTCCAAGGCAAAATGAAGATAAAGAATTCAGAAATTATACCGATTTTGTCCATTTGGGGAAACCCGAATTTTCCTCTTTTCTTTTTTCTATGCCTTTTTTTTTTGAATAGATGGGCTTGAGAACAAACGGGGAACGGTTAACACCTGGCGCATTAACCGAGAGGGAAAATGACGGATCACTCGGGATCTGAAGGAGCCCTAAGGCTCTGAAGGACCACTCAGGGTCTGAAGGAGCACTAAGGCTCTGAAGGACCGCTCAAGGTCTGAAGGAGCACTAAGGCTCTGAAGGTCTAATTCGCAGTCGCCGCTTGGCACATTGATTAGAGTTAAACTGAAGGACCGACGAGGTCTGAAGGGCATGCCTAAGCCTGATGGACCAATGGGTCTGATGGAGCGCAAACTAGCAACGGTACTAGTAAAACGGTCTGCTTGGGGGGTGGCCTTTTCCGAGCGGCCGGGATGGGTCAAGATCAGATCCGGAACTGATATGTTGACCATGAAGGACGTCCACTGTGTCTTAGGCTGACACAACTAGTCTGAAGGACCACTTGGGGTCTGAAGGACTAACCCGCAGCTCGAATACGGGGTGAAGTCTGTTTTTGAAGGGACACTTGGGTCCTGAAGGGATTCACGAATCCTGTTGGTTGATTGGTTGAAATGTTCAACTAAAGCAGACAGAAAAGTAAAATGGGCACTTGGCGCGCAAACAGAAAAGTAAATGGGCACTCGGCGTGCAGACAAAAGGGTAAAATGTGCACTTGGCGTGCAGATAGAAACGTAAAATGGGCACTTGGCGTGCAAAAAGCGGTAAAGAAAGCAGTAAGGAAGGAGCACTGAGGACTCAGGATGAGCGCGGAGGGCTCAGGATGTGCACAAAGGGTTCAGGAGGAGCACAGAGGGCTCAGGATGAGCACAGAGGGCTCAGGGGGGAGCACAGAGGGTTCAGGACGAGCGCAGAGGGCTCAGGAGGATGAGCACAGAGGGCTCAGGAGGAGCACAGAGGGCTCAGGATGATGCGCAGAGGGCTCAGGGGGGAGCGCAGAGGGCTCTGGATGAGCGCGGAGGGCTCAGGATGAGCGCAGAGGGCTCAGGGGGAGCACAGAGGGCTCAGGAGTTCTGTTGATTGGTTGATTTGAAATGACCGATGCTGCTGCACTAGATTGAGGTACCTGCATACGTCAGTTGATGCAAGGAATAGTGCATGGAGTATGGGTGCATGTTTTGCAAGGGCATGTTATGCATGTGCATGCAATGCTATGATTTTGGTGTAATGATGAATGTGCAAGATGCGGTTATACAAATATAATGCAGATGTATGCTACGTGGATGCATGTGACGCTGATGCATGCAATGCTGGACGCTTTTGATATTCTCTTTTGGCTTTCCTTGATGGTTGCTTTTTTTTTATTTATGAAGTGCGGGTATGCAAATGCAATGCTTGAGAGTTGTGAAATGCTTTGGTTTATTTGATGGAATGCTAAATTATGGACTCGACGTTAGTCTGATTTAAGGATCACAACGAGTCTGGTTTATGGGCCGACAAGTCTGGTTTATGGAGCAATATGTGTCTGCATACTGGTTTGATTTATGGACCCTAAAGGTCTGGTTTAAGGACACAAAGGTCTGGTTTATGGATCACAATGATCTGGTTTAAGGACACAAAGGTCTGGTTTGACCGCATGGAATGCCAGTATATGCAATGGAAGGCTTCATTTTGTTTTTTTTTCTATGAGATGCATGATGCAAATGCCATGATTGCTATTTTCTTTTTCTTTCTCTTATGATGAATGCAAATGCCTGAATTTCTCTTTTTCTTTACCTTATTATCATTATTTTTATGCCTAATAAATGCATGATTTTATGCATGATGAATGTAATGCATGACTGTGTTTGTTTATTGCCCTTTTTTTTTGCTTATTTTTTTATTTTTGCTGGTTCAGCCAACCCGCGACACTCATGACACGAGACTGAGGAACCTGTTGGACTTGCGGGGCTCATGGGCCGAGTGCATGTTGGTCTTGACTTTGCTGGTTTGAAGCAATCGTGGATGTAGTTGCTTTCTCTTGCATGATTGACTGATTTTGAGGATGTGCTTTCTCTCAGGACTCTTAAGAATCTCGTAATGATTTGCAATGCTCTATGATATATGCACATGTTTTACAGTTCAGGACCATCATCATCATAAAACGTTTATTTTGAGCAGAAAAAGCAGAAAATAAAAGAGTGAACAGATACGAGAAATTTGAACTTTATTAATGCGGAAACCGGTCGCACAAGAAGTTACGCCGATTGTTTATTGCATTTGAGAGTTTAAACTATAAAAAGACACGAAAAAAAAAAGGGAGAAACTAAATTCTGACTGTCCGTCTCTGTGGAACAGTGCCAAACATCTATGTCCTAGACCTTGACCACTCCCTCATCCAAGCTTGTAGGAGAGTTGTATGCCTTTCTTTACTTTTCATGCCTAAGTTTTTAGACCCTAATTTTTGCCTGGATCGCCTTTTGCGGGTTTTCAATCCACCGGGTCGCTCTGATTTTGCCTAGGCCGCCCTTTGTGGGTTTTCAACCTAGCGAGCTAATTCTTACTTGGCTTGTCTTTCTCTTTTTTCTATATTTCTTTCAGGCATAATACTTCTTCACTTAATCTGAATTGACTGGATTCCCGAGATCTTCGCCGTCTATATTTATGAGTATCGACGCTCCTCTGGAAAAAGCTTTCTTGACTTCATATGGACCGTCATAAGTGGGTATCAACTTCCCACGGAGTCAGTCTGGATAGGTAGGATCTTTTTGAGTACAAGGTCTCCTTCGCCGAATTCTCGAAGGCGGACTTTCCTGCCGAAAGCTGCCTTCATCTTTTGTTGGTACAACTGGCCATGGCGCCGGGCAGCAATTCTTTTCCCTTTAATGAGATTCAGTTGATCTAGACGAGCTTGGATCCATTTTGCTTCTTCTAACCTGACCTCCCTGACTACTCGTAGAGAGGGTGTTTCAACTGCTTCTGACCCATACACTAGAAAAGAAAGGGGGTTGCCCCTGTATGATTTCAATGAATGTGAGTGCGATAAGGGATGAGATAGGTGTAGGATCAATTTCCCCAATTGTAGGTGAAGAGCGACAGGATTTCCCCACTTGGCATATTGTAAACAAATGAATTTACTTGTCCTTGAGCTAAGACTTTGAGAAAACAGCAGCAATCAATCATTGATCGGAATGGACTTTTCGGGATTGTGGTGTTTGGTGGAGGAGAGATGAGTAGGCTTAATGAGGTATTTGGGGCTAATGGCAGGATGGTTACCTGGCTTTAGGAGGTTTTATTCCTGGCTAAGAGTCTGTGGAGGGCGGTCTATCGAGGTCAAAGGAGAGTGTTTGCGGTTTATGAGAGGAGGGGTGCATGGAAATGAGAAAGTGTTTGAAGGTTTATTGAGACGAGGACCTCTTGGGTTTTGTGGTAACATCTCTTTTGTATTTTTCTTTTGGTTTTGGGGATTTTCCTTTTGAATGATTTTTCCTTCTTTGATTTCTTCTTTTTCTTGAGCTTGGGTGAACTGATAAAGTACGATGCACTGTTTTTTCTGAGGTGGTCCTTGTCTAAGGTGACTTTTGGATTTTTGGCTTTTTCTTGGCTTAAGATGGGTCGGAAAGGATTATGTTTTTCTCTTTGGGATTTTCTTGGCTTACGGTGGGTAGGAGAGGATTTTGTTTTTCTCTTTGGGATTTTCTTGGCTTAAGATGGTTAGGAGAGGATTTTGTTTTTGGATATGGAATGGTAGTCCGACTTCCTTTCAAATCATGATTGCTTATTTCCTCAAAAATTAACTCTGGGATAATAATTCACTTATTTTCATGCACTTGCCCTTCTTCTTTATTTCCCTTTTGCGCTCTAATTTTCTTTTATTGAAGTACCCATCTTGACCTCTTTCTTGTTCTCAGCGGTCCCCAAGTTGATCACTTCAGTGGATTCCTCGTGATGCTGAATAACCCCTTTTCTTTGCTTCATTAACTTTCTGGAGGATTTTCCCGGTCTTTCTCAACGTCCCACTTTGCTTGATTGATAAGGTGATCAAAGTCAAAATATGGACCGTTGGCACTGTTATTTTGAGAGACGATTGCTATGGATTTGCTTTTTGCCGAGGCGAAAAAGCAGAATGGAAGGTGAGACAAGCAAGCAAAAATAATAAAGAAAAGAAGAAACACATGAAATGAAAAGGAATCGATTTTTTATTGATTGGAATTTAAAAACAACATTTTTATTGATGATGATGATTTAGAAAATAAAAACATGTGCGCCCCTAACAACTGGTCCTGTGGCCTTGGGCAGAGCCACAGGGTTGCATTACAAATGACTACTTTAAATCAAAGGTCCCAAGAGGATCAACAGTCTTTCAATTCTTTAATTCTTTCACCAGCACTGCAGCGACAAACCAGGTTTGCACCACCCTCTTCTGACTTAGGACCGTTATTGATGACAGCAATTTGGTCGTATTGTTCCTCTCCCTCATCCCATCCTGTGGGCTGGATGTCTTCCATTCGGATTTGAGCACTCTCGGGAACGTCATACCTGACCAAGTAATCAAACTTTCCATTGGGCTCCCCTAGGGTATCCCAACATCCCTCTTCTGACTTAGGACCATTATTGATGACAGCAATTTGGTCGTATTGTTCCTCTTCCTCATCCCATCCTGTGGGCTGGATGTCTTCCATTCGGATTTGAGCACTCTTGGGAACGTCATACCTGACCAAGTAATCAAACTTTCCACTGGGCTCCCCTAGGGTATCCCAACATCCCTCTTTCATAGGCACCGCTATTACTTCCTCATTGATTTCTTTTTCATCTTCAATATCATGGGTCCCTATCTGAACCACGCACCGATCTATCAGGTCTTGCAGGACTGACTTGAAAACTTCACAGGCACCCACACATAAAGGATCGGCGCGTACACAGCCCTTCTTGATAACACCACGATGACACAACTCAGCATGTATATTTTCCAGAGGAGTCTGGATACACTTAACATCTTTTATCATTGTCTCCCCCACAGAATCCTCTATTGCATTAGCGGATGGTGTCCCATGTCCCGGTAGGGGGTTTGTAGTTGTACTGGGACTGTTCGACTTGAAAGAGATCCAGTTGGCGTCAATCAAATCCTGGACTACATATTTGAAAGCCTTGCAGTCCTCCACCGTGTGGCCGACTCCTCCACTATGAAAGCTACAAGTAGCATCAGCATTGTACCCCCTAGGAAAGGGAGGTTGTATAGACTTCATGGGGCGAGTATTGACCAAATTCTTTGAGACAAGATGATTGAACAATTCAGTATAGGTCATCGGGATCGGATCAAAATTAGCACGCCTCTTCTCTTGATAGTTCTGGGCTCTGTAGCCTGAATTAGTTTGCTGCGGAGAGTTGAAAGATAATGGTACCGCCTGCTGTGGAGAGCTGAAAGATGGGCCTCCCCCTTCTTTCTTCCTGGGGAAGTTGGGAAAGGGTTTCTTTTGTCCACTAGAATTGCCAAAACCTCCAGCAATCTTTCCGCTACGCAATCCGTGCTCTAATCGTTCCCCAATGACAACCATATCTGAGAAATTGGACGAAACACTCTGTAACACCCCTTTCTACCCGTTACTTTGTTTATAAAAATCAGAGTTCAAGAATCTCGTTCATAGGAAATGTTACACATACTCAAATCAAACGTCGCTTATCAAACTTTTAAAAAAAAACAGTTTAACTCAAATTCATACGTCCACGTAGCACATCACAATATCAAAAACTCAAGCCTCATGGTTAACGTCACCTATAACACTCCTCATAACACAATCAACTACGCAGCGGAAATTTGTAAAACATAACCAAATAGTCCACATGGACAAAATAATCAAAAATCATTAATAAAGGCCGAGTTCATTATCCCCCCTGAGTGCTACGTATCAGAGCATGACGACTCGACTCGAAAAGTGAAGCTAATACCTTCACTGGGAATCACCTGCACGTTACCAACACGAGGGCAACATTCAAACAGGAAAGGGTGAGCATCATTTCAGTCTATATAATAGAAAACATGATAAGCACTAATCATAGGCTACGCACTAGAATAATCAGCATCCAATACACAAAACATCCACGACACAGTCATCATTCACATCATGTACAAACTCATCTCATGTCATATAGATTTATGAAATGCAACCCACTCGCGGGTATATGCATGAAGGTACCTTTTCACAAAACGTCGCTTGGCCACTCAGGCCTCATCGTCACTTAGCCACTCAGGCCTCAAAACATCACTGGGTTTTATGCATATGGGCATGAGACTCTATGACATGCACCACTCAGTTCACAAAATCACACAATTACTCAGATCACAGTCATCAATGTGACCCATCACTTACCTGTTTGCTCGCACGGAGCACAGCACCTGTCAAATTCATAATCATCACACAACATCACTAGGCCACTTAGACCTTAACCTCACTTAGCCACTCAGGCCCCAATTGTCACTCACACTTAAACATCATTTAACTCAAACATTAGCCACTGAGGGCAAAAACGTCATTTGACTAACCACCAAGGGCATCCTCGTCATTTACACATCATTATCATTAACTTTGGCCACTAGGGGCAAAACAGTCATTTGACTAGCCACCAAGGGCATCCTCGTCATTTACACATCATTATCATTAACTTTGGCCACTAGGGGCAAAACAGTCATTTTGACACTACCGTGTTTAAAACTGTTGTTTATACACCAAAAGGGATTTTTAAAGAGTTCCACGTCATTTTTCAATGTCACTGGGACGATCACCGGGGACAGCCACTTGGGCGCCCACAAACAGTCAGAAAATAACAATTTTTCATTTTAAAAATTGAACCCACGAATAGACAACGTAAAAAGCTTCACGGCACTTTTCGAATCGTTCAAAACGGACATCTAAATCAAAAGTTATGATAAAAACAATTTTGGAAAAATTATGCAACATCCTGGGAACAGGCGCCTTAGGCGCCCAGGCAACCAGGCAACAAGTGCACAGGCGCCCAGCGCCCAGGCAACAACAACAACGCACGCAACACAGCACGGGCGCCTAGCGCCCAGGAGCAACAACGCGCGCGCACAGCGCAGCGCAACGCAACACGGGCGCCTAGCGCCCAGGGGAAACAATGCGCGCATAACACAGCGCCATAGGCGCTCAGCGCCCAGGCGCGCACACGCACACACACAGACAACACGGGCGCCAGCGCCCAGGCGCGCCCCCACGCGCAACAACAACACAGAACAGGCGCCCAGCGCCCAGCATAGGCGCCCAGCGCCCAGAAACCAGCAACAACATCCAGAATTTGTCCAACACCTTTTTAACAACTAAAAATTCGTTTTCTTCACAATTTTAAAACATACAACTCCAATTTTTCCCAGCAACTAAAACACATTTATCTCATTCAAAAAAAAGACACTAACACTCAATTTCATCAAAACTCAATTAAAACCAAACAACATCACTAGCCTCACCATGGCGCCATAGGCGCCCAACATCAACAACCCCTTATGCGACCACATCCTTCAACAACCAACGCATAGATTAACATTTAATTCTCATCACATACGCAAAACATCACCAATAACGAAATTCATGGATCAACCCAAGCAATAGATAAATTCGCATAGACTCATGATATACATTTATACGAAAGATAACATCAAGAACGCCAAGAACGCAATGAACATCAAACACGCCAAGAACATCAAGAAACATACGGTTCTAATACAAATCCTAGATCTAGAACCCATCATATAAACTATTAGATAGAGTGATAGAGCTCCCCTAACCTCGAAATTGAAGAACGGAGACTCCGGAGATAGCCACGCACAGGATCACAGCAACAAAATCACGCTCCTCGCTCTTCCTTGCTTGCGACTCCTCTCCTCTTCCTCTTCTCTCCTTACGGCGCCCCTCCTAGCTCTCTCTCTATCTCACGCTTTTTCTTTCTTTCTTTCTTTTGATTTCGCAAAATGCCACAAACCCTAGCCCCCCCTCCAACTAACCACTTCGCCTATTGTGGATCATGGGCTTGGGCTTTCCACTTAAGCCCAAGTCATGCAAGTGGCGCCTCCACTCCCTCCTAATACCACCAAAATAAATAAAATTCTAATTAAATCGAATTACATCAAATAATTTAATTTAAATCCCCAATTATTTAATTAAATAAATTAATTAAATAATTTTAGGGTGTTACAACTCTCCCCCACTTAGAATATTTCGTCCTCGAAATTTACCTGATCAAACAACTCTGGGTAGGACTCGCGCATCTTGCTCTCTAGCTCCCAAGTCATACTCTCGCCGGCAGCTCCTAGCCAGACCACTTTCACTAATGCAATCTCTTTGCCTCTAAGCGCCTTCACTTCACGATCCTCAATCCTTACGGGCATCGTCTCCACAGTGAGATTATCCCGCACCTCCACATCGTCCACTTGGATCACATGAGATGGATCTGAAACATACTTCCGAAGTTGCGACACGTGAAACACGTCGTGCAAGTTCGAAAGATTTGGCGGTAAAGCCACTCTATAAGCCACATTTCCAATTCTCTCGGATATCTGATAAGGACCAACAAACCGAGGAGTGAGCTTCTTCGATTTCAACGCCCGACCAACACCGGTAATAGGAGAAACCCTCAAGAACACATGCTCACCCTCCTGAAACTCTAAATCCTTCCTCCGCTTGTCATGATAACTCTTCTGACGACTCTGCGAAGCCTTCATCTTCTCACGGATCATCTTGATCTTCTCCGTAGTCTCCCGGACAATCTCCGGTCCCAAAACTACACTCTCTCCCGAATCATACCAACATAATGGCGTCCTACACTTTCGACCATACAATGCTTCAAACGGTGCCATCCCGATACTAGAATGGTGACTGTTGTTATAGGTAAACTCAATCAACGCAAGATATGAATCCCATGAACCCCGCTGTTCCAATACACAAGCCCTCAACAAATCCTCCAGCGATTGAATTGTCCTCTCTGACTGACCGTCTGTCTGGGGATGATACGCCGAACTCATTTTTAACTTAGAACCCAATTCTTTCTGCAAACTCTTCCAAAACTCAGAAGTGAACCTCGGATCCCTATCTGACACGATACTCTTCGGAACACCGTGCAGCCTCACAATCTCCTTGACATATACCTCTGCCAACCTCGACACCGGATAAGTGATATTAATAGGAATAAAGTGAGCAGACTTCGTTAACCTATCAATGATCACCCAAATAGCGTCATGACCCTTAGCTGTATTCGGTAACCCCGTCACAAAATCCATTGCTATGCTATCCCATTTCCACTCTGGAATTTCCAACGGTTGCATTAGCCCTGCAGGCTTCTGATGCTCTACCTTAGATTTCTGACAGGTCAAACAGGCATACACAAACTGCGCCACATCTCTCTTCATACCATACCACCAAAACATCTTTTTCAGATCTTGATACATCTTCGTTGCTCCAGGATGGATACTCAACTTGCTACGATGACCCTCCTCTAAAATTGCCTTTCTCATCCCTTCATCGTCCGGAACACAGATCCTACCCCGGAACCTCAACACACCACTGGAATCCAATTTGAATTCTTCATCTTCGGATTGACCAACCCTATTAATTAAATCCACTAACTTAACATCTGACTTCTGAGCCTCTCTGATGCTGCCCAGGAAATCATTATCAATCTTCAACATTCCCAGCTTGACACTGCGAGGTGTCATTTTACAAACCAAACTCAAATCTCTGAATTCTTCAATTAACTCTAATTCTCTCACCATCATCGCCGACATATGCAAAGACTTTCTGCTTAAAGCATCAGCCACGACGTTAGCCTTGCCGGGATGATAATTCAAACCAAAGTCATAATCCTTCAAGAGTTCCAACCACCGACGCTGTCTCATATTCAACTCTTTCTGATCGAACAGATACTTTAGACTCTTATGATCACTGAACACTTCGAACCTCGAACCATAAAGGTAGTGCCTCCAAATCTTGAGCACAAATACCACAGCAGCCAATTCCAAATCATGCGTAGGGTAATTTTTCTCATGAATCCGCAACTGCCTCGACGCATACGCAACGACTTTCCCATTCTGCATCAACACACCACCGAGACCCATCTTCGAAGCGTCACAATACACAACGAACGGTTCCTCTGGATTAGGCAACGTCAAAACAGGCGACGTCGTCAATCTCTTTTTCAGTTCCATAAAACTTTCCTCGCATCGAGCATCCCAAACAAAAACTTTACCCTTGCAAGTCAACTGAGTTAATGGGAGGGCCAACTTGGAAAAACCCTCGATGAACCTCCTGTAGTACCCAGCCAAACCCAAAAAGCTTCTAATCTCTGTTACGGACTTCGGAGACTCCCACTCCAACACTGCTCCTACTTTTGCCGGATCAACCGCAATACCATTACCAGAAATCACGTGCCCAAGGAAACTCACCTCTTTCAGCCAGAACTCACACTTCGATAACTTAGCGTACAACTTTTTCTCCTTTAAAACTTCCAACACTGACTTCAGGTGCTCAGCATGCTCTTCATCTGACTTAGAATAAACTAGAATATCATCTATGAAGATTACCACAAACCGATCTAGGTAATCATGGAAAATACGGTTCATATATTCCATAAATACACCAGGGGCATTGGTCACACCGAACGGCATCACTGAATACTCATAATGCCCATACCTTGTTCTGAACGCCGTTTTCTGAACATCCTCATCCTTTACTTTAATCTGATGATATCCGGACCTCAAATCGATTTTGCTGAAAACACGAGCACCCACTAACTGATCCATCAGAACGTCGATTCTCGGAAGCGGATACTTATTCTTGATAGTTACCTTATTCAACTGACGATAGTCTACACATAACCTCATGCTCCCATCTTTCTTTTTCACTAATAATACCGGAGCTCCCCACGGTGATACACTCGGTCTTACAAACTTCTTCTCAAGCAATTCTTCAAGTTGCGTCTTCAACTCAGACAGTTCCGACGCCGACATTCTGTACGGAGCCATAGACACAGGCCTCGTACCAGGTACAAGATCAATCGAAAATTCAACTTCTCTCTCCGGTGGCACACCCGGAATCTCATCAGGAAAAACCTCAGGAAATTCACGTACTACCTTCAGCTCTTCAATAACAGCCTGACTCTCAGCAGACAATGAAGCCATCAACGCAAATAACTGAACTCCTTCTTTCTTCAATTTCTTCAACTGGTCAGCAGACACCAAAACCGAACTTTCTTCACCGAAACTAACCGACTTGCTACGACAGTTGATATGAACGTGATTATTCTCTAACCAGTCCATGCCTAAGATTACATCCAGACCTCTCAACGGCAAACAGACAAAATCCACAATAAAGTCCCTGCCGAAGATCGACACGGGACACTGAGAACACACCTGGGACGTAATCACCGACCCCTTCGCAGGAGTATCGACAACCATATCCCCACACATAGCAGATAAAACAAGACCCAATCTTTTACAGCAATCAACAGAAATAAAACAATGGGTAGCACCAGTATCAATAAGAGATTTCAGAGAAGTACCATTAATAAAACACGTACCTCTAATCAGACCATCATCATCCTCAGGCTCCTCTCCTGCCAATGCAAATACCTTCCCAGTAGACCTTTCCTTTTTCGGCTTCGTACACTTGGTACTGATATGCCCAGACTCACCACAGTTGAAACACACTACATCCTTGACTTTACACTCAGCTGCCATATGACCCTTTTTACCACAACGGTAGCAATTTCTGTCATCCGACCTGCATGTAGTACTCTTGTGGCCAGGCTTGCCACACTTATAACAGACAATGCTAGCAGGGGCATCTCCCCCACCAGAACCCTTACCTCCAGCAGCTCTCTGATAACCCTTACCCGCAGGAACCTCATACGGCTTGCTTCGACTCTGAAACTTGCCCTTTCTCTCAGAAGTAGCTTTGTAGCGAGCAGTACTGTCCTCCTCGAAGATCCTGCAACTGTCAACCAGATCTGCGAACACACGAATCTTCTGATATCCAATGGCCTGTTTAATATCAGGCCTCAACCCATTCTCAAATTTGATGCATTTTGAAAACTCAGCCGTAGCCTCACTGTAGTGTGGATAAAATTTTGCTAGCTCCACAAATTTTGCCGCATAGGCAGTCACAGACATACCACCCTGCTTCAGCTCCAAAAACTCTATCTCTTTCTTCCCGCGGACGTCTTCAGGAAAATACTTTCTCAGAAATTCCCTGCTGAAAACCTCCCAAGTAATCTCTTCCTGCACAGCCTCTAACCTCTGCCTAGTAGCCAACCACCAGTCGTCGGCCTCCTCGGCTAACATATGGGTACCAAAGCGGACCTTCTGCTCAACAGTACAGTTCATCACCCTGAAAATCCTCTCGATCTCCTTCAGCCAAGCCATAGCACCATCTGGATCATATTTGCCCTTAAAGGTGGGCGGATTCTCCCTCTGGAAGGTTGTCAGACTTCGAAAACCAGCATTATCCCCAGCATTCTGCTGACCCTGCATCGCCTGAGCCATAGCTTGCAATGCAGCAGCAAGAGCAGCGTCGTCTCGTCTGGCCATTCTAGCACTGCAACAGAAAACAGAATTCAGAAACGAGTAACAAACTCAATGTTACTCAACACGACGACTCAACTACCGGCCGGACAGACCGAACCGCTCTGATACCACTAATGTAACACCCCTTTCTACCCGTTACTTTGTTTATAAAAATCAGAGTTCAAGAATCTCGTTCATAGGAAATGTTACACATACTCAAATCAAACGTCGCTTATCAAACTTTTAAAAAAAAACAGTTTAACTCAAATTCATACGTCCACGTAGCACATCACAATATCAAAAACTCAAGCCTCATGGTTAACGTCACCTATAACACTCCTCATAACACAATCAACTACGCAGCGGAAATTTGTAAAACATAACCAAATAGTCCACATGGACAAAATAATCAAAAATCATTAATAAAGGCCGAGTTCATTATCCCCCCTGAGTGCTACGTATCAGAGCATGACGACTCGACTCGAAAAGTGAAGCTAATACCTTCACTGGGAATCACCTGCACGTTACCAACACGAGGGCAACATTCAAACAGGAAAGGGTGAGCATCATTTCAGTCTATATAATAGAAAACATGATAAGCACTAATCATAGGCTACGCACTAGAATAATCAGCATCCAATACACAAAACATCCACGACACAGTCATCATTCACATCATGTACAAACTCATCTCATGTCATATAGATTTATGAAATGCAACCCACTCGCGGGTATATGCATGAAGGTACCTTTTCACAAAACGTCGCTTGGCCACTCAGGCCTCATCGTCACTTAGCCACTCAGGCCTCAAAACATCACTGGGTTTTATGCATATGGGCATGAGACTCTATGACATGCACCACTCAGTTCACAAAATCACACAATTACTCAGATCACAGTCATCAATGTGACCCATCACTTACCTGTTTGCTCGCACGGAGCACAGCACCTGTCAAATTCATAATCATCACACAACATCACTAGGCCACTTAGACCTTAACCTCACTTAGCCACTCAGGCCCCAATTGTCACTCACACTTAAACATCATTTAACTCAAACATTAGCCACTGAGGGCAAAAACGTCATTTGACTAACCACCAAGGGCATCCTCGTCATTTACACATCATTATCATTAACTTTGGCCACTAGGGGCAAAACAGTCATTTGACTAGCCACCAAGGGCATCCTCGTCATTTACACATCATTATCATTAACTTTGGCCACTAGGAGCAAAACAGTCATTTTGACACTACCGTGTTTAAAACTGTTGTTTATACACCAAAAGGGATTTTTAAAGAGTTCCACGTCATTTTTCAATGTCACTGGGACGATCACCGGGGACAGCCACTTGGGCGCCCACAAACAGTCAGAAAATAACAATTTTTCATTTTAAAAATTGAACCCACGAATAGACAACGTAAAAAGCTTCACGGCACTTTTCGAATCGTTCAAAACGGACATCTAAATCAAAAGTTATGATAAAAACAATTTTGGAAAAATTATGCAACATCCTGGGAACAGGCGCCTTAGGCGCCCAGGCAACCAGGCAACAAGTGCACAGGCGCCCAGCGCCCAGGCAACAACAACAACGCACGCAACACAGCACGGGCGCCTAGCGCCCAGGAGCAACAACGCGCGCGCACAGCGCAGCGCAACGCAACACGGGCGCCTAGCGCCCAGGGGAAACAATGCGCGCATAACACAGCGCCATAGGCGCTCAGCGCCCAGGCGCGCACACGCACACACACAGACAACACGGGCGCCAGCGCCCAGGCGCGCCCCCACGCGCAACAACAACACAGAACAGGCGCCCAGCGCCCAGCATAGGCGCCCAGCGCCCAGAAACCAGCAACAACATCCAGAATTTGTCCAACACCTTTTTAACAACTAAAAATTCGTTTTCTTCACAATTTTAAAACATACAACTCCAATTTTTCCCAGCAACTAAAACACATTTATCTCATTCAAAAAAAAGACACTAACACTCAATTTCATCAAAACTCAATTAAAACCAAACAACATCACTAGCCTCACCATGGCGCCATAGGCGCCCAACATCAACAACCCCTTATGCGACCACATCCTTCAACAACCAACGCATAGATTAACATTTAATTCTCATCACATACGCAAAACATCACCAATAACGAAATTCATGGATCAACCCAAGCAATAGATAAATTCGCATAGACTCATGATATACATTTATACGAAAGATAACATCAAGAACGCCAAGAACGCAATGAACATCAAACACGCCAAGAACATCAAGAAACATACGGTTCTAATACAAATCCTAGATCTAGAACCCATCATATAAACTATTAGATAGAGTGATAGAGCTCCCCTAACCTCGAAATTGAAGAACGGAGACTCCGGAGATAGCCACGCACAGGATCACAGCAACAAAATCACGCTCCTCGCTCTTCCTTGCTTGCGACTCCTCTCCTCTTCCTCTTCTCTCCTTACGGCGCCCCTCCTAGCTCTCTCTCTATCTCACGCTTTTTCTTTCTTTCTTTCTTTTGATTTCGCAAAATGCCACAAACCCTAGCCCCCCCTCCAACTAACCACTTCGCCTATTGTGGATCATGGGCTTGGGCTTTCCACTTAAGCCCAAGTCATGCAAGTGGCGCCTCCACTCCCTCCTAATACCACCAAAATAAATAAAATTCTAATTAAATCGAATTACATCAAATAATTTAATTTAAATCCCCAATTATTTAATTAAATAAATTAATTAAATAA
This sequence comes from Astragalus membranaceus, assembly GCA_039519185.1. Classification (NCBI taxonomy): domain Eukaryota; kingdom Viridiplantae; phylum Streptophyta; class Magnoliopsida; order Fabales; family Fabaceae; genus Astragalus; species Astragalus membranaceus. The sequence goes on along the minus strand of CM076848.1, from coordinate 147,643,604 downwards.
TTTTAGGGTGTTACACACTCCCCACCAACCTATCATAATACAGCCCTGGAAGGGTCTCCATAAACATGTACACCATCTCTTTTTCAGTCAATGGCGGCTTCACCTGAGCAGCTATGCTCCTCCATTTTTGAGCGTATTCTTTGAATGATTCTCTATCTCCTTTGCTCATGTGCTGCAATTGAGACCGGTCTGGAGCAAGGTCCATGTTATACTGGTATTGTTTTAGAAAGGCTTCAGAGAGATCCTTCCAACTGTGAACTTCGGAGGATTGCAGCTGCATGTACCAATCTAGTGATGCCCCAGTCAGACTGTCCTGGAAATAATGAATGAGCACCTTGTCATCATGAGCATAAGCGGCCATTTTTCTAACATACATCGTCAGATGGCTAGATGGACACCCGGTGCCGCGATATTTATCAAAGTCAGGTGCTTTGAATTTAGGGGGTATAACAACATCTGGGACAAGGCACAAATCTCGGGCATCCCTGGCTCTAGTTCCTGATCCTTCCACAGCTCTTAAGCGCTCTTCAAGCGAGTGATACCGATCCCCATGCTGAGTGTTCCCAAACAAATGACCTTGTGGATAGTTCCCCGGACCGTGATAATAACCCCCATGCTGAGCAGGGTTTCCCATATGATGGACAGCGTTCTGAGGGTTCACAGTAACTCCCAGAGTAGGACTAGGTGAACCTCTTGGTAGCACAGTATCAGGACTAGGAGAATGAATTTGTGGTCCCATAGCAGCTCCACCAGGCATAGTCGTGACAGGTTGACTCGACCCCACAGGAATAGCTTCAGCAGCAGGCGGCATATAACCCATTGGCATCCCCCAAGGATATATCGGTGCAATTAGATGACTCTGTCCGCTCGCTCCTGGAGGATGGGCAAAGTGACTGACCCCCTGTCCATAAGAGGTGTGAGTAGTTGTAACTTCAGCGGACACCGGAGGAGAAACGAAAGTAACAACCCCTTCGGAATTTACAACAGCGGCGGCCCCACCCCTCAGATTCTGTAGCATACTCATTACTTCGACCATCTGTGCTTCCATAGCCTCCACTTTGGTCTTCAAAGCTTGATTCTCTTGAGCCAGGTGCTCAGGATTAAGAATCTCCACAACTGACTCATCTTGACCCAGGGGGTCCTCATTCTCGAGATGTTGATTGCTAGTCATTAATCTTGCTTGTAGACGAGTGGAGTATCGGTGTTGGCGAACCAGCTTGCCTTTCGTTTCTGTTGGTAGAACATTTTATAAGTACAAGTATGAATGCGTAATTGAATGCAATGCATATGGCTTTATGTTATTTTTGTATTTAGATGCATGAGGAATGCTGTATGAGTTTTTTCAGAATTTTGCTTATGTAATGCATGCTGTAAAATGCGGATGATGATGATGCTTGTTATAAAGACAGATATTTACAGGTGGGGTTTTGAAAAATTAGGGCGGTATACCCTATATGCCACCCCATATAGGTATTTATGAAAGAGAAGGAAAAAACATATTCTTTTTTTTTTGATTTTGTTGTTTTTTTTTTCAAAAAAATGTTGGCGGAAATGAACTAAACTAGATGCAATAATGCACACACAATTTTGGAAAAGCCCTTGTGACCTAAAAAGAGGTAAGACCTATGATCTAGGGCAATTAAAAGGGTAATCCTTCCATGTAGCTCTATTCACTTCCTCACAAGGCCACCAGAGCTACAGTCCCTTTCACAAAATTCCCCACAAATGCAGCAAACTGCTAGGTGTGAGGTATCATGAAAGAGCACTGTAACACCCCATTCTACCCGGCTAATTTCCATAGAGATCAGAGTTTCAAAATTTCTTTTTGAATGGAATGCTACACACGTACTTGATGTAACCATTTAAAATACGCAACACCATTTAATAAATTAAGGTACTCTTGATTTTACCAACAAAATCCACACATAATAATTTAGACATCTCGCAGCGGAAAAATAACATAAACACATAATGCCAAACAACGGCCTCATCGGAATCATTAGGTCAATGCACACGTAAATCAACAATACTTAAATAACATTAGGAATCCCTAATCCAACCCCCTAGGTGTCACGTATCAGAGCAGACCGACTCGGGAGTGAAAGGAGTAAGCCTTCACTCAGGACTACCTGTGGTAAACAACAACAGAAGGGTGAGTCTCAACTACATAATAAAGATTATAATAAGAAGTATATTACATCATAGCATCACGCTCACACAGTCACACAGTAGCATAGTCTATACAATCACCAACTAGCATGCTTATCATGAGGATGTATGCAATACAGTTATGCATGTGGTACCATTTTCCCAGACCGCAGCCTTATCATCATATTATCAACTCAGACCGCAGCCTTATCATTTCAATTTAGAACTCAGACCACAGCCTTATTATCATAATTAACAACTCAGACCGCAGCCTTATGTATGCATGAGACTCCATGACAAAACCACAATCATAATTATTAACAACACGGTCCATGTATCCTATATCACATCTTTAATTAATCTTAGTTTTAGCCCCCATGGCCTCATCACCAACCAACTCCTTATTTTCTCCTCACAATCACGTCCCTAGGACTAGGATAACACTTAGGGACCAATCTAGCACCATTAGACCCGAAACTCAAACACAAGTCATGGGCGCCCCACTAGGCGCCCTAGGCGGCCACACTTGGCGCCCACACAACACCCAAACGCACAAACATAGTAGACCACCTTAAAAATTGAAACCGCTCTAGCCAAAATGTTCAAAATGGGATTTGGTCACGTGAATACAGAATTTGGCTAGGGAAAATATGTTCAGAACATGATGTGTGCACAAGGCACCCCTAAAACAAGTCAAAATGATGCCCAATAGGACAACTTTCAAACCACAAGTGCAAATCTAGAAATTCTTTAGCCAAAATACTTAAAATATGATTTGGTCAGGTGAATACAAAGTTTGGCTCGGTAAAATATGCTCAGAAAATGATGTGTGCACAAGGCACCCCTAAAACAAGCCAAAATGATGCCCAACCGGACAATTTCAAAACCACAAGTGCAAATCCAGAAATTCTTTAGCCAAAGTGTTTTAAATAACATTTGGTCAGGTCAATACAAAGTTTGGCTCGGTAAAATATGCTCAGAAAATGATGTGTGCACAAGGCACCCCTAAAACAAGCCAAAATGATGCCCAACCGGACAATTTCAAAACCACAAGTGCAAATCCAGAAATTCTTTAGCCAAAGTGTTTTAAATAACATTTGGTCAGGTCAATACAAAGTTTGGCTCGGTAAAATATGCTCAGAAAATGATGTGTGCACAAGGCACCCCTAAAACAAGCCAAATTGATGCCCAACCGGACAATTTCAAAACCACAAGTGCAAATCCAGAAATTCTTTAGCCAAAGTGTTTTAAATAACATTTGGTCAGGTCAATACAAAGTTTGGCTCGGTAAAATATGCTCAGAAAATGATGTGTGCACAAGGCACCCCTAAAACAAGCCAAAATGATGCCCAACCGGACAATTTCAAAACCACAAGTGCAAATCCAGAAATTCTTTAGCCAAAGTGTTTTAAATAACATTTGGTCAGGTCAATACAAAGTTTGGCTCGGTAAAATATGCTCAGAAAATGAGTTTACCCAAAAACATGATTTATGCGCCTTGCCTAAGCATAGACAGCAACCTGGCGCAACCCCAGACGCCACAGGCAGCAACATAGGCGCCCTGCCCAGAACACAGACACGCCCAGCAACAGAAAAACAGCGCCCAGGGCGCCAAGTCCCCCCCCCCAGCCACTAGCGCCCAGGCGCCCCAACACAACCAAAACACCAAAAATTATTAATCATTTTTCTAAACCCAATCACCATAACATTCACAATTACATTGTGCTCATACCAACAACATTCAATCTCATATATATATATATATATATATTAGGAACACATCAAGGCACAAAATCAACACATGAAATCCAAACCTTAGCATAGGCAAATCGAATTAACCGCAACAATTATCAAATTCAACTAACCTAAACAATTCTAACAATCAACAAGTAGTGTCAAGTGGGATCCTATGGTTTACATACAACCTATTATATTCTCTATTATAGAGTGAGACTCCCCTAACCTTGATTATGCCGGAATTAGAGTTCTTTCCACCGAAGCACCGACAACCACCACAACAACGAATCCTCTCCTTCTTCTTTCCTCTATCACGAACGCGTCCTCTTTCTCTATTCCTTGGACCATTCGCGAATTGAATAAAAATAGGAAGGGTTAGGGAAAAACGAAAACCTAAGTACTTGATAGAGAGAGGAAATCGAATCATAAGGATTAGGAACCCTTACCTAGGATCAAAGTGCACAAACCCTAACTCCAAGCTTGAAGTCGCCTCCTCCCTTCTCTTCTCCTCTCTTCGACTTTCTTTCTTTTCTTCTCTCCTTCGACTCACTTGGTCACTTTTTGCACAATTGGGGCGCAACCTAGACCCCTAGCGCCTAAGGAGCGCCTAAGCCAACGGGCTTGGGCCTCTTGGGCCGTCACTTGAAATTCCGGTATTACCAATGCCATCCCCTTCAATTAAAATAAAATACTATATCATCGCATAATAAAATAAAATAGTGCAACACTTTAAATAATTTAATCAATTACTTAATTAAATTATTTTAGGGTGTTACAAACTCTCCCCCACTTAGGAAATTTCGTCCTCGAAATTCATACCTGAGTCAAATAGCTCTGGATAGGACTCCCGCATCCTACTCTCCAGCTCCCACGTCACGCTCTCGCCAGAAGCTCCCAACCATACCACCTTCACTAAAACAATGCTTTTCCCTCTCAGCACCTTCACTTCTCTATCATCAATCCTCACTGGCATAGTCTCCACAGTGAGATTATCCCGCACCTCAATATCATCCATATGGATCACATGAGACGGGTCCGGAATGTACTTCCGAAGTTGCGACACGTGAAATACGTCGTGCAAGTTCGAAAGGTTAGGCGGTAAAGCCACCCTATAAGCAACCTTTCCGACCCTCTCGGTGATCTGATACGGTCCAATAAATCTAGGAGTCAACTTCTTTGCTTTAAGTGCACGCCCAACACCAGCCATAGGCGTGACCCTCAAGAAAACATGCTCTCCAGCCTGAAATTCCAAATCCTTTCTCCTTCTATCATGGTAACTCTTTTGCCGACTTTGGGACTCTTTCATTTTCTCCCTGATCATTTTTATCTTCTCTGTAGTTTCTCTCACCAATTCAGGTCCAAGAACAACACTTTCCCGATTCATGCCAACACAAAGGAGTTCTACACCTCCGCCCATACAGTGCCTCATAAGGAGCCATCCCTATACTCGAATGGTAGCTGTTGTTGTAAGTGAACTCAATCAACGAAAGGTGTGTATCCCACGCACCTCCCTGCTCTAAAACACACGATCTCAATAAGTCCTCCAATGACTGAATGGTTCTCTCTGTCTGCCCATCAGTCTGAGGATGGTAGGCTGAACTCAACCTCAATCTGGACCCCAATGCCTCTGCAAGCTCCCCCAAAACTCCGAAGTAAACCTCGGATCTCTGTCAGATACAATACTCTTCGGGACACCATGCAACTTCACAATCACCTTAATATATATCTCGGCCAATCTCGCTACCGGATACGTGATGTTGATAGGAAGGAAGTGAGCAGACTTCGTCAACCTATCCACGATCACCCAAATAGAATCAAATCCCCGAACGGTTCTGGTAACCCAGTCACAAAATCCATGGAAATGCTATCCCATTTCCATTCCGGAACATCTAAAGGTTGCATCAACCCCGCAGGCTTCTGGTGCTCAACCTTTGACTTCTGGCAAGTCAAACAGGCATACACAAACTGTGCTACATCTTTCTTCATACCAGGCCACCAGAATAATTTCTTCAAGTCATGATACATCTTTGTAGCCCCTGGATGAATACTCAGCTTGCTCCTATGACTCTCCTCAAGGATCATCTTCTTCATCTCAATATCATCGGGAACACAGATTCTGTCTCTAAATCTCAACACATCCTGGGAATCCAACCTGAAATCCCCATCCACATTCTGATCACCCGCAACTAACAAGTCAACCAGCTTCACATCTAACTTCTGGGCGTCTCTGATACTAACC
>CM076848.1:147288371-147636980 GCA_039519185.1 Astragalus membranaceus | reverse complement strand
AAGGCCAAATAGAGTAAAATACATGGGATACTAACAACAACATAAAATATAGTCCACTTTTCAAAATCATCTCACGGGGTTGTAGAAATAGGAGAAGACAATAGTTGTAGCTTTCAAACCAAAACTTTATCATTTACAGCAGTCAAGACAGTGCACACTGTAACATTGGTAAAAACTTTATACCAGGTCAGTGTCCATTTATTAAAATAATTTCCAATGCCAAAGTCAGTATCCAACCGTAAAATTGTTTAATAGATGTTTCAAAAACATTTTCAGGAATCTCCTTACTTCCCAGGTTACAAAACCACACAGTGTAAATCAGGAGGCAATAACCAAAAAGAATTTGTCTAAAAATTCAAGCGCTCAATGTCAACTTCACGAAGCATGGGAATTAGAAAATAATTCATGAGGACTCTAAACTCACAATCACTGCATGTCAAAAATAATCAGGGACACAGAGTAAAGAAAGATTAGCCGACTAACATGCATAAGTTGATTGGTAGCAATATAGCAAATTTAGCCCTTCAATAGAAAACAGTTATAAGTCAAGGGAATGGAAACTTAACATTTTTAAGCGGGGACGTCATTACTCAGAGTGATCGAAACATTATTGCATGTTATCAACATAGTAACAACTTAAATAATCAGCAAAACCATTTTACAATACAATTAGCCTTAACATCAAGACACACCACAAAAGAGTTTCACGTAAGGCTTAGTGTTGATTAATTAAAATAGTTTAAGCAAATCAAAACACACGTGAGTATTAACAACAATCACATCGTTGGAAGCACACAAGCACATCAATTACACATTCAAAACTTGGGTCGCCAAATCACGGTGTAAATCATTGGGGACCACACTAATGAAGTCAAGATTCACACAACCGGAAAGTTAACAATAAGAACCAAAAACAGAAAAAAAACAGGGTTCACACACAAATACGATACAACACACAATAAATAAAATCACAGAGTTCTCACAACAAGAAGGTTAAAAACCAACCAAAACAACAGCACATGATTCACACCTAGGAACACAACAAAACATATAACACTAGTAGGGACATCTCCCCCACTAGTTCACCTACCATTGGCAACTTTTGGTGTACCTGCAACACAACAATGGTCAACACTAAAAAGACACAGTTGGTCGTTAACCGACGCAATGACTCGACGACTTGGCCGGACGGACCAACCATTGCTCTGATACCACTAATGTAACACCCCCTTCTAATAACCTTACTATTTAATAAAATCAGAGTTTCTTTTTCTTTTAAAACAATCACAAGAGAGTGCTACACTAAACTCCATTTAAACCAACAACTTGAATTGATATACTTCAGCAAAATAACAACACGATACATAGCACACAGTCAAAGGGGCAAGCCCACAAGTCTCCTGTTTAGTTTACACCAATAGAATATATTCACCATCACAGCGGAATAATGATAATAAGTTCGAAAACAAGTCCAATACATCACCAATAACAGTCTAAACAGTATAATTAAAATAACACATAAACATAAGACGCCCCCCGGTACTACGTATCAGAGCATGACACACTCTACCAGACGAAGGCATAAGGGTAACCTTCACCCGCTAGTACCTGCACGTTGCCGACATAAGAAGCAACATAAAAGCAGTAGGGTGAGTCTCTTTTCATAATTAATAACATACGGGATAAGCACTGCATAGGAAAGGTATCTAGGCACACCGATTCGCAACAAAGGCAGCAACCACATCACAATTACGATCTCCAAACAACAATACAAAAGGTATGGTTATGCATGAAATGCAACCCAAACTCCACGGGCACATGCATGTCGGATCCATCACCAAACACAATTAGGCCGTAGCCTCTGCTCACCATTAAAAATTAGGCCGAAGCCTCTGCTCACCGATAATGCACATGGTTCATGAGACGCCATGACAATGCACCACAACACACCACACAATTCACAAATTCACATTTAATCAACTCACCATAACTCACCAATAAATCTCACCAATAAAACTCACCAGTAAAACTCACCAATAAATCTCACCAATAAAACTCACCAATAAATCTCACCAATAAAACTCACCAATAAATCTCACCAATAAAACTCACCAATAAATCTCACCAATAAAACTCACCAATAAAACTCACCAATAAATCAGTACCAATTTAATTAAACCGTTTTAGGATATTGACACGGAATAGGAGAAGGTGAATAAAAATTTCAATTAGACACCTTGAACAACTTCAGTCCAGATCCACCAGTAAAATAATCCATTTTTGCATAAAACAAGAATATTTGGATAGACACCGAAATTAGCTTCGAAACGCATTTTGAACCGTTAAATTTGGATAACCGAGTCAAAAGTTACATTAAAAACAAGTTTGGGAAAATTTGGGCAACATCCTGATTTTGGCGCCAAGCAAAACTGGCGCAGGGCGCCTAGCGCCCAGACACATGATTGGCGCAGGGAAACTGGCGCTGAGCAACACAGCGAGACAGGCGCCCAGGAAAAATTGGCGCAGGGCGCCTAGCGCCCAGACACAGGCTTGGCGCAGGGCGCCTAGCGCCCAGACACAGAATTGGCGCAGGAACACGGCGCCCATGCATAAGGCGCCTTGGCAAAACACGCAAGAAAACTCTTCTGACTTCGAAATTAATTTTACACGAGCCAAATACTCAGAATATGGGAACCCAACAAAAATTTTGACAAAATGTGACATGCATCATTGGCGCCCATGGGCTAGGCGCCTAAGGCCAGGACAGACCACAACTCCTATGACTCCAAAAATTATTTTACACGAGCCATTTATTCAATGTATGAGAACCCAAAAAGAATTTTGAGAAAATAAGCAACACAACAGTGGCGCCCATGGCGCCCATGGCCAAGGCGCCTAGCGCCAAAACTGGCAACAAAGTGAGACAGGCGCAGGGCACAGTGGCTGGGCTCCTGGCGCCCATGACTAAGACACAGAAACAGCAACAAGGCATATGGCGCCCAAGGCGCCTAGGAACTCCCAAAATCAGAATTTTGCTAATTCAAACACCAAATTAAATTCACCAAACACCCAATCATATATATATATATATATATATATATATATATATATATATATATAATTTAATTATCACCATGATCCTCAATTCTCACCAAACACACACCAACAAGTCATATACTCAAATACGTGACATGCAATTCACCTTAGCAACAATCAAAGCACCAATTATGCGATTTTAACATAGGAAATTCCTAATCACATATCACAACGCTACGATTAAATCAACAACACAACAATTCATTCATAGAAATCATCCTAGAACCTAACCCTAGACAATACTCATCACATAAACTATTAAAGATAAAAAGAGGACCCCCTAACCTTATGGAAGTCGAAATTACTAGGCAAGGCTCCAAGGAATTGCAAGACACCAACAAGCTTTCCCTCCTCCTTGAGTGCTCCACGAAATTCCTCTCCCTTCCTCTTGTAACCGTCGCCTCCTCTTCTTTCTCACTCTCTCCTTCGCAAGTTTCTTTTCTCTTCTCTTCTCTCCTCTCTTCGAATTCTTTTCTTTCTTTTTGGATGGAATAAGTGAAATGAAAACTAACCCACAAGACCCCTAAGTGAGTCGAGTCCTATGACTAGCCAATGGGTCATGGGCTCTTGAATCACACGCCTCCTTCCACTACCCAATTTAATTACTAAACACCATATTATTACTTATACCACTCACATCCTACTTAATTAATCCTAAACCCAATAAGGCCCACATATATCATTCTATTCTTCTATCACCTAAAACCTCCAATTAATTAACAAATAAATAATTACTCAAACAAATAAACACATAAATAACTAAATAAATATTATTCCTATCACATAACCTCATATAATTAATTACACAACCAAATAAATATTTTTGGGAAAGCCAGAAAAAAGAGTGGACAAGTTAACTACTAAAGGAAAGGCTAGTCCCACTGTGAAGAGAATTGTACTTGGAAATCCAATCAGAAATTTTGTTCAAGGAATTGAGTTTGCGTAAAAGCTGGGAAGGGAACATGGAAGTCAAGAATAAGGAGACATCTAAATTAAGAGAGGGCAGGTGTGATCCTAAGGTTGTAAATTGTAGCACAGTAAGTTTGATTCACTTTTTATTATTTTGAACAACTCTAAATCCAGGTTTTTTAAATTGTGGTTGCAAAAAATCGCGGTCAAATGTTGTTGAAATCGTGGTTAAAGATGCGTTAAGATTAACATCTGTAGTCTAATTGCATATAACGATAATCTTGACGCACTTTGAATACATAGCAAATGATAGATTTGCGCAAAAATCTATAAATATGATTTATAAGAAAGTAACTTTCAATCCAGCAGTTGATTTAAAAAAAATGATTCAATAGGATGTTCTTGATATTACAATCCTTGTTGATTTTGTAAGGATTTTCTAGATAAATCTTATGGTATTAATGTATCAATGTTTCTAGTTTGTCATGGTATTGTCAAATCCATTAAAAGGTGAGCGGAAGGCAGGCATTGTTGGAAAACCATTGCCTGGTGTGCAGGTTAGTTTAGCTTACACTGTTCTATTTGTTGCTGATCACAGAATATGGGCTTTTTGATCTTTCATTCCACTGTTGCACAATCTGCTCACAGAGTATTAAGGTTGATTTTACTGTATGCATGATAGGTCAAGATTCTTGAAGATGAGGAGAGTGGGAGTGAAAAAACTGGAACCGGTGAGCTTTGTGTTAAAAACCCTTCATTGTTTAGAGAATATTGGAAACATCCCGAGGTACTTTCAGAATGTTACTAAATTTTCCATCCAATGATTCTGAAATCAGTAATTAGTACTAGTTCTTAGTGATTTACCATGCATATAGATCACTGCAATTTATTTTTGTTTGTTTGGGCATCGCTTATTGGAACGATATGGCATGACTAAAGTAAGTACAATCTTGTTTAAGTTCTTTGACTTTGTAGATCATATTTATAGTTTAAGTTCTTTCACCAAAATCATCTAATGTGTTTAAGTTACTTCCATATAGTTTAAGTTCTTTCAGAATGTTACTAAATTTTCCATCCAATGATTCTGAAACCAGTAATTAGTACTAGTTCTTAGTTCTTACCTGTTTAACAGTGGTTTCTCCCCTTCTTGAGAAGTATGAGATTGATCCTAAACAAATTGATTGTCTTGAAGTAGGTAGTGAGACTGTGATAGACAAACGAAAATCTATCAAGGCTTTCTTGATGCAAATATTTGAGGTATGCTTTTTAGTGTCTAACCAAATGGATATTATAAGATGGTTCTCCTTATCACATTTGACTCGTTTGATTATTGTTTATATCTCAATCTAAGTACCTATTTGCTTGGTGATTAAACCTTGAATTGGTGCCAATTGCATAACAGTAGAATATGGGGGAAGGGGGGAAGGGGGGGGTGTTGGAACCAATACTTTGCAAGAAAAATCTGGTTTATTTTCTATAATATATATTATGAGGTGGAAGATGATAGCATTCTTGTTATGAGGTGCAATCTGGCAATCCAAAATTCTATATTGTTTTACAAGTTGATTAGAAATGTATTTTACTTATTAACATTGCAATTGGTAAGCTCTATTATCAACACTTCTGCAAACTTCAACCACTATTTGTTTGTTATAACTTTGTCCTTGTGTTATAAACACTTATTCTATATGTTTGTCAGCCCTTAACTTTAACTGGTTGTTCTTGTTCTGCCCTTGAAAATGAGTATATGATCACTTATTTTGAAAACCAAATCTGCATTATTTCCAAATTGACTGGCATAATGACATGGTTTCAGTCCATTGGTGGTATTATTTTTAAGCAAGGAAAACTTTTAGTCAGTTTATAATTAATCTATATGGTTGCAAGTGGACTTCAAACATTCATGGACTTGTTAGAAAAACTCTTGTTTGCAGCATGTATATATCATTCTTTTGTCAGTGTTAGTTTCTAGTTAGCCTTTATCTGTTGATTATAACATGTTTACCATCTGTACAAATGCAGGTCATTCTCAATGATCCATTCCTTGGTAAAAGAGTTGAAGAAAGCAACTTCTCAACTGTACCATTAAGGGACGAGTTCCTTGAAAATGCCAGGCTATTTATTTTTGAGACATACTGTAGAATACACCAACGCATTGACATGGGGTATGTAGCGTGTTTCTGATATATGATATTACAGCTCCCTGTCTTTATTGTTTTTTTATATGCCTTATTTTTCACCCTTAAAAAGCATACTTCAACTTCCGTGCCATGTATCTTTGGTACTGTCAAGATCAAATGCTCAATATATAAGAATTGTGCTTTTTCTTTTGTGGCCATAGAGGCTTGGCACTAGCTCTTCTCATTCTCTTTCAATTATTTGGAGGTTTTAATATATTGTGCCATGTTGTCTCTGTAATTTTTTCTTTGTTGATGATTTCCTCTTGTCTATTTTATATGCAACAACTAAATGGTTTACTGGGTATTTAAAATATTTACCAAAATTCCTAACATATGATTGCCCAATTGCTGATATGTTTGACAGAGTTCTTGATGAGAAGCTAAATTTGAATTATGAGGAAGCTGAGAGATGGATTGTGAATCTCATTCGTGGCTCAAAGCTTGATGCCAAAATTGACTCTGAAACTGGAACAGTTATGATGGAACCCAATCACCCAAATGTGCAAGTTTTCATTGATTACTGTATTGATCGATAAGGGCATTTTATTGCTTTCTACAATATTAATACCATTCTTACTCAACAATGTTGATTGGTTTTCCGTTTATTTCCTTCATGTCATCTTTCTTTCTTTTTAAGACCCTTAATCTTTGAAGTTACACATCTCCAGGTATGAGCAGCTGATAGATCATACCAAGGGCCTTAGCAGGCGTACTTACAAGTTGGTTAGCCAACTTCTGGAACTTGCACAAGCTTAAACAGCTAGATAACTGTCAAGGTCGAATGAGGAGATTGTATTTAAATTTAAATTTTCACAATGCATCTATTTGTTTTTTGGATTTAGGATTACTTTCAAATTTGTGGATTGTATAATTAATTGATTCATTAAATTTGAGTGATTCATTAATTGTATCTAAACATTTTTCTATTATTTTTTTTTCAATTCTAATTATCTATGGCAATGTTTTTGAAGTGTTGTATTTGTTGGTGTAGGCAACGGTTTTTGTGGGTTACCATATTTTGCAACGGTTTTTAAGTGTTGGCATAAGTGGCAACGGTTTTTACTTTATCAATGAAAACGGTTTTAGAATGTTGCCAATCTGGCAACGGTTTTTATTTGAATATATAAGGCAACGGTTATCCAGTGTTGCCATAGTTGGCAACGGTTTTGAAGTGTTGCCATATTTGGCGACGGTTTTGAAGTGTTGCCATAGCTGGCAACGGTTTACAACCGTTGCCATAGCGTGTAACCCAAAACCGTTGCGTTTCAGCTGTCAATGGCAACGGTTTTGCGTTTGCGTTGCCTTAGGGAACAAAAAACCGTTGCCTTTAGTTTAGGCAACGGCCGCAACAACAACGGTTTCAAAACCGTTGCCAAAGGTTATGGCAACGGTTTTTTGGCTTTAGGAGACGGTTTTCGACCGTTGCCATAGGGTCTAAATGTTGTAGTGTCTTCCGCACTCGGAGCAAGCACTGTTACCGGCATTTTCTTCTGTTTCACCGTCGTTTTAGGAATCGTGCTCGCGAGTAATAGTGAACCTTTGTTTCATATGTTTGGGTTTTTGGTTTGTGAGAGGGTGAGAAATACGATTGGAGACGGTGCCGTGTGACTGAGAGAGGACGACGCAGAGTGTGTGAGGGTTTTGGGTGAGAACGCAGCGCTAAATGAAAAGGCAAAAAATTGGGGATTTTACGCATCGGTTGCGATTAGAGAGCTGATGTTAATTTTGGGTTTTTGGCATCGGTTGCAATTGGACCTGATATTAAATGTGTAATCTGGCCATAGGTGTGCAATTCTACATTGGTTAGAGTCTCAACCGATGCGAAAACTTTAATGATAATTTCAAAAATGCCACCGCTTTGCTTTCCACATCGGTTAGTTTTTGAACCGATATTAATTACTGATGCAGAATCCATTTTTTCCACTAGTGAATAAACAACTTGTTAAAATGATTTCATATTACATCCTGTGAGTCAGATTGCTAAAAGATCTAGTAATGCTATTACATTCTATGGCTTTTAACTTGTTGCTTCTTTTCTTCCAACACTATATTCTATGGTAAGTTTGCACATGAGTTTCTGCCTTTCCAATATTGTTTTGATGATTAAGAGCCTCAATCAATTTTTGGTTTATCTCAATTTTACATGAAGCTAAATATTTATAATATGAATGCATGAAGCAGTTTCAACTTTTGTATCTTCTCACAATCTCAGCTTGTCTTGGTTGCTTCTAGCCTTTATTTTGATTTAGAATAATCCTGGCTTGTTTTGATTGCTGAAAATTGTACCTAACAAGTTTTAATTTCCTAGTTTTGTTTTGAATGTTAGGTAGGTATGCCTCTTAAAAAAAGATATGATGGTCTACGTAGTCGTCAATCCACACCAATTCAAGAACAGGGATCTTCTATGAGCACTCCTCATAGTGTACCGTTACCCCAAAGGGCATCTATGCCTAACATACCTTCATCTTTGGAAGATAACATTCCTGAGTTCGAGGATGTGCCATTTACTGAACAAAATTCTAGAAGTGGACATCATGTGCCCGTTCCAAATGAACCTGGTATCACAGAAGGTTCATCTGGAAGTCAACCCAAGACTAATGCCAAATGGATAGTTGATGTTATTGGTATATCTACTATAATTAGGTAGTGAATTTTCCATTATTTATATTTTGGTGTACTAATATTTTGAATTATTTTGTGTTAGACGAGGAGGGTAATCGCAGCCAAAGAAGTCCGAAAGTGCGAGATTTGATTCCAAACAACTTAGGATTTAGGGTAGTGGCCCAATGGAATGAAAGATCTCAACCAGTTGGAAAGTCTGCTGTTTATTAGCAGGGTTTTTGGGTTGTACTACAAATAATTTTGACACATTCCCTATTTAAGTTTGTTTACTAATATCTTTTATTATATTTGTATTAAAGGAGAAATTTGTGGTAAATGATGGAAGTCACAAGACATGGATTTTATCCAGTTTGGGAAAGAAATGGCGGGACAATCGTTGCAAGCTTTTTAAAGACTTTTATAACTGGGAGCTTAGTATTGAACAAAATCTTCGGAACCCGCCGCCGGCCATTGACAAAGATCACTAGAGACTGTTTTTGATCAGATTTGGTTTAATTCTTTGAACATGTTTTCTAGTTCATTGTTTTTTATTTTAAGACTTCCAATTTGATTTACAAAGTATTTGGAGTGGAGTATAGCCTGGATCCTAAAATATTATGACTTTGCTTATAGGCAATAGCTGATCAAAATGCTGAAAATCGCTCGAAGCAACAGGTTCCCCATACATTAGGGGCTAAGACACTTGCCAGAAAGAGACATGAGCTGGTATGATATGTCATTTTTTATATTGTTTGAAATTTTGAGAAAATGGTTTAATTATATTTATATGGTGAAACGTTTTAGGAATTGCCAGATGGGCGACCTTATAGTAGAGGAGATATGTATGGAATTTCTCATAAAAAATCAAATGGTGATTTTGTTAATGATGAGGCAAGACAAAACCATGTAAGTCCAAAATTATATATTTATAGTTAAGTTTGATTTCAACCTATCATATTATTGGGCACATCGTAAATGTTTATGTCTTGTTTCATTACACGTAGGAAAAATTGCAACCGGCAATTCTTGAGTCTTCTTCTGAGCATGAAGCATTTATTCAAGTTTTTGGGAAGGAACATCCTGGGCATGTTCGAGGCATGGGACTCGGCGTAACACCAACCCAGATCCTTGGAAACAATTCTCATTCTACAACAGGATCATATTCGTCGGATGCTAATGAAAAGATGTCATAGATGCAAAATGAAATTGATGCTTTAAAAGCACAAGTTGCTGAAGTTGATAGTCTAAAGGCTCAAGCTGCTGAAGTTGATTCTCTAAAGGAACAAGTTGCTGAATTACCTCTATTGAAGGAACAACTTGCTTATGTTATGCAACGTCTTAAGCAAAATCAGGTGATCACCGTATTGAAATTCATACTGTTATGAAACTTGCTTATGTTATTGCTTTTGATGAAAAAATTGTTGATATTTTTTCATAGTGAATTCACTGAATTATTTGAACTAAATCTCACTACAACAGAATTGATAAAAAAGGGCCCACCCTTTAGAGGCGCTTTAAAGGAAACGCCTCTAAAGTTATATCATCAGAAGCGCTTTTTAAAAAGCGCCCCTTATTCTCAAAACACGGAGGGCCTTTAGAGGCGCTTTTTAAAAAGCGCCCCTGATGCTCAAAAACACGGAGGGCCTTTAGAGGCACTTTTTAAAAAGTGCCCCTGATGCTCAAAACATGGAGGGCTTTTAGAGGCACTTTTTAAAAAGCGCCCCTGATTCCCCCAAAATTCTAATTCCTCTCTTGCGCTCTATCTCCCTCTCATTTGCAAAACCCTAGTCTCTAAAAGTTCACGTTCTCACTTTCAGCGAACTCACATTCTCTCTCTCTCTCTCTCTCTCTCTCTCTCTCTCTCTCTCCATAGCTTGCTCTTCCCCTTCCTCTCTCCGCCATAGCTTGCTCTTCTCATACTCTCGCTGCCAACTTTTTGTCGTCCTCCCCTGCCTTTCCACTGTGACGCCGCCGTGGACGACGTGGACGTCGTTCTCTCTCGCTCCCTCACACTCTCTCGCGTTCGCTCTCTCTCAAGGTGTGTTTGTCCTTCTCTTAGAATTGTTTTATCTCTTACAAAAGTTAATCCAAAGTCCAAACATGTACTGGGTATGACTTTACTTGCGTATTTGATTGTTATGCACTTCGCTTGTGAACACTTCTTTTATTTTCTTTTTTACTTTTTAGTTTGTTTTAAATCTGAATATTACTGGTGATGATGATGATGATGACAGTGATGAGAAATTTTTCATTTACTAATTTTAAATCAGATGATGAGAAATTAGTGAAGTTACTGATGTTTTCGGTTGTTTTTTACTTTATAGTGATTTTGTTTCTAATACTGACGTTAATGTTATGGAATTATTAGTTGTTTGTTAATGTTTATTCACTCTACATTGAATTAGTTAAAAAAGAAACGGAGTCGTACGTTTATGAAAAGTATATTCTGTTAATGTTAAAAAGAGGGAATATATTTGGGAGAAATTAAAAGCAAATTTGCATTTTCATATGAACCATCAATCGCTTTAGTCCCATGTGTGATCTTTTGGGCGTTAGTTATGGATTTGTGGTTTCCTTTTCCTATTTTATTGCTTTACTTGATAGTGTAATTGGTATATATGCGTGGATGGTTTCTTTTATGCCAGGTGAGATGACTTCCCATGGTGATGATAGTGCACTTGACAGTGGTCATGAGAGTGAACATCAGCCCCAAAAAAGGTTCACTTGCGTGGAATGACAGTTAAGAAGAATATCATCAATCGGGGGAGCAAAGGGCTTCCTAAACTTACAATAAGATACTTACTAATTAACTAACTTTGTTACATACTTTTAACTGTTTGTTATCTAATTTACACAAGTAATAATGCAGGTCGAAAATGGAATGCTAATTAAAGACCAACCGATTGGTGAAAATAGTAGAGAGTTGCAAAGCTTCGTTGGTGCTAGAGCAATGCAGGATATATATACCAATTACAATCACAAGTTGGAATAATAAAAAAGATGCATCTTTGGAGAAATTTAAAGAGGAGCTATGGTATTTGATACAGGTATGGGTCTTATTTTGACTATACAGTTATTTTATAATTAAATATGTAAGCATATTTATAATCATTTTGTCGAGTGTAAGTAGAAATACTTTGATGGGGATGACTCTCGAAAAGACTATTGTCTTAAGAAAGCTGAAAAGGCACACAGAAGATTCAGATCAACTCTAACAAATTGGGTGAGATGAAGAAGGGAACATCAGAAACTGTCCTCCACCACGATATGATGAGATTATAATTTTGTTGAATGTAAGCAGAAATACTTTGTTGTCTATGTTGATATTCAGAAATACTGTGCTGCGAAATATTGGATATACCAGAAACAGAAATTTATTTTTTTTAAAAAAACATAGAATCAGGGGCGCCCCTAATATCTTTTTTTGTTGTAGTGTCTAGGTGTTGATTCAAGACAATTCTGCTGTGTTTTGTATGTATCCACTATGGTTGTGTGTGGCTTACTATATTCTTCTTTTCAACTGTAACACCCCGGTATTTCTAACGTGTAGAGACACCGAAGATGCACAGATGCGGAAATTCAGAGGACACAGTTCCTGTTTAAGTATTGGACGTACAAACTTTTTCCGAAATAAACACATAGTCGGAAATAGCATTACTTCATTAAAATAGAAGTTCATCGGTTCCATACCGAACAGAATACAATACTCAGGTTCAAATACCAAACAGAAACATAAAACGGTCCGTAAAACTCATAAATAATACAAGTTTATACAACCAAATAGAACTCCAAAAGAACAAGGGATAAACATGACTAAGTCTTCACCACCTCCGAGAGTATACCAACTACTCATGCACAAGAGTCTTCCTTTTTCCCTGTTTCTCTGAAAAAAAAACAACAAATATGGATTGGGTGAGATAACATTATCTCAGTGAGTCCTACCGTGCCCCCTCACTGACACTCGGTTCAATTATTAAACCGTTACAACAAAAGCTGACATAACAATGTCTTATTTATTAATCGAATGCCGAGCGCACAACGACTGCTAATCCCGGCAATTCGTGAATCTTATTTATTAATCGAATGCCGACCGCACAATGACTGCTAATCCCGGCAATTCATGAATTGAACTTAACATGATCCGGCTGCACAACAATCTGCTAATCCCGGTAACCATGTGTATAACTTAGCACAAACCGGCCGCACAACGCCTGCTAATCCCGGTAACCCACGAATTGACCACGCCAAGACGTATACAGGGCCTAGGGTGAGGGCTCATGACTTCCCTTCCTAGTATGCTACTTGTCGGGTCGTCACCCAACGCTATACATATGACAATACGCATCAATTTCTCTAGAGTTAGATGATTTATATCTTTTCGATCACCAAAGGATCAATCATATAATAATTGGATAAACAATATCCATACCGATCTATAATCCGTTTTGAGGAATTCATAATTTAGACCTCCGGCATTATAATCATATTCAATTGACATATATATTCAGTCAGTACATCAGTCGGTGTACCCACACGCGTACTAGGGTTTCGGTTTTTCAAGACCCATCAGATTGGAACGCACGATCCGTGCCCAGGGGCGCACGATCCGTGCGTCCTGTGTCTGTTACCATTTTCCCAGTTTTCCTCGTTTTCGCTCTCCGTTTTCGCCCAATTCGATTTCTAATTCCAATCACCTGAAACTCAGAAGATTTCCAGATATTCCAGACAGTATACAAATCATTTTTTTAAATGTTGTAATTCCAACCACTTTCTCATAAAACTGTAAAATGTCAATTTGACCCAAAAGTGTTTCTCGGTTCTAAAATCTTTCGGAAACGGAATAATTGCCTTAGTATTTAAAACAGACACAGTTTTCAGAACACACGAAAATATCCCTAATCCGTGAGTAGAACTCACCAATTCAACGTTCACGCGAGGAGGTCCAACGGAATGCGTGACAGCCGAAACACAAGGAACCACGAACAATCCCGGCTAGGCACCAACTCGAGCCAAGACAACAACCTCTTCTACTGAACAAACTGAAGCAGCAACCCCAAGTGATTGAATTCTCTCCAAACTCGAAATACAAGCACCAAACTTCTCCTTTTGACAGCAAAACTGAACATGCAAGAGGCTGGCAATTCACAGCTCCACCCTCTTCACCATTGAAGCACCAAGATCAAAAAAAATGGGGTTGAGAGAAAGAGTGAGAGTTAGCTTCTGAAACTTATACTAATAGAAAGAGAATTAAAAATGGAGTGGAAAGGAGGTCTGAATACTCACATGCAATCAGGTTTGGGTGGAACTCCTCCTTCCCCTTCCTTCTTCCTCGCGCCCCCCTCTTCTCCCTTTCTTCTGTTTTCAGTTTTCTCTTCAATTCTGATTTTTCAAAATGAGCTAAGTGAGAGAGAGAGGTTGTGGGTTCAGCTACTAGGCTGAAGCACTTAAAGGGCGTAAAGACCATTTTGCCCTCAGCTTAGTTTCTTCATTTAAATTGTGACTAGGCCATAATCCAATGGAGAAATACTAATCCTTGACTTTTCTTTCGACCATCCTTCACCGAGACACGACTAATTGTCCTTAAAGAATGATCACATTGGTCCTAGGTGTCGTAGTTCGAGTTTTATAAATTGGGGATGCGAAAAGACAGATTTGCCCTTCTGCCCCAATTCTTCATTTAAATTATGAATAAGCCACACTTTAAAGGAGAGTAGGATTTCTAGACAAATTCCTCGACATATTAATCCCCGAGACGCGACCAATTATTCCCACAAATAATTACTCGGTCTTAGGTATCATAGTATGAGTCTTTAAAAATTATGGATGTTACAATCACCCCAACTTTTAAAATTTTGTCCTCAAAATTGACAAGACGTACCTTACTGAAAGAGATATGGATATCGAGTCTGCATGTCTTCTTCCAGTCCCCAGGTAGCCTCTTCAGCTGAAAAGCCATCCCAGACTACTTTGACAATCGGAATTGTCCATGAACGCAGAGTCTTCATACCGCGCTCTAAGATATGGCTAGGATAAAGTTGAAATGACAAGTCCGGTCGCAGGTCAATCGTATCAACACTCAACGGTTGATGCAAATCGGGCACATACTTCCTCAACTGAGACACGTGGAACACATCATGGAGATTTGATAGGGCCGGAGACAATGCGAGGCGATAGGCAATTGGCCCAATTCGCTCGATGACTTGGAAAGGTCCAACATATCGAGGACTGAGCTTCGTCGCTCGCAAAGCTCTCCCGGTGCCTATGGTTGGAGAAACTTTCAAGAACACATGATCACCAACCTCAAACTCCAACGGTCTCCTTCGGTTGTCAGCGTAGCTCTTTTGCCGACTCTGAGCAACCTTCATCCTTTCTCGAATTAACTTGATCTTCTCAGTAGTCTCGCGAACCATATCGGGTCCCAAAAACTTATCTTCACCAATCTCCCACCAACACAACGGAGTTCTACATTTCCTACCATAAAGTGCTTCAAACGGTGCCATTCCAATGCTGGAGGGGTAACTGTTGTTGGAGGAGAATTCTACTAATGGAAGATGGTCCTCCCATTTTCTCTCGCTATCGAACACACAAGCCCGAAACATGTCCTCAAGAGTCTGGATAGTCCTCTCAGTCTGACCATCAGTCTGAGGATGATAAGCAGTGCTAACCAGCACTCTAGTTCCCAAAGCTTCATTCAATGCTTTCCAAAATCTAGAAGTAAACTTGGGATCTCTGTCCGACACGATACTCGTTGGAACCCCATGCAGTCTGATAATGTTCTTCACATATTCATCTGCTAACTTGGAAACCTAATAAGTCGAGCGAACGGGAATAAAGTGCGCGGATTTAGTCAATCGGTCCACCACTACCCAAATAGAATCATTGCCGGCCTGTGACCTCGGCAAACCCATAACAAAGTCCATTGAGATATCTTCCCACTTCCAAACTGGTACATCTAGCGGTTGTAACTGACCTCCCGGTCTCCGGTGTTCCGTCTTAACCTTCTGACAATTTAAGCACCGAGAAACAAATGCTGCAACCTCGGCCTTCATCCCAGGCCACCAATACATTAGCTTCAAGTCTCGGTACATCTTGGTAGATCCCGGATGTACAGAGTACTGACTCCTATGAGCTTCTTCCAATACTTGCCTTTTGATATCATCATCATCGGGAACACAAATCCTCCCATTAAAGCAAATCATGCCATCACTATCCTCAGAAAATCTGGCGATCCTCTCTGAGACTGTAACTTCATATCAGCTCCTTAAGCAACACGGATTTGTTCCCTTAGCACACTGGCTATCCGTATATGCCGCAACACTATGCGGTCCCTCTTTCTTGCTACCTTGAGCTTCAAGTCTCTGAATGACTCCAACAAAGCCATCTCGTGAACCATTAACCTTGCCGTGTGGATAGACTTCCTGCTCAGAGCATCTGCTACCACATTGGCTTTCCCAGGGTGATATTTCAATTCGAAGTCGTAGTCCTTCAAAAATCCAGTCCACCTTCTCTGTCCATTATTCAACTCCTTTTGGTCAAACAGATACTTCAAGCTCTTGTGATCACTAAAAATTTCGAAACGAGAACCGTAAAGGTAATGTCTCCAAATTTTCAGTGCAAACACAATAGCCGCCAACTCTAGGTCATGAGTTGGGTAATTCCGTTCGTGAGTCTTTAATTGCCTAGATGCATAGGCCACAACATGTTGATTCTACATGAGAACACATCCTAAACCCTTCCCAGAGGCATCACTGTAAATCTGAAATCCCAATGATGGATCTGGAAGAATTAGGATCGGAGCAGAAGTTAACTTTTCTTTCAATCCAAGAAAACACTCGTCACAATCGGCATCCCAAGTAAACGGTTGACCCTTGCGAGTCAATCGAGTAAGTGGAAGTACCAATTGTGAAAAACCTTCAATGAATCTTCTATAGTAACCAGCTAAACCCAGAAAGCTTCTGATCTCAGTCACTGACGTCGGCCGTTCCCAATTCAATACTGCTTCCACCTTGCTAGGATCAACTGCAACCCCCTCCTGGGAAATCACATGACCCAAGAACTTCACTTCGGACATCCAGAAGTCACACTTCGACGGTTTAGCATAAAGCTCCTTCTCTCGGAGTACTCCTAGGACAAAGCGGAGATGTTGGGCATGCTCCTCAACTGACTTTGAGTAAACCAAGATATCATCAATAAAGACAACCAAAAACTGATCTAGGTAGGAATGAAATACTCTATTCATATAATCCATGAATACGGCCGGAGCATTAGTCAATCCGAAGGGCATCACCACAAACTCGTAGTGTCCGTACCTCGTACGAAAAGCAGTCTTCGGAATGTCTAAGGCTCTTACCCTGATTTGATGGTACCCTGACCTTAGATCAATCTTGGAGAAAACTTTAGCACCTCGAAGTTGGTCAAGTAGATCATCTATCCTTGGTAATGGATACTTATTCTTGATAGTGATTTTATTCAGCTGACGGTAGTCTATGCATAATCTCATGCTTCAGTCGTTCTTCTTGACTAGCAACACCGGAGCACCCCATGGAGAAGCACTCGGTCGTATAAACTTCTTGGAAATTAATTCCTCAAGTTGGGACTTCAACTCCTTCAGTTCGAGAGGAGACATCCTATAAGGTGCTATGGATATTGGCCCTGCAGCAGGCGCCAAATCTATAGAGAATTCTACCTCTCGTTCTGGAGGCAAAGAGGAAACCTCCTCGGGAAAAACATGTAAGAATTCATTAATAACTTGAACAGACGATAAATCCAAATCAGCTTTAGTTGATGCAGACAAAATAACAACAAAAGCTTCCGCACCTTGGAATAGAGACTGGCTGGCTGAAGCGAATGAAATAACACCATTCTCTGCAGGTAGTGAATGTTCTGCTACTTCAGAAGGAAAATTAATTGCACGATTGAAACAGTCAATGGCGATGTGATTGGAAGTCATCCAATTCATTCCCAAAACGATCTCCATTCCCCTCATAGGCAAACAGATAAAATCAACAACAAAATCCCTGCCTCCTATCGTGAGCAGACAGTTAAGGCATAATGATTGGGTTCGCACACGACCCTTTGCAGCAGTAAGGATAGTTATTGGCTCGGATATAGGAGATACTATTAGTCCTAACCGTTCAGCACATGCTTCTGAGATAAAGCAATGAGTTGCACCAGAGTCATACAGAATATTAACAGTTTGATTAAAGAGAGAACCTGTACCCCTTATAAGATTATCAGCCGGTTTGATGGTCTTGGCATCCAAAGTGTTGACTCGAGCCTGCCTCGGAGCATCGGGAGACTCCAAGAAAGCTTTCCTTGACGGGCAATTATTAGCATAATGGCCCATTTCTTTGCAAAGGTAGTATTGGTTTGGTCCCACCTGGCATTTGCCTTTATGAAACTTCTTGCAGACGTCGCACCTGTTAGGCCTTGCAGAGTCACTTGACTGTATCTGTTTCCCTTTATCCTTATTCCCCCTATATATAGGGTTTGAAGAAGTCGAATCATTTCCTCTGCGCTTGTCCTTCCAGAAATCCTTCCTCTCGGCATACATTCTTTTAAGATCGCTCTCAGCTGAATGAGCTTGTTGAACCAAAGCAGGATAAGTGGTCATGCAATAAGAACTGAGACCTTGATTCACATCGCCTCTAAGACCTTGTCTGAACATCACCATTTTCCACTTATCATTAGGAGCGGTGGTCCCCAATTCATAGAATTGCGACAACCTCTCAAATTTTGCAGCATATTCCCCAATTGTCATTTCTCCCTATTTCAGATTCAGGAATTCCATCTGTTTGGCAAGTCTTTGAGAGTCGGGGAAATAATGACTCAAAAATAATTCCTTGAAATTATTCCACTCAAGAGGAGTTCGTTGAGTTTGTAGCATTCTACGAGCATTAACCCACCAGGTGTGAGCATCCTCGTCCAGAGCGTTAGCAGCACAAACTACCCAGAAATGGGCTTTCATTTCCTCGGATCCTCCTTTGAAGGTTGGGGGTTTCATCTTCAGAAACCGGAAATACACCCTGTTGGGATCCTCAGGTGTTGGCTCATTGACTGGCTCAGCTGGTTGTGGTTGAGGCATCTGATGCATCTACTGCATTTGAGCCATTTGAGCCATCTGTTGTTGTTGCATTAGCATCATGTCATTCATCATTTTCTGCTGAGTCTCGATTGTAACATCCCTAAATTTTTAAAGACTCGTATTATGATACCTAAGACCGATTAATTATTTGTGGGAATAATTAGTCGTGTCCCGGGGATTTTTATTCGAGGAAAAGTCCAAAGAAATTCTATTCCAAAATTAATTGTGGCTTAGTCATGGTTAATTACAACATTTTAAGCTGAAGGGGCAAATTAGTCAATTCACCCCCTCAGTATATATACCCCCCAAATCTGAACCTCCAGCCACACTTGGCCATTCCATCCAATTTCAGAAATTTAAAAGCTGAAAATAGAAGGGGGAAGAGAAGAGGAGGGACGCGAAGGGAAGAGAAGAGAAGGGAGGAAGGATCATCAAAAATCTTGGTTGCATGTAAGTACTCCTTCCACTTTCCCACTCCATTTTCGATTTGCTTTCCAATGGTATAAGTTTCAAAGCCTGATTCCAACTCTTTCTCCCATCTCCATTGATGCCCATGAAGCTCCAAGTAGTGAAAATGGTGGAGCTATGTGTTGATGGCTTGCATGTTCAGTTTTGCTGTTAAGAGGGGGAAGTCTCAAGCTTGCATTTCGATTTGGAGGAAGTAGTGAAAGGTTAGGTTGCTGTTTCAGTTAGAGAGGAGGGAAGCCACTGTCCTTGTTCGAATTCGGTTTCTAGCGGGGATAGTTCGTTGTTTTCGGTTCGACGATCTCGTCTCTCGGATCAACTCTCGGATTTCGTCAACGGGTGAGTTCTACTCACGGATTAGGGACATTTTGTGTATTCTGAAAATTTGTGGTTTCAAATAATAAGGCAACAATCCCGTTTTCAAAAGACTTAGAAACGAAAAGCGATTTTCGAGTCAAAACGGCGTTTTACGGTTTATTGAGAATTTTAATGAATAATTGAAATGAAACACTTTATATATATTCTGGAATAGTTGGAAATTTTCTGGATTTCAGGTGATTGAAATTAGAAATCGATTTGGACGAGAACGGAGAGCGAAAATGGGAAAAGTGCGAAATTCTGGTAACAGACACAGGTCGCACGGACCGTGCGCCCCTGGGCACGGATCGTGCGCCTGCTTCGGGTTGGAAGTATTGGAAACAGAACGGGACGCACGGGTCGTGCGCCCCTGGGCACGGATCGTGCGTTTCCTTCTGGTAGATGGGTCCTGAGTAGTGCACCACGCACGGGTCGTGCGCCCCTGGGCACGGGTCGTGCATGTGGTTCTGTTACCGGCTTCCGTTTTCTCGTTTTGTTGCTCCGTTTGACCCCGAACCTTTTCTAATTTCTTTCTCAACCATTCAAAAAGGGATTTGCCTCACTGAAAACCTTATTTCGAATTTGTTCAACTCATGATTTTGAAAAGAAGTTGAAAGGCATATTGGTCGAAAACCGAAACCCTAGTATACGTGTGGGTACACCGTCCGATGGATGGAATGAATATATATTTATATATATGTCAACTGTATATGATTATAATGCCGGATGTTTATAGATTCATCAAAACGGGTTATAAGTCAATAATACACTACAATATGATTATAATGCCGGATGTTTATAGATTCATCAAAACGGGTTATAGATCGATAAGATATAAATTATCTAAAAAGACTATGTGAATGATCCTTTGGTGATCGGAAAGATATATATTATCTAACTCTCGAGAAATTGATATGTATTGTCATACATATATCGCGTTGGGTGACGACCCGACAAGTAGCATACTAGGGAGGGTAGTCATGACCCCTTACCTAGGCCCTGAATGTGTTTTGGCGTGGTCAACTCACGGGTTGCCGGGATTAGCAGAGGTGCAGTCGGCTTGTGCTAAGTGAATGGTTATAAGTAACATTGCCGGGATTAGCAGTTGTGCAGTCGGCAGATGTTAAGCTGTAGCTACCGGGATTAGCAGTTGTGCAGTCGGTTGAGCTAAGCTATTAAAAACATAAATGATAACACGATTTGCTTGGCATTTCGATTATAGCTAATGGTAGCTAATTAATCATTGTTAACGGTTTAATAATTGAACCGAGTGTCAGTGAGGGGGCGCGGTAGGACTCACTGAGATAGTGTTATCTCACCCAATCCAT
Source organism: Astragalus membranaceus (assembly GCA_039519185.1). NCBI lineage: Eukaryota > Viridiplantae > Streptophyta > Magnoliopsida > Fabales > Fabaceae > Astragalus > Astragalus membranaceus. The sequence goes on along the minus strand of CM076848.1, from coordinate 147,615,960 downwards.
ATTTGTTGTTTTTCAGAAAAGCAGGGAAAAAGGAAGACGATTGTGCACGAGTAGTTGGTATACTCTTGGAGATGCATGAAGACTTAGTCGTTTGATCCTTTGTTATTTTGTTGTCTTTTTGGTTGTATAACTTGTATTGGTTAGGAGTTGTATGAACCGTTTTATGTTTCTGTTTGGTGTTTGGACTTGGATATTGTACTCCTTTCGGTGTGGAACCGATAAACTTCTATTTTATGAAGTAATGCTATTTCCGATTATGTTTTTTATTTCGGAAAAAGTTTGTATGTCCAAAACATAAACAGGAACTGTGTCCTCTGAATATTCCGCTTCTGTGCACTTTTGGTGTCTCTACATGTTAGAAATACCGGGGTGTTACATTTGGTGTCAGAGCGGTTCGTGTAACACCCCTTTTTCTACCCCTTTGTTTATTTGACGAAAAAATCAGAGTACGCAAAAAAAATCTTTTTCTTTTATTACACCAAAAGGAGTGTCACATTTCTTCCAAAAACCAATAACAATAAATAAATAAATAAAAACATTTAACAACCATAACATCCTAGCAAACTAATCAAATGGCCACAAATGACTCTATTGTCCAACCCCGAGTGCTACATATCAGAGCAGACACCGACCCGACTACGTGAAGGTAAAATGCCTTCACTCGAACTCACCTGTAAACATACCACAGAAAGGGGGTGAGATATCTGACACATAATAGGAATAAATGATAGGGAATATATTGGGATATAGCCCTATGACTACCACATTAATCACAGACATCATTACAACATCAGGGGCAAAACAGTCATTTCATCATCACAAACATCACCAAGGCACATTCGCCGAGATCATCACACATGTTATGCAATGCATGGATGCAGCCCCAATAGTGGGCATAATGCATGTGGTACCAATACAACCTCCTTTAACCATGGGTCGAAGCCCCAACCTCCTTAAATATTGGGCCGAAGCCCCAACCTCCTTAAATATTGGGCCGAAGCCCCAACCTCCTTAAACATGGGCCGAAGCCCCAACCTCCTTAAAACAATCATGCAAATGAAGTGTATGCAACACCATGCTAATGCACCAAAACACAACCAGCAACAACCGCCTTAAACATCGTATCGACATCAAATAATACTAACAACATCGTACGAGCACAACCTCCCATTACTCTAGGCCGAAGCCTCAACCTCCTTTAAATTCTAAGTACAACCTCCTATCATTCGACAACGTCCTTTAAATGCAAAACCTAAGACAACCACCCATTTATGATTCGGGACGACCACCTCCTTTAACGACACCAAAAACAACCACCTTTAATGACTTCGAAAGCAACCCCGACACCCGAACACCGGGACATCAATCACTAAATACCGGGAGTACCGAAAACCACCAGAGACACCCGACGACACCAGGGGCGTCAACACATCAAGACAGTGCCAAGGACATCACTTTTTCAAAAGGGAAATTTCACCAAAATGCCGAAGACACGACAACGTTTCCCAAAACGACAACACACACTAGTTCACTCAAACTTCAGTAATTTTCCAGAAAAATAATACCTTCTGCCCAAAAATAGAATATTCGGATGGGCCTCTGAATAAGCTTTTCAAAACATCTCGGAACGTCCCGATCGGACTCCCGAGTCAAAAGATATTTAGAAAACAAATTTGGGAACAACAGCGACACCCTGGGCTACGCGAACACGGCAGCCAGAATTCGGCGAATTAGTTAAAATAGTAAACGACATCGAAAAATTACAAAAGACCACTCGTTGGAAAGCTACAGATGTGTAGTTTCTGAACATATATTTAAAGTTTCAAAACAATGAGCCAGTTAGTACAGTTTTTAGAAACAACCCGAATGGTTCCCAGACTGGACAGATTCTGTCTTTCCACTTCAAATCACTCTAAGCTGACTTACACTTGACCAAATGGAACAAAACCTTAGCCTTAACAAAATCAATTTGAGTATAGTTTCTAATGGAAAAAGAATCGTTCAAATCAGAGTTCAACTGAAGACACAAGACCTGAAACACTGAACCTATACCTAGTTTAAGTCCAGAAATTTGACCTGACTTGGGACGCTCATAACTCGAGCTACACTACTCCAAATTTAACCAAACCAGTGCCAAAGTGACCAAAATTAAGTCCGTTTTCTAACAAAAAAAGTCCCATAATTTTTTGACAAACATAAAGTTCCCAGTTTTAAAAATACCGAACCTATGTCCAGAATGCTTCCAGAATATTACCCTAACTTGTGGAATTCATAACTCGATCTTCACAGCTCTAAACGCAACCAAACCAGCGTCAAATTAACAAGCATTCAATCAAGTTTTCGAAATGACAAACCACATAATTTTTCAATTAGTAAAACGTTCTCAGTCACTGAAATACTAAACCTATGTCAGAACATCTCAAAACAGTGAATTCAACAACACAAACAACCATCACACTTCAGCCACCAATTCAAACACTATCAATACATTCATCCAACACCTAATGTGCATTCAATCACCAATTGCACACACCATAATACTTTCATCAAACACCTTATAAGCATCATCTTATCATCAATTCAATCTTAAGTCATTAACATCAAAACAAAACCAACAACACTTATATTCTCATAATTCATTCAAGCATATTATCAAACATCTCCTAGGCATCATAGATTCTACCCTCCTACATACTACCCATCATATAATCCCATTAGGTTAGAGAATCCCCCCTTACCTTGAAATTAGATGAGCACTAAACTTGGAGATCAAGTCACCAATTGAGAAAGCACAACCCTCCTCTCCTCTTCCTTAGATCCAACGAGATTCCTCCTTGGATGATCACTAGCAACGAAATTACCAAGCTCCTCCCTCCTCTCTTGCTGGCCGTACACTCCTCTCCTAGCTTTTCCTTAAGCCTCTCCTTCAAAATCTCTTGATTGTTTTCTGAAAGGTGTGAATGAATGACCTAAACCCTAACTCTTAAACATATATAGGCGCCTAGGATCAAGGGATTGGGTCATGGGCTTTTCTTCTACCACTTAAACCTAATTGGATAATTAAGTTATGCCACCTCCTAATTAACCAAATAAATCCCCTAATTATTTTAATACCTCTCCACATTTATATTTCTACTAATTAAAACCACCAATTATTTTATTATTATTTCTAACACCCAAATCCTATTTTATTAATTAAATAAATACTAAATAAATATTTAATTAAATTTGGGGTATTACAACCGACCAACCATTGCTCTGATACCACTAATGTAACACCCCTTTTTCTACCCCTTTGTTTATTTGACGAAAAATCAGAGTACGCAAAAAAAATCTTTTTCTTTTATTACACCAAAAGGAGTGTCACATTTCTTCCAAAAACCAATAACAATAAATAAATAAATAAAAACATTTAACAACCATAACATCCTAGCAAACTAATCAAATGGCCACAAATGACTCTATTGTCCAACCCCGAGTGCTACATATCAGAGCAGACACCGACCCGACTACGTGAAGGTAAAATGCCTTCACTCGAACTCACCTGTAAGCATCCCACAGAAAGGGGGTGAGATATCTCACACATAATAGGAATAAATGATAGGGAATATATTGGGATATAGCCCTATGACTACCACATTAATCACAGACATCATTACAACATCAGGGGCAAAACAGTCATTTCATCATCAAAAACATCACCAAGGCACATTCGCCGAGATCATCACACATGTTATGCAATGCATGGATGCAGCCCCAATAGTGGGCATAATGCATGTGGTACCAATACAACCTCCTTTAACCATGGGTCGAAGCCCCAACCTCCTTAAATATTGGGCCGAAGCCCCAACCTCCTTAAATATTGGGCCGAAGCCCCAACCTCCTTAAACATGGGCCGAAGCCCCAACCTCCTTAAAACAATCATGCAAATGAAGTGTATGCAACACCATGCTAATGCACCAAAACACAACCAGCAACAACCGCCTTAAACATCGTATCGACATCAAATAATACTAACAACATCGTACGAGCACAACCTCCCATTACTCTAGGCCGAAGCCTCAACCTCCTTTAAATTCTAAGTACAACCTCCTATCATTCGACAACGTCCTTTAAATGCAAAACCTAAGACAACCACCCATTTATGATTCGGGACGACCACCTCCTTTAACGACACCAAAAACAACCACCTTTAATGACTTCGAAAGCAACCCCGACACCCGAACACCGGGACATCAATCACTAAATACCGGGAGTACCGAAAACCACCAGAGACACCCGACGACACCAGGGGCGTCAACACATCAAGACAGTGCCAAGGACATCACTTTTTCAAAAGGGAAATTTCACCAAAATGCCGAAGACACGACAACGTTTCCCAAAACGACAACACACACTAGTTCACTCAAACTTCAGTAATTTTCCAGAAAAATAATACCTTCTGCCCAAAAATAGAATATTCGGATGGGCCTCTGAATAAGCTTTTCAAAACATCTCGGAACGTCCCGATCGGACTCCCGAGTCAAAAGATATTTAGAAAACAAATTTGGGAACAACAGCGACACCCTGGGCTACGCGAACACGGCAGCCAGAATTCGGCGAATTAGTTAAAATAGTAAAGGACATCGAAAAATTACAAAAGACCACTCGTTGGAAAGCTACAGATGTGTAGTTTCTGAACATATATTTAAAGTTTCAAAACAATGGGCCAGTTAGTACAGTTTTTAGAAACAACCCGAATGGTTCCCAGACTGGACAGATTCTGTCTTTCCACTTCAAATCACTCTAAGCTGACTTACACTTGACCAAATGGAACAAAACCTTAGCCTTGACAAAAGCAATTTGAGTATAGTTTCTAATGGAAAAAGAATCGTTCAAATCAGAGTTCAATTGAAGACACAAGACCTGAAACACTGAACCTATACCTAGTTTAAGTCCAGAAATTTGACCTGACTTGGGACGCTCATAACTCGAGCTACACTACTCCAAATTTAACCAAACCAGTGCCAAAGTGACCAAAATTAAGTCTGTTTTCTAACAAAAAAAGTCCCATAATTTTTTGACGAACATAAAGTTCCCAGATTTAAAAATACCGAACCTATGTCCAGAATGCTTCCAGAATATTACCCTAACTTGTGGAATTCATAACTCGATCTTCACAGCTCTAAACGCAACCAAACCAGCGTCAAATTAACAAGCATTCAATCAAGTTTTCGAAATGACAAACCACATAATTTTTCAATTAGTAAAACGTTCTCAGTCACTGAAATACTAAACCTATGTCAGAACATCTCAAAACAGTGAATTCAACAACACAAACAACCATCACACTTCAGCCACCAATTCAAACACTATCAATACATTCATCCAACACCTAATGTGCATTCAATCACCAATTGCACACACCATAATACTTTCATCAAACACCTTATAAGCATCATCTTATCATCAATTCAATCTTAAGTCATTAACATCAAAACAAAACCAACAACACTTATATTCTCATAATTCATTCAAGCATATTATCAAACATCTCCTAGGCATCATAGATTCTACCCTCCTACATACTACCCATCATATAATCCCATTAGGTTAGAGAATCCCCCCTTACCTTGAAATTAGATGAGCACTAAACTTGGAGATCAAGTCACCAATTGAGAAAGCACAACCCTCCTCTCCTCTTCCTTAGATCCAACGAGATTCCTCCTTGGATGATCACTAGCAACGAAATTACCAAGCTCCTCCCTCCTCTCTTGCTGGCCGTACACTCCTCTCCTAGCTTTTCCTTAAGCCTCTCCTTCAAAATCTCTTGATTGTTTTCTGAAAGGTGTGAATGAATGACCTAAACCCTAACTCTTAAACATATATAGGCGCCTAGGATCAAGGGATTGGGTCATGGGCTTTTCTTCTACCACTTAAACCTAATTGGATAATTAAGTTATGCCACCTCCTAATTAACCAAATAAATCCCCTAATTATTTTAATACCTCTCCACATTTATATTTCTACTAATTAAAACCACCAATTATTTTATTATTATTTCTAACACCCAAATCCTATTTTATTAATTAAATAAATACTAAATAAATATTTAATTAAATTTGGGGTGTTACAGTTCGACCTGGTCGGACTTAGATGTTAAGAGTCTTTTACGTCTTCTAAGTCTGATTTTTCTTAGTATGCTATTAGACATTGAGCCTGATCAACTTAATACTTTGTGCATACTTCACAGAATCATGGCAGGAAGAGGTAGGAGAAACCCACCTGTTGATCCTCATCAAGAATGGATGCAGAATGTCATCGAGACTCAGCAAAAGATGATGAATGACATGATGCTAATGCAACAGCAACAAATGGCTCAAATGGCTCAAATGCAGCAGATGCATCAGATGCCTCAACCACAACCAGCTGAGCCAGTCAATGTGCCAACACCTGAGGATCCTAACAGGGTGTATTTCCGGTTTCTGAAGATGAAACCCCCAACCTTCAAAGGAGGATCCGAGGCAATGAAAGCTCATTTCTGGGTAGATGCCATGGAACGGATCTTTGACACCTTACAATGCAATGAAGGAGAAAAGGTAGTTTGTGCTGCTAACGCTCTGGACGAGGATGCTCACACTTGGTGGGTTAACGCTCGTAGAATGCTTCAAAATCAAGGAACTCCTCTTGAGTGGAATAACTTCAAGGAGTTGTTTTTGGGTCATTATTTTCCCGACTCCCAACGACTTGACAAGCAGTTAGAATTTCTGAGTTTGAAACAGGGAGAGATGACAGTTGGGGAATACGCAGCAAAATTTGAGAGGTTGTCACAGTTTTATGAACTGGGGACCACCGCCACTGATGATAAGTGGAAAATGGTGATGTTCAGACAAGGTCTTAGGGGCGATGTGAATCAAGGTCTCAGCTCTTATTCCATGACCACTTATCCCACATTGGTTCAACAAGCGCATTCAGCTGAAAGCGATCTCAAAAGAATGTATGAAGAGAGGAAAGATTTTTTAAAGGATAAGAAGAAGGGCAGTGGGTCAACTTCTTCAAACCCGAGGTATAAAGGGAATTTAGACAAGGGAAAGCAGATTCAGGCGAACGACACTTCTGGGCATCGCCGGTGTGAAGTGTGCAAGAAGAATCATCCGGGAAAGTGTCGATCAGAGGCAAGGTCGGATCAGTGTTATCTTTGCAAGGAAGTGGGGCATTATGCCAACAATTGTCCGTCAAGGAAGGCTTTCTTGGAGTCCCTTGATGCTCCGAGGCAGGCTCGAGTCAACACTTTGGATGCTAAGACCATCAAGCCAGCTGATAATATTATAAGGGGTACAGGTTCTATCTTTCATCAAACTGTTAATATTCTGTATGACTCAGGTGCTACTCATTGTTTTATCTCTGAAGCATGTGCGGAACAGATAGGATTAATAATATCTCCTATATCCGAGCCAATATCTATCCTTACTGCTGCAAAGGGTCGTGTAGGAACCCAGTCTTTATGCCTTAATTGTCTGCTCACCATAGGAGGCAGGGACTTTGTTGTTGATTTTATCTGTCTGCCTATGAGAGGGATGGAGATTGTATTGGGAATGAATTGGATGACTTCCAATCACATTACGATTGAGTGTTTTAATCGTGCAATTAATTTTCCTTCTGAAGTAGCTGAACATTCACTACCTGCAGATGATGGTGTGATTTCGTTCACTTCAGCCAGCCAGTCTCTATTCCAAGGTGCGGAAGCTTTTATTGTTATTTTATCTGCATCAACCGAAGCTGATTTGGATTTATCATCTACCCCAGTTGTTAATGAATTCTTAGATGTTTTTCCTGAGGAAGTCTCCTCTTTGCCTCCGGAACGAGAGGTAGAATTCTCTATAGATTTGGCGCCTGGTGCAGGGCAAATATCCATAGCACTATATAGGATGTCCCCTCTCGAACTGAAGGAATTGAAGTCCCAACTTGAGGAATTAATTTCCAAGAAGTTTATTCGACCGAGTGCTTCTCCATGGGGTGCTCCGGTATTGCTAGTCAAGAAGAAGGACGGAAGTATGAGATTGTGTATAGACTACCGTCAGCTGAATAAAATCACTATCAAGAACAAGTATCCATTGCCAAGGATAGATGATCTACTTGACCAACTTCGAGGTGCTAAAGTGTTCTCCAAAATCGATCTAAGGTCAGGGTACCATCAAATCCGGGTAAGAGCCTTAGACATTCCGAAGACTGCTTTTCGTACGAGGTATGGACACTACGAGTTTGTGGTGATGCCCTTCAGATTAACTAATGCTCCAGCCATATTCATGGATTATATGAATAGAGTATTTCATTCTTACCTAGATCAATTTGTGGTCGTCTTTATCGATGATATCTTGGTTTACTCAAAGTCAGTTGAGGAGCATGCTCAGCATCTCCGCTTTGTCCTAGGAGTACTCCGAGAAAAGAAACTCTATGCTAAACCGTCGAAGTGTGACTTTTGGATGCCTGAAGTAAAGTTCTTGGGTCATGTAATTTCCCAAGAAGTGGTTGCAGTTGATCCTAGCAAAGTGGAAGCAGTGTTGAATTGGGAACGACCGACGTCCGTGACTGAGATCAGAAGCTTTCTGGGTCTAGCTGGTTACTATAGAAGATTTGTTGAAGGTTTTTCACAATTGGTACTTCCGCTTACTCGGTTAACTCGCAAGGGCCAATCGTTTACTTGGGATGCAGATTGTGAGGAGTGTTTTCTGGGATTGAAAGAAAAGTTAACTTCTGCTCCAATCCTAATTCTTCCGGATCCGTCATTGGGATTCCAAATTTACAGTCATGCATCTGGGAAGGGTTTAGGATGTGTACTCATGCAGAATCAACATGTTGTGGCTTATGCCTCTAGGCAATTGAAGACACATGAACGGAATTACCCAACTCACGACTTAGAATTGGCAGCTATTGTGTTTGCATTGAAAATTTGGAGGCATTACCTTTACGGTTCTCGCTTCGAGGTTTTTAGTGATCACAAGAGCTTGAAGTACCTATTTGACCAAAAAGAGTTGAATAACCGACAGAGAAGGTGGACTGAATTTTTGAAGGACTACGACTTCGAATTGAAATATCACCCTGGGAAAGCCAATGTGGTAGCGGATGCTCTGAGCAGGAAATCTATCCACACGGCAAGGTTAATGGTTCACGAGATGGCTTTGTTGGAGTCATTCCGAGACTTGAAACTCAAGGTGGTACGAAAGAGGGATCGCATAGTACTGCGGCAGATGCGAATATCCAGTGTGCTAAGGGAACAAATCCGTGTAGCTCAAGGAGCTGATATGAAGTTGCAGTCTCAGAGGGGATCGCCAGATTTCACTGAGGATAGTGATGGCATGATTTGCTTTAATGGGAGGATTTGTGTTCCCGATGATGATGATATCAAAAAGCAAGTATTGGAAGAAGCTCATAGGAGTCAGTACTCTGTACATCCGGGATCCACCAAGATGTACCGAGACTTGAAGTTAATGTATTGGTGGCCTGGGATGAAAGCCGAGGTTGCAGAATTTGTTTCTCGGTGCTTAACTTGTCCGAAGGTTAAGGCGGAACACCGAAGACCAGGCGGCCAGTTACAACCGCTAGATGTACCAGTTTGGAAGTGGGAAGATATCTCAATGGACTTCGTTATGGGTCTGCCGAGGTCACAGGCAGGCAACGATTCTATTTGGGTAGTAGTGGACCGATTGACTAAATCCGCTCACTTTATCCCCGTTTGCTCGACTTATAAGGTTTCCAAGTTAGCAGATGAATATGTGAAGAACATTATCAGACTGCATGGAGTTCCAACGAGCATCGTGTCAGACCGAGATCCCAAGTTTACTTCCAGGTTCTGGAGAGCATTGAATGAAGCTTTAGGAACGAGGGTGCTGGTTAGCACTGCTTATCATCCTCAGACTGATGGTCAGACGGAGAGAACTATCCAGATTCTTGAGGACATGCTTCGAGCTTGTGTGCTTGATAGCGGGAGGAAATGGGAAGACCATCTTCCGTTAGTCGAATTCTCCTACAACAATAGTTACCACTCCAGTATTGGAATGGCACCGTTTAAAGCACTTTATGGTAGAAAGTGTAGAACTCCGTTGTGTTGGTGGGAGATTGGTGAAGATAAGTTTTTGGGACCCGTTATGATTCGAGAAACTACTGAGAAGATCAAGTTAATTCGAGAAAGGATGAAGGTTGCTCAGAGTCGGCAAAAGAGCTACGCTGACGACCGGAGGAGACCGTTGGAGTTTGAGGTTGGTGATCATGTGTTCTTGAAAGTTTCTCCAACCATAGGCACTGGGAGAACCTTGCGAGCGAAGAAGCTCAGCCCTCGATATGTTGGACCGTTCCAAATCATCGAGGGGATTGGGCCAGTTGCTTACCGCCTCGCATTGTCTCCGGCTCTATCAAACCTCCATGATGTGTTCCACGTGTCTCAGTTGAGGAAGTATATTCCCGACCCGCATCAGCCGTTAAGTGTTGATACAATTGACCTGCGACCGGATTTGTCATTTCAACCTTATCCTAGTCATATCTTGGAGCGTGGTGTGAAGACTTTGCGTTCAAGGTCAATTCCGATTGTCAAAGTAGTCTGGGATGACTTTTCAGTCGAAGAGGCTACCTGGGAACTGGAAGAAGACATGCGCGCTCGATATCCATATCTCTTTCAGTAAGGTATATTTCGTCAATTTTGAGGACAAAATTTTTAAAAGTTGGGGAGATTGTAACATCCCTAAATTTTTAAAGACTCGTATTATGATACCTAAGACCGATTAATTATTTGTGGGAATAATTAGTCGTGTCCCGGGGATTTTTATTCGAGGAAAAGTCCAAAGAAATTCTATTCCAAAATTAATTGTGGCATAGTCATGGTTAATTACAACATTTTAAGCTGAAGGGGCAAATTAGTCAATTCACCCCCTCAGTATATATACCCCCCAAATCTGAACCTCCAGCCACACTTGGCCATTCCATCCAATTTCAGAAATTTAAAAGCTGAAAATAGAAGGGGGAAGAGAAGAGGAGGGACGCGAAGGGAAGAGAAGAGAAGGGAGGAAGGATCATCAAAAATCTTGGTTGCATGTAAGTACTCCTTCCACTTTCCCACTCCATTTTCGATTTGCTTTCCAATGGTATAAGTTTCAAAGCCTGATTCCAACTCTTTCTCCCATCTCCATTGATGCCCATGAAGCTCCAAGTAGTGAAAATGGTGGAGCTATGTGTTGATGGCTTGCATGTTCAGTTTTGCTGTTAAGAGGGGGAAGTCTCAAGCTTGCATTTCGATTTGGAGGAAGTAGTGAAAGGTTAGGTTGCTGTTTCAGTTAGAGAGGAGGGAAGCCACTGTCCTTGTTCGAATTCGGTTTCTAGCGGGGATAGTTCGTTGTTTTCGGTTCGACGATCTCGTCTCTCGGTTCAACTCTCGGATTTCGTCAACGGGTGAGTTCTACTCACGGATTAGGGACATTTTGTGTATTCTGAAAATTTGTGGTTTCAAATAATAAGGCAACAATCCCGTTTTCAAAAGACTTAGAAACGAAAAGCGATTTTCGAGTCAAAACGGCGTTTTACGGTTTATTGAGAATTTTAATGAATAATTGAAATGAAACACTTTATATATATTCTGGAATAGTTGGAAATTTTCTGGATTTCAGGTGATTGAAATTAGAAATCGATTTGGACGAGAACGGAGAGCGAAAATGGGAAAAGTGCGAAATTCTGGTAACAGACACAGGTCGCACGGACCGTGCGCCCCTGGGCACGGATCGTGCGCCTGCTTCGGGTTGGAAGTATTGGAAACAGAACGGGACGCACGGGTCGTGCGCCCCTGGGCACGGATCGTGCGTTTCCTTCTGGTAGATGGGTCCTGAGTAGTGCACCCCGCACGGGTCGTGCGCCCCTGGGCACGGGTCGTGCGTGTGGTTCTGTTACTGGCTTCCGTTTTCTCGTTTTGTTGCTCCGTTTGACCCCGAACCTTTTCTAATTTCTTTCTCAACCATTCAAAAAGGGATTTGCCTCACTGAAAACCTTATTTCGAATTTGTTCAACTCATGATTTTGAAAAGAAGTTGAAAGGCATATTGGTCGAAAACCGAAACCCTAGTATACGTGTGGGTACACCGTCCGATGGATGGAATGAATATATATTTATATATATGTCAACTGTATATGATTATAATGCCGGATGTTTATAGATTCATCAAAACGGGTTATAAGTCAATAATACACTACAATATGATTATAATGCCGGATGTTTATAGACTCATCAAAACGGGTTATAGATCGATAAAATATAAATTATCTAAAAAGACTATGTGAATGATCCTTTGGTGATCGGAAACATATATATTATCTAACTCTCGAGAAATTGATATGTATTGTCATACATATATCGCGTTGGGTGACGACCCGACAAGTAGCATACTAGGGAGGGTAGTCATGACCCCTTACCTAGGCCCTGAATGTGTTTTGGCGTGGTCAACTCACGGGTTGCCGGGATTAGCAGAGGTGCAGTCGGCTTGTGCTAAGTGAATGGTTATAAGTAACATTGCCGGGATTAGCAGTTGTGCAGTCGGCAGATGTTAAGCTGTAGCTACCGGGATTAGCAGTTGTGCAGTCGGTTGAGCTAAGCTATTAAAAACATAAATGAGAACACGATTTGCTTGGCATTTCGATTATAGCTAATGGTAGCTAATTAATCATTGTTAACAGTTTAATAATTGAACCGAGTGTCAGTGAGGGGGCACGGTAGGACTCACTGAGATAGTGTTATCTCACCCAATCCATATTTGTTGTTTTTCAGAAAAGCAGGGAAAAAGGAAGACGATTGTGCACGAGTAGTTGGTATACTCTTGGAGATGCATGAAGACTTAGTCGTTTGATCCTTTGTTATTTTGTTGTCTTTTTGGTTGTATAACTTGTATTGGTTATGAGTTGTATGAACCGTTTTATGTTTCTGTTTGGTGTTTGGACTTGGATATTGTACTCCTTTCGGTGTGGAACCGATAAACTTCTATTTTATGAAGTAATGCTATTTCCGATTATGTTTCTTATTTCGGAAAAAGTTTGTATGTCCAAAACATAAACAGGAACTGTGTCCTCTGAATATTCCGCATCTGTGCACTTTTGGTGTCTCTACATGTTAGAAATACCGGGGTGTTACATCGATGACATTCTGCATCCATTCTTGATGAGGATCAACAGGTGGGTTTCTCCCACCTCTTCCAGCCATGATTCTGCGAAATATGCACAAAGTATTAAGTTGATCAGGCTCAATGTCTAATAGCATACTAAGAAGAATCAGACTTAGAAGACGTAAAAGAGTCTTAACATCTAAGTCCGACTAGGTCGAAACGCTCTGATACCAAATGTAACACCCCGATATTTCTAACGTGTAGAGACACCGAAGATGCACAGATGCGGAAATTCAGAGGACACAGTTCCTGTTTAAGTATTGGACGTACAAACTTTTTCCGAAATAAACACATAGTCGGAAATAGCATTACTTCATTAAAATAGAAGTTCATCGGTTTCATACCGAACGGAATACAATACTCAGGTCCAAATACCAAACAGAAACATAAAACGGTCGGTAAAACTCATTACTAATACAAGTTTATACAACCAAATAGAACTCCAAAAGAACAAGGGATAAACATGACTAAGTCTTCAGCACCTCCGAGAGTATACCAACTACTCGTGCACAATAGTCTTCCTTTTTCCCTACTTCTCTGAAAAAAAAAACAACAAATATGGATTGGGTGAGATAACATTATCTCAGTGAGTCCTACCGTGCCCCCTCACTGACACTCGGTTCAATTATTAAACCGTTACAACAAAAGCTGACATAACAATGTCTTATTTATTAATCGAATGCCGACCGCACAACGACTGCTAATCCCGGCAATTCGTGAATCTTATTTATTAATCGAATGCCGACCGCACAACGACTGCTAATCCCGGCAATTCGTGAAATGAACTTAACTTGATCCGGCCGCACAACAATCTGCAAATCCTGGTAACCATGTGTATAACTTAGCACAAACCGGCCCCACAACGCCTGCTAATCCCGGTAACCCACGAATTGACCACGCCAAGATGTATACAGGGCCTAGGGTGAGGGCTCATGACTTCCCTTCCTAGTATGCTACTTGTCGGGTCGTCACCCAACGCGATACATATGACAATACGCATCAATTTCTCGAGAGTTAGATAATTTATATCTTTTCGATCACCAAAGGATCAATCATATAATAATTGGATAAACAATATCCATACCGATCTATAATCCGTTTTGAGGAATTCATAATTTAGACCTCCGGCATTATAATCATATTCAATTGACATATATAAACATATATATTCAGTCAGTACATCAGTCGATGTACCCACACGCGTACTAGGGTTTCGGTTTTTCAATCAGTTATGCTTTCGAAGCTCTTTTCAAAAACATGAGTTGAATAAGTTCAAAATACGGTTGTCAGTAAGGCAATTTCTTTTTAAATGATTGAGAAAGAGATTAGAAAAGGTTCGGAATCAAACGGAGCGACAAAACGAGAAAACGGGAACTGGCATCAGAACCTCACGCACGACCCGTGCCCAGGGGCGCACGACCCGTGCGTGGTGCACTACATAGAGCCCTTCTATCAGAAAGAAACGCACGATCCGTGCCCAGGGGCGCACGACCCGTGCGTCTCGTTTCTTTGCCAACAAAACCCATCAGATTGGGACGCACGATCCGTGCCTAGGGCCGCACGATCCGTGCGCCCTATGTCTGTTACCATTTTCCCAGTTTTCCTCATTTTCGCTCTCTGTTTTCGCCCAATTCGATTTCTAATTCCAATCACCTGAAACTCAAAAGATTTCCAGATATTCCAGACAGTATACAAATCATTTTTTTTAATGTTGTAATTCCAACCACTTTCTCATAAAACCGTAAAATGTCAATTTGACCCAAAAGCGTTTCTCGGTTCTAAAATCCTTCGGAAACGGAATAATTGCCTTAGTATTTAAAACAGACACAGTTTTCAGAACACACGAAAATATCCCTAATCCGTGAGTAGAACTCACCGGTTCAACGTTCGCGCGAGGAGGTCCAACGGAATGCGTTGTCATACCCTAATTTTGTCCGGCTAATTAAAAGAAAAAATCCAAAAAAAAGAGCAAAAGAGCAATAAAACAAATAAAATTCATGCATTGCATTCATCAAACATAGACAAAAAAATTCATGCAAGCAAAAAGAAACTCTTGCATCACATCACATTCGTCCCATCAAAAAGCAATCATGGCCTTTGCATTGCATGCATTTGTTCATCTCACTTGCAGGTACAAGGACGGATAAGTACTTCGATGTTAATCCTCGCACTCAGTTCCCAGAAAATGCCCTCTTAGTTCGGAGTTCAAATGCTTTTCAGTTCGGCGCTCAAGCGTGCATTGCAGTTTGGAGTTCAAATCGCTCTTATCAGAGTTCAGTGCTCCCTTCTGTTCATGGTCTCACATCGTGTACGAGCAACGCGATGGACCGCAGCCCCATGTTAGGTTCAACAGAATAGTTGTATCAGCCTAAGATACAGGGGACGTCGTGCATTGATCAGTATATCAGTTCCGGAGCTGATAATGATCCCCCCGGTCGCTCGAATGACCAGAGCTTCCCAGGATGCGTGCTCCTCAAAGCCACGTGCAAACTCGGATTCGCAAGGGTTCGTTTACAGGTTATAGGCAGCCTGGCATTTTACCGCTTTCTTTATCGCTTTCTTCATTTAGCGCTTTCCTTGCCTTTCGTAGTTAGCGTGCATGTTGTTAACCATTTCGTTTATTGTTTCCTCATCAACACTCCAAGTGTTTATTCAAAAGAAAAAAAAAAGAAAAAAAAAGAAGAAAAAGAGAAAAGAAAAAGGAGAAAAGAGAAAAAAGAAGAAACAGAAAAAGAAAATCCGGGTTTCTCCATGTAGACAAAATTGGTATAATTTCTGAATTCTTTATTTCTATTTTATCTTCGAAATATGTCTCGGCCAACTCATTTTTCTTGGTAAAAACCAAATAAAGAGGGGCAGCTGTCATACCCTAATTTTGTCCGCCCAAGTCAAAACCTTTTTTTCAAACAGAAATGGAAACAATAAGGGTAATTCATAATTTGTGTAGGTTAATGGACTTTCGCATTTATGTGTATTTGTCCCCTGTCTCGCATTTTTATTTGAATTACGCGCACGCGCCAGTCATAACTGCGTGAGCTTCCCTTTTGCCCTTGCCATTTGGCATGCATTTTAATCTTCAAAAAGGCCATTTATTGAT
This sequence comes from Astragalus membranaceus, assembly GCA_039519185.1. Taxonomy (NCBI): domain Eukaryota; kingdom Viridiplantae; phylum Streptophyta; class Magnoliopsida; order Fabales; family Fabaceae; genus Astragalus; species Astragalus membranaceus. The sequence goes on along the minus strand of CM076848.1, from coordinate 147,599,692 downwards.
CGTTATTAATTTTTGGCACCCAAAAAAAAAGAAAACATTTTTATTAATTTTTGAGAATTTTAGGGAATAAAATAGTGCATGTTTCAATATCTGTGGGCATTCGAATGAGAGCAAGTTAATTATTTTTGAACTAAACCAAGTCAAGGATGAAAAATACAATTTATTCTATCAAGGATAATTTTCGTATAATTTTTTGGAAGAAAATCCTAGTTCAAAATAATTAAAAGGCATTTTTCCCATTTTTATTGCACAAAAAAGCTGAAGAAGGACCATTAAATATTCCCCGATTATTAAATGACAACTTTTATTGTCATGAATAATTAGAGGGATATTTTTATGGTGCCCAAAAATATGTGACACATTTTCAATAGGTGCACTATCATTTGCATGCCCAAAAATTCAAAATTCAAATAAAAAGTACAAAGTGTCCTCAATAAGACAAAAGACCGAAAAGGAGAAGCAATTTTCCCTCTCTCTCTCCACAATTTCGAATTCCCTCTCTCTCTCTGCACAATTTCTTCCACACTCTTCTATTGTACAATTATTCCTTAAGAATATTCTTGTACTATCCTTAATCCTACCCATTTCATACACATCCCTAATTCCCACACACTCTCATGAAGACTCATACCCTTTTTTGTAAATGACACCATCCTCTCACACTCACTCCTTCATAAGAAATTGCAAACTTACTTAAAATAGAACATCCTATTCCTATTCTACCCTTAACCCTAATTTCACCCAAGACCATATATAAGCCTACTCTCCCAAAATACAAAAACAAGTTCATTTTTGCACAAAAACCTCCTCCTCTCCTCTCCTTGGGCGAATACTTCCTCTCTCCCTCACCTCATCTTTTTCAATTTCCTCACTCAATCATCCAAAAAAAACACCTTTCCTACACTAAATCTTCCATCTTTCTTGCATTCTTCTCAAAGATTCACCTTCAAATTCAAGGATCAAGTTCAAAGTTGAAGATTGAAGAGTAGGTTAAAGGGGTTTTGCATTCATTCATCTCATTTCCTTCCTTATTCTAGCTTGGAGTTGAGGTATACTTTAAAACCTAGCATCATCTTCCAATTTTAGCATCAAAAATGTAAATCATCACTTCATTTTGGCATCCCATTGCATTTAAATGTCATAATGTTAGCATAGTTGTTGTTGTTGAGTGAGAGATGTATTTCAAGTATTTTGACAAACACTTTGGGAGGTTTGGGTGCTTGGAATGCTTCTCTCCTTTAGAATAAATTGTGTGTTGTTGTTATTTCACTCATTTCTTGTTGTTTTCATGAATAAAATGATGATTTGAAGTTCATGTTAGTTTCGCATATTAGAGGAAAATTAGGATTTGTGTGATTGTTATGCATTTCTTTGCTTGATCATGTGAATCCTTGCCAAAAGTTTAATCTATGTTGTTCTCTTGCATTATCTTGTGTTTCCATGAATAAAATGAGATTTAGGGTCTATGTTCATTTCGCATATTAGAAAGAAATTAGGGTTTATGAGATTTTTGATGAGTTGGTTGTCTAATCTTGCAATTACTTGGAATTGAACCTTGATTATGATGTTTGTTTGCTTAAAACTTGTTGTTCTCATGAATTTGCTTGCAAATCATGTCCTATGTTGATGATTGGCAAGAGGACTCTCACTTGTGCTTTTATGCACACTTTAAGTGTTGAGGATTGCCTAAGAGGATTCAACTTCTTTTTTGATTCCTAGTGAACAAGAATGCAAATTTAGGTTTCCTTTCCTTACCAATTGCTTTGATAACCAAAAACAACTTATAAATCATTTTGAAATGCTCTTGGTCTTGCAAATGCCTTTGCCTATTCACATATTGTGTCATAAATGCCTAGTTAGGTTCATCCCATTGCCTAGCATCTTCAATAAGATGTGCAACTTAGGTTCATTTTCTTGCCTATTCATGCATTTTGCCAAAATGTTCAACTTGGGTTCATTCCTTGCCTATCTATGTATCGTATCATAATGTGTGTAGTCTAGGTCCACTTTCAATCAAAAGCTTTTTCAAGCATCAAACTCATTCCCTAAACATGAATCAATCCAATTGCGAACTCTTCAAAATCAAACTTTGTTAGTAGTCTCGCGAAGCCTTTGCTTGCATGAGTATTAACAATGAGGTACTAGTGGCGATCACTTGGAGCCTTTGCTCAATTGATCATCATGAATGCCTAATTTTCCTAAAGATTTTCACTAAATCAAAAACTTTGTTAGTAGTCTTGCGAAGCCTTTGCTTGCATGATTATTAACAATGGAGTGCTAATGGTGGTCACTTGGAGCCTTTGCTCAATTAATCATCATGAAAGCTCAATTTTCACAATTAAACAAGATAAAAAACAAAAACCTTTTTCTAGACAACCCAGAACTACGTAGCTTTGAATTCTCCATCGCACCGGAAGATACGTAGGAGCGGATACTCTCCATCAAGCACCACAAACCAAAAACATTTTTCCTTTCAAAAACCAAACACTTTTCCAAAATAAAACATTTTTCAAAAACAAGAACTACGTTGCTTTGAATTCTCCATCGCACCGGGAGATACGTAGGAGCGGATACTCTCCGTCAAGCGCGAAAACTAAAGATTTTTCATTAAGTCATTCATCAACAAAAGAGGTAAAAACAAAGCATTTTTCCGAATCAACTTTGCAAATCGCATATTTAATTAAGGTAACCCTTCTTTGAAGGGACGTTATGGGGTGCTAATACCTTCCCCATACGTAATTAGACCCCCGAACCCAAATCTAATGGTTCCAAAGACCATTTGTAACACCCCGGTATTTCTTTAACAAAGAAATACCTAAATAAACAATTTGGTATAAATCAGAGTATAAAAATTCCTGTTCAGATATACATCTTTACAAGAAACAGTGGAACTAATTAATAAAATAATACAAGCTCGAGTCATACGACCGAATACAGATACAACTACAGAAGAACAAGGACAACTATAAATGAATCAATCTGCAATCTTCTTCTCGAACCCGACATACCAACTGTGCCGCCTGCTGTCCTTATAACCTGTTCTCTGTAAAACAACAAATATGGATTGGGTGAGACAACTTGTCTCAGTGAGTCCTACCGTGCCCCCTCACTAACAATCGGTTCAATTATTAAACCGTTAACACTGTTTAATTAGCTACCACAAGCTATAATCGAAATGCCAAGCAAATCGTGTTCTCAATTATGTTTTTAATAGCTTAGCTCAAACCGACTGCACAACTGCTAATCCCGGTAGCTATAGCTTAACATCGGCCGACTGCACAACTGCTAATCCCGGCAATGTTAACTTATAATCAATAACTTATAGCACAAGCCGACTGCACAACTACTAATCCCGGCAACCCGTGAGTTGACCACGCCAAAACACATTCAGGGCCTAGGTAAGGGGTCATGACTACCCTCCCTAGTATGCTACTTGTCAGGTCGTCACCCAACGCAATGCGTATGACAATACGCATCAGATTCTCGAGAGTTAGATAATTTATATCTTTTCGATCACCAAAGGATCAATCATATAAGCTCATTAGATAATTTATATCTTATCGATCTATAACCCGTTTAGATGAATTTTATAAATATCCGACATTATAATCAAATTGTAACGTATTATTGACTTATAACCCATTTTGATGAATTTATAAACATCCGGCATTATAATCATATTGTAACGTATTATTGACTTATAACCCGTTTTGATGAATTTATAAACATCCGACATTATAATCAAATTCAATTAACATATATAAACATATATATTCAGTCAGTCCATCAGACGGTGTACCCACACGTATACTAGGGTTTCGGTTTTCCAATCAAATATGCTTTTGAAACTGTTTTTCATAATCGTGAGTTGAATAAGTTCAAAATACGGTTGTCAGTAAGGAAATATCCTTAAAATTGGTTGGGAAGAAGATTAGAAGTGATTCGGGATCGAAAGGAGCGACGAGATGAGAAATCGGAGTCCGGTAAGAGCAGCTCACGCACGGTCTATGCCCAGGGGCGCACGACCTGTGCGTGATTTACCAAAACCACACAGCCAACCCGAAGAGGGCGCACGGTCCGTGCCCAGGGGCGCACAACCCGTGCGGCCTGTTCTGTTACTGAATTCTAGTTTCTCATTCCGCTTTCCATTTCTCGCCCAAATCGAATTCCGATCGTTCTCCAACCTGAAAACGGATTTAATAAACAACATTCCAGACCATATTCCAGTGAAAGCACTTAAAATCACAATTTCGCAAATTGTTCAACAATTCAATAAAAACCGTAAAAACGCGATATTGCTCAAAAACGGTTTTTGGTTCCAAAATCTTTCGAAAATTGATAATTGCCTTATGACTCAACCCGATATAATTTCAAGACACGAAAAATATCCCTATCCGTGAGTAGAACTCACCCGGTTGACAATCTCGCGAGAAATCACGCCGGAGCACGGACGACCGGACCGTAACCACTCGAACAATCCTCGTAGTCACGTACCCGCTCTGAATGCCTCCGCAACTGAATTCCGCAACCAACACCCCTCTTGATACTGACTTCATCTCCGGTGGATAGAATTGACGTCTCGCGCGACTTTACAACTCGAATCCCAAATCCGACGAATCACATTTCCAGCTTCTTCTTTTCTGTTTTCCAGCAACATGATTCTGTTTTGCAACAGGCATAACTTGGTCAATCCGTGACCAAAACTATCCAAACCGGTGCTCATTGTGAAGATAATTTCGTCTACTTTCAAATGGTCAAGGATTCACACGCATGCATCCAGTGGTTTGGGAGATATCACCAAGACAAGGTGACTGGTCCTGGACAGTGTTTGATTCTGAAACCGTTACTTGGGGACATGATATCTCCTTCGTTTCTCCATGAAATCATACGGTTCTTGTGCCCAAAATGAAGATCTTTGTGTCTAGTTTCAAGAGGGACAAGAATCACGATCATCGGAGTAGTGTACAGTGAGATACGATGAAAACAACAAAGGTAGGTAAAACGGGTTCTGGGTAGGAGTGCTGCATGCTTGAGAAATCGTTTTTCCCAGCCTTTGAAACTTCTCCCATTCAAACCAAAACTCTGTATTCGAACCAAGCTATTCTATTTACTCCTCCTACTGTCCCAACATGAACCAAACAGCAATGTGGGTTGATTTTTGGTACCTCCAAACTGAATGTGAACTTCCATAGCCCAAAGCAAGCTTGGATGTCATAGAACTCCATTTTCACCTTCAAAAAGCTTGAAACCTCATCCATGGTGAAAAGAGCTGAAGATGGAATGAAGATTGGAAAATGGCCTCATTGAGTAGAGGAGGAGAAAAGAAAGAGAACGGTGAAGCTTTTATCCACATGCATGAACAATGGAGAACCATCCCTCCTCTCCATTTTCCTCCCTCTCTTCGTACTCTCCTCCCTCCCTTATTTTCTTTCCAACTTATAGATGACCTTACTCAATGCACGACGCTCCAACTTATAGATGACCTTATCTCATTCTCTGATATCTAAAAGTTACGAGTTTGAAAGTGAGAGTAGAAGTGTTACTTTGTTGGAACTAGCCATTTGTGCGATCAAGATCTCACAAACTTATATTATCGTGCTCGAGTTCGGCTCCGTTAAGACAAAACAATTGGGTTTGTTCGAGGAAGGGATCGGGAAGGACATTGAGCCGAAAGAAAAGCGGGTGTTTGTTTTAAAATTTTCCTAAGCCGCTATTCTATTCGATTCAATTCATTTTCCCTCGATTCCTTTCTCGAATCAGTCCAAGATAAAACTTCGAGGTTAGAACAAAGGCTTGTATTTCGTGACAAAATAGACACGACTCAATTGTCTCAAGAGACTACACAATGGTTATAGGATGCACTATCAAGGACTTATGTGTTATACACTCACTGTCCGATTATTTAGTCTCAGACCGACATACAGTTCATCCTCACTCACTCTACCATCAAACGGGTGTAGAAGGTGAAAAGGTAAAAACATTATAGGTACTCAACTCATTGAATTCTTAGAAAAGCATCGTGTCCTGGACCACAATCGGACAATTCCGAATTCAGCACATACTTGATTTATCGACATCTTGGCGATAGATTATTAGAATGGTGAAACTAGCTTCGATCCATCCGATGGATCAAAGTCATAACAACTTAATGCCAACCCTAACGGGATCCAGATTAACGATTGGAGTTTCACTTCAGTAGCGGAAGCTTGAGCATTAGAAATGCCGAAAGATGATTGCCCTAACGTGGCTTGATACTTCTCCGACTAGCTATTATATTCACGTGTTACCTAGCCTTCCATTACTTCTGAGCAAACATTTTGGGTAACCCACATCTTTGGTTATCTTAGAAACATTTTTAGCATTTGAGGTAGTCACCGGTACAACCGATGTTTTAACTAACCCAAAAAAACGATAAGGATGCGTCTTTCGACCATTATGACTTTGTCCTCATAATTCAACCTACATTTCGGTGCCCTTATACAGGTTATGGTTCTTTCAGGATTGTCTAAGTCAACGACTTATCCAATCACAGTTGTCTTTATAGATCAACTAGGCTTTGAATTTGGATACCTATCTTTCATAGATATTGATTACTCGAATCTTAAGGAGATGCGAATTTCGATATTAGGAATCTTACTAGAATGACATAAGGTTTTCTTTAGAAGTTACGATTTAGTTCCATCCTATTCAAATCCTTGGTTTCTCGATTAACTTCAGCGCAGCAATTATTCTCGGATTAGTTACGAAATTGGAATTGCGGTGGCACCAGGGGATTTTGAAAACAAAAGTTATTTCGAGAATCACACGAGCACACCATGAGTGTCTCCGTATTGATTCGTTGAAATTGGATTTATCCTTTAAAATTTTCCTTGGCCCAGCTTCTTTCCGAACTTCCGTGACTATCTAGACATAATTATTACATTATATCAATCAATATAGCTTCAGAACGGGTTCTAGGAGTCTAAACTGACTGATTGGAGATCCTTTCTACCAATTTCCCGTACAACAGGGAGGTCCACATTCCACGAATGCTTAGAGTTTACGGTTCAGATTTAAAACAGAGGTACTCTTCAAAATACAATTGAAGATACGGTTCACAACCCATTCATCGGTGTAGATATTTCCGTTAGCTTTCCAACGCCTCTCGAAACATAAAAATCGGAGTTCCGGAGCAGAAGTTACGAACAAAATGAGTCGGAAGACTAACGAGAATTTCTCACAGACCGTGATCGGAGTGCTTCCAGCAGCGGATTGAAATAAGGTCACTTCTACCGATTCCACATACTGATCTGCTTTGAAGGATTTGATTCATAATTCCTGATCGGGACTTAACCTGATCGGCATATTATGACTCTGCTAGTCAATACTGGCAACGGAGTATCTTTACTCAGTTAGCTTTATCATCTGTCACATTGTGACTCGGAAGAAGAAGAATCGGGATCTGTACTTGAAATTTTCTGGAGGGACTTCCTCAACTGATACCTAAACTGGGATTGACTTACTCCTGAAGGTGAGATTTATGATGAAAACGATATTTCAAAAACTGATACGCTGACTAAATAAAGGTCAGGGTTTCGGGTGTTAACTAATATGACAGATTTCAGTACACAGACGTTACTGCCGCACAATGGCTTCGCTTGATTTGTACTTCTCGATAAGATCTAAGACGTTTCATCCCACGACTCACTAGCCGCATCCGATTTATTTACTGAACAGCCGCCCACAGTTTCCTCGAACCATTGCGGATGCCCATCCTTGTTTCCAAATGTAATATGTAGCCCTCTGCTGCCGCTGCATGTAACGCCCCAAAAATAATAGATTAATTAATTTAATTAATTAAATGAAATTGAGTGGTAGAAATAATAATATAATTATTATTTATTAATTAATAAAATAATTATAGGTGTTATTATATGTGAGCCTTAGTTGGGTTGGATATAATTATTTAATTTGAAGGGAGTGGTGATGGTAATTCCGGATGTTAGGATTGGCCCAAGCCCAAGCCCATTGACTTAGGCCTAGGCGAATTAGTAAGGGTTGGAGACAAGTGTCTCATTTGTGCAAAAGAAAGAAAAGGATTCGAAGAGAGGAGAGAAGAGAAGAGGAAGAAACTTGCGAAGAGGAGAGTGAGAAAGAAAGGGCGCGACAATGCTAGGGCAAAGGAGGAGAGCTTGGTTCGTTGGTGGTGTTGGTGAATTCTAGGGTGCCTTGCGAGTTCTTCACTTCAAGAGGTTAGGGGGTCCTCTTTTTATCTTTAATAGCTTATGTGATGAGTAATGCCTAGGGTTAGGTCCTAGGGTGATTTTCTATGAATGAATTTGTATATTTTAATGTTGTGGCTATGCTGAATTTTAATTGTGCAAAGATATGTTTTGATTGGGTGTTGAATTGTACACAATAAGAATTGAGCATGCCCATTGTTTGATGTTATGATTGAATGAATTTTTGGTGGAAAATGTGATGGCTATTGTTCATATAAATGATTGGCATTGGTGATTTAATTTGGGAATTTTTGGTGGTGAGGAACTCGAATTTGGTTGGCTCCTTAGGCTCCTAGGTGTGTGTGTGTGTGTGTTGCTGGAAATTCTGTCTAAGTCTGTGTCTAGCTCCTGGGAACCAGGCGCCCATGTGCCGTGTCTGTGTTGCCTGTGTCTGGTTCTGTGTCTAGACACTGGGCGCCGGGTTCCCTTGTCTGCGCCACTGTGTTGCAGAATTGTGTTGCTCGTGTCTAGGTACCATGGGAACCGAGGGTCTCGGAGATTGGATGCTCGGTTTGTTTTCAAATTTGGTATGGGAGTTCCTGGACACAAAAAGAGTCAGTTTCAGGTGTTGGGTCAAAATTTGGCCGTGTTCCTTGTGCCATGGGCGCCAAGGGCCCCAATTTTCTGTTGTTCATTTTGCGAAAATTGATACTGGGTTTTCATGTCCAAGCTAAATGGCTCGTGTAAAATCATTTTTGGAGTCATAGGAGTTGTGGTTTGTCTTGGCCTTAGGCGCCTAGCCCATGGGCGCCAAAGAGGCGTGTCAATTTTTGCCAAAATTTTTGTTGGGTTCTCATATTCTGAGTATTTGGCTCGCGCAAAATTAATTTCGAAGTTAAAAGAGTTGTATGGCGTGTTTTGCCAAGGCGCCTTATGCCTGGGCGCCGTGTTCCCTGCGCAAGTTATTCCTGCGCCTGTGTCTGGGCGCTAGGCGCCCTGCGCCAGTTTTTGCTAGGCGCTCTACGCCAGTTTTCCCTGCGCCAGTGCCTGGGCGCTAGGCGCCCTGCGCCAGTTTTTGCTGGGCGCCAAAATCAGGATGTTGCCTAAATTTTTCCAAACTTGTTTTTAATGTAACTTTTGACTCGGTTATCCAAATTTAACGGTTCAAAATGCGTTTCGAAGATAATTTCGGTGTCTATTCAAATATTCTGGTTTTATGTAAAAATGAGTTATTTTTACTGGTGGTTCTGGACTGAAGTTGTTCAAGGTGTCTAATTCCAATTTTTACTCACTTTCCCTGTGTTGTGTCAAATCCTAAATTGGCCTAATTGAAATTGGCGTTGGTGTGAGTGGTGGCTTGAGTTGGTGAGTGTATTATGGTGTAACTGGTGAGCAGAGGCTTCGGCCTATTTTTAATTGGTGGGCAGAGGCTTCAGCCTATTTTTAATTGGTGAGCTGATTAATACAATGGTGAGAACATGAATAAAATGGTGAATTGATGAATTGCGTGGTGTGTTGTGGTGCATTTCCATAGCATCTCATGAGACATGTGCATTATTGGTGAGCAGAGGCTTCGGCCTAATTTTATTTGGTGAGCAGAGGCTACGGCCTATTTGTATTTGGTGACGGATCCGACATGCATGTGCCCGTGGAGTTTGGGTTGCATTTCACGCATAACCATACCTTTTGCATTGTTGTTTGGAGATTGTAATTGTGATGTGGTCGTCGTTTTTGTTGTGAATCGGTGTGCCTAGTTACCTTTTTCCTCTGCAGTGCTTATTCCCATATGTTATTAATTATGAAAAGAGACTCACCCTACTGCTTTTATGTTGCTTCTTATGTCGGCAACGTGCAGGTAATAACGAGTGAAGGTTACCCTTATGCCTTCGTCTGGTAGGAAGTGTCATGCTCTGATACATAGCACCGGGGGGGGGGGGTCTTATGCTTATATGTTATTGTCTTTATGCTGTTAGACTATTATTGGTGCTGTATTGGTTTTGTTTTTCGAACTTGTTATTATTCCGCTGCTGTAGTGACTGTATTTGGTTGATGCGAACTAAACGGTATTTCATGGTGCTATGTATCTTTTGGTTTTAACCGAACTATGAAAATTGAAGTGGTTGATTTAATGAAGTAAGTGTAGCACTCGCTTATATTATTTTAAAAAAAAAAAAGAAACTCTGATTTTTATTAAATAGTAAGGTTATTAGAAAAGGGGTGTTACACTGCACGTTCTGATGGAACGAGAAGGCTGAGATTCCTATGGTGTAGGGTCTCGGACATTTTCGGGGCTGAGGTAACTATCTGTCATAATTTTCAGTACTTTACATGAAACAATGAGTGGATCCTGACTCAATACGTCACATAATATACTAAAAAGGTCTGACATATAATTGTCTAAGTCCCTAGCTGACTCGATCCTATGTTCTCGACCCGAAGGTCACTACGTCCGACAAGGCCGAACCGCTCTGATACCAAATGTAACACCCCGGTATTTCTTTAACAAAGAAATACCTAAATATACAATTTGGTATAAATCAGAGTATAAAAATTTCTGTTCAGATATACATCTTTACAAGAAACAGCGGAACTAATAAATAAAATAATACAAGCTCGAGTCATACGACCGAATACAGACACAACTACAGAAGAACAAGGACAACTATAAATGAATCAATCTGCAATCTTCTTCTCGAACCCGACATACCAACTGTGCCGCCTGCTGTCCTTATAACCTGTTCTCTATAAAACAACAAATATGGATTGGGTGAGACAACTTGTTTCAGTGAGTCCTACCATGCCCCCTCACTAACAATCGGTTCAATTATTAAACCGTTAACATTGTTTAATTAGCTACCACGAGCTATAATCGAAATGCCAAGCAAATCGTGTTCTCAATTATGTTTTTAATAGCTTAGCTCAAACCGACTGCACAACTGCTAATCCCGGTAATGTTAACTTATAATCAATAACTTATAGCACAAGCCGACTGCACAACTGCTAATCCCGGACACCCGTGAGTTGACCACGCCAAAACACATTCAGGGCCTAGGTAAGGGGTCATGACTACCCTTCCTAGTATGCTACTTGTCAGGTCGTCACCCAAAGCAATACGTATGACAATACGCATCAGATTCTCGAGAGTTAGATAATTTATATCTTTTCGATCACCAAAGGATCAATCATATAAGCTCATTAGATAATTTATATCTTATCGATCTATAACCCGTTTAGATGAATTTTATAAACATCCGGCATTATAATCAAATTGTAACGTATTATTGACTTATAACCCGTTTTGATGAATTTATAAACATCCGGCATTATAATCATATTGTAACGTATTATTGACTTATAACCCGTTTTGATGAATTTATAAACATCCGGCATTATAATCAAATTCAATTAACATATATAAACATATATATTCAGCCAGTCCATCAGACAGTGTACCCACACGTATACTAGGGTTTCGGTTTTCCAATCAAATATGCTTTTGAAACTCTTTTTCAAAATCGTGAGTTGAATAAGTTCAAAATACGGTTGTCAGTAAGGCAATATCCTTAAAATTGGTTGGGAAGAAGATTAGAAGTGATTCGGGATCGAAAGGAGCGACGAGATGAGAAATCGGAGTCCGGTAAGAGCAGCTCACGCACGGTCCGTGCCCAGGGGCGCACGACCCGTGCGTGATTTACCAAAACCACACAGCCAACCCGAAGAGGGCGCACGGTCTGTGCCCAGGGGTGCACGACCCGTGCGGCCTGTTCTGTTACTGAATTCTAGTTTCTCATTCCGCTTTCCATTTCTCGCCCAAATCGAATTCCGATCGTTCTCCAACCTGAAAACGGATTTAATAAACAACATTCCAGACCATATTCCAGTGTAAGCACTTAAAATCACAATTTCGCAAATTGTTCAACAATTCAATAAAAACCGTAAAAACGCGATATTGCTCAAAAACGGTTTTTGGTTCCAAAATCTTTCGAAAATTGATAATTGCCTTATGACTCAACCCGATATAATTTCAAGACACGAAAAATATCCCTATCCGTGAGTAGAACTCACCCGGTTGACGTTCTCGCGAGAAATCACGCCGGAGCACGGACGACCGGACCGTAACCACTCGAACAATCCTCGTAGTCACGTACCCGCTCCGAATGCGTCCGCAACTGAATTCCGCAACCAACACCCCTCTTGATACTGACTTCATCTCCGGTGGATAGAATTGACGTCTCGCGTGACTTGACAACTCGAATCCCAAATCCAACGAATCACATTTCCAGCTTCTTCTTTTCTGTTTTCCAGCAACATGATTCTGTTTTGCAACAGGCATAACTTGGTCAATCCGTGACCAAAACTATCTAAACCGGTGCTCATTGTGAAGATAATTTTGTCTACTTTCAAATGGTCAAGGATTCACACGCATGCATCCAGTGGTTTGGGAGATATCACCAAGACAAGGTGACTGGTCCTGGACAGTGTTTGATTCTGAAACCGTAACTTTGGGACATGATATCTCCTTCGTTTCTCCATGAAATCATACGGTTCTTGTGCCCAAAATGAGATACGATGAAAACAACGAAGGTAGGTAAAACGGGTTCTGGGTAGGAGTGCTGCATGCTTGAGAAATCATTTTTCCCAGCCTTTGAAACTTCTCCCATTCAAACCAAAACTCTGTATTCGAACCAAGCTATTCTATTTACTCCTCCTACTGTCCCAACATGAACCAAACAGCAATGTGGGTTGATTTTTGGTACCTCCAAACTGAATGTGAACTTCCATAGCCCAAAGCAAGCTTGGATGTCATAGAACTCCATTTTCACCTTCAAAAAGCTTGAAACCTCATCCATGGTGAAAAGAGCTGAAGATGGAATGAAGAGTGGAAAATGGCCTCATTGAGTAGAGGAGGAGAAAAGAAAGAGAATGGTGAAGCTTTTATCCACATGCATGAACAATGGAGAACCATCCCTCCTCTCCATTTTCCTTCCTCTCTTCGTACTCTCCTCCCTCCCTTTCTATTCTTTCCCTTATTTTCTTTCCAAATTCTGGCTATTGATACAGTGAGGAGAAGGATAAGGTTAGCTGGTTATGCTTCTTAAGTGAGAGCAAAATTACCATTTTGCCCTTATAGCTAATTCTCATTTAAATTTTCATTTCTTTCACATTCACTTTTCCAATTTTATTTCCAATTTGTTGAATGAGAGGGAAAGGAGTAGGGTCAGGTGATGATATGAAATGAGGGCTATTTAGATGAGGCGAAATGACCAAAACGCCCTTGGTTCGTTAATATCCTCTTAGGTCCATTTTAATCCACCGATACTCATAAATCCCTATGACTTAGCAATTTAAATAACATCTCCATAACCTAGCACGATTAGAACCCAATCCGTTACTTCATCAATGATGCTTCTTCATTTTGAGACGGAAATGACGATTTTACCCTTGTGCTCTAATTGTTCATTTAAATTATGACAAAGCCACAATTAAATGTAGAGTAGGATTTCTTTGGACTTTTCCTCGACTATTAATCCCCGAGACACGACCAATTATTCCCACAAATAATTACTCGGTCTTAGGCATCATAGTACGAGTCTTTAAAAATTAGGGATGTTACACCATTGCTTTCCAAAAAAGGTTTTTCCGATGTTTTACCTTTAAAAAATATTGGTGGTGACTCTAAAATCCCGTTGTGCGAAGAAAAATCCCTCCAAGGATTTTTCGGGGTGCGACAGCTGGCGACTCCGCTGGGGATTCTTTTTCTTAAGTTGGTCAAGCCGATTAATTAAATGTGTGATTTGCTTTGCTGATTTAACATGCTTTGTTTTACCTCCCTTCTTCCTACTTTTGTTCTATTTTCCACGCCATTTGTTTGCTAGATTTTAGAACATTCCTTCTTCTTCTCCTTTCTCTCATGTCTACTTGATTGCATCTTGGCAATTCCATTGCATTCTCACATTATCATGTTGCATTCATTTATATTTATCCCTTCTTCTTCTATGTTTGCTTCTTGCTTAAAGTGGTAGATAGTCTCTCCTCTTATCCTCTTTGCTTATATGCTTCTTTCTTTCATGCATTCCCCCAATCTTATCATGTTCCCTCTTCTTTGCTCCCTTTCTTTGAGGTAAGTTCATGCATATTCCCCAATTCTATTATGTCCCCTCTTCTCGGCTCCTTTTCTTTGAGGTAAGCAATGCGTGTAATTATTGTTGACTTCTTAGGATGGTTTGTATATTGAAATGATGTATGCATGTTGAACCCTAGGGTAGACGACCTTTTTGTCTGGACTGTTCATGGTTTTTCTTGCAGGTGGGGAAGGGTAGTTATTTCTAGGTGTTGTGCCCTCAACACACACTTCACACCCTATACTTGTGAGCATTGAGTGGGGCCAAAAACCCAAGGTCTAAACAAAACCTAGGAGAGTGGGAACGATTAGTGACTGCCATTCGTAGACCCTTGTCTGTATGGCTCTCATGAAAGTTTCGCCCAAGAGTGCGCTTTGTCATGATGCCTCACACTCGGTAGCTTTCTACGATTGCGGGTGTCATCATGAGAGAGACTTTAGCTCTTGGTTGCCATTGTGAGGAAGTGATTAGAACCTACATGGGAGGATTACCCTTTTCGTCGACTCTAGACCCTAGGATTCCCACCCTTTGAAGGACACGGGGGCACGCCTTTGTTTGTTGCATTAGCTTAGGCATTCCTTTTTCTCAAACTCTATTTCAAAATTGTAGAAAGTAATTTTCTTTTCCCCTCATAAACACCTACATGAGGTGGCATGTAGCGTGTATCTTTGAAAATGTTCAAAATACCACCAATAACCTCATTTCTTACCCTTTTTCCATGTAAATAACACATCATTTCGCATTCACATCATTTTGCACCATTGCATTTGCACCTGACAAAATTTTGAAAAAAAAACTTTCATCATTTGCATTCTTCATGCTTTAAAGTTTGTTTGCCGGAAATCGCAACATAACACCGAAAGTAAGGTGGATGAAAGCAAAGGGGAATTACATATGTTCAATGGCCGCCGGGGAATTACAAAACTTTTTGAAAAAAAGGTGGATGAAAGTAAAATAAAAAACCATTTGAAAGTCAGACCACCAGAATCATACTTTAATAAAAAGTTTTGGATTCCCCGACGAGATGAATAAAACCACACATTCACATCTCACGCACATTCATTCATTCAATCAAAGGCGAGCTGGTTCACCAATACTAATGCATCTGTCTTCCCGTTCCGAAAACA
This sequence comes from Astragalus membranaceus, assembly GCA_039519185.1. Taxonomy (NCBI): domain Eukaryota; kingdom Viridiplantae; phylum Streptophyta; class Magnoliopsida; order Fabales; family Fabaceae; genus Astragalus; species Astragalus membranaceus. The sequence continues at coordinate 147,584,242 of CM076848.1, read as the reverse complement.
ACAAAAATATTCAAAAATCATGTCAAGCATCATGTACTCTTTCTTTTCCATGCATAAAAAAAAATCACTGCGAGTGTCATGCATTTTATTTCCTCGCACGAAAAGAGTAATTTGTAGTCATATAACATGAGCATCTCAATATGCACTGACATTCATACATAATCAGTCAAAATCATTATCACATAGCGTAGGCATCACATCATTTGTAAAGTCATAAATTACATTTAAAAAAAAAAACATATCATTCATACATGTTGTCATCCTAGTTTAAATGCATCAACTCCATGTTCGTGTATCATTTTCCCAAATAAAACAAAAAAAACATTTCATTATAATTGTATAATTCCTCATCGAATAAATCAAAAATAAGAGTCTGCATACATGTTGCACTACCTCTTGAAAAATAAAAATAATTGCATTAGGATCGAATATTTATTTCTTCATGCATACATGCATTTGCATTTTCCATACATACCAGTTATCATGGGCATTAAATTTTGCTTGAAAATAAAAAACCACCATAGAACGAATCACTTGTTTTCATATACATCTCGTTCTCATGGTACTAACATGCATATCATCATCATCCAAAAAAAGACAAAGACACTACATATTTGCCCAACTTGCATCATCTTGCATACTCATATAGAAACAATATACTATATTCATTACTCTTCTTCGTGCAAAAATAAAATAAAAATAAAAACAAAAGCTCTTCATTCTTAATCACCTCGAATGCATTAGTCATCTTGCATGCATCATTCCAAATAAAGGAAAATAAAAGTAATGCCACTTTCTTGCATTATTCATCATCATATTGCATTGCCTCCGAAAAATCATTTTGGATAGTCAATCTTTTCAAGTGATCATTCACATTCCATGCATCTGCGTCATGCAACATTATTCATTCATTCATACATTGCATTTTGTTTTTTCATGAAAAAGGAAAGAATAAAAAACATGACCACAATTAGAAAAATTGTGATAAATAATTGAATATCTCATTTAGCATGCATTTCCATTCATTCATAATCATTCACAAAAATCATCATCAAATAATGTAGACATTTCATCATTTGCAACATCATGAGATGCATGTAAAAACATAGCATTCATACATCATCTCACTCATCCTAATAAATAAAAAAAACCGTTGTTTCATCGATCATTCATGCGTCATTTCATTCCTTATTTCAGCATGCATCATATCACAAAAATTATGAGGCCCTGCATCAGCCACATGCTGTATTGCCCAAAAAAAAACATCATTTAGAATAATTGGTCTTTCCAAGTGATCATTCATGCGCGCATTTCATGCATTTGCATCTGCATTTTCATCATGCATATCTATCACCATGTGTTTATTCATGCACTAGGACACAAGGGGCATGTAATTTATTTATCCTCGTTGCATGAGTATAGTTAATCTTTTAACTAGAAAAAATCATCATGCATTCATAATAGGAATAAAATCGTTGGTCTTTTCAAGTGATCAGTTCCTCCATGCACTTCATACATTTGCATTTTCGTCGTACATATCCATCATCGTGTTCTAAAACAAAACAAAATTCAAAATATATCATCACTCTTTTTCATGCATCATTGAGCATCCAATAAAAATGGGAATTTGTGACTTTGCATCCTTCACAGGTCGCATTGCCTTCAAATATCATTTAGAATCATTGGGTTATTTCCAAATGATCGTGCATTCACGTGTTTCATGCATTTGTATTTTCATCACGCATATACATGATCATGTACGTTCATCCATACATAAAAAAAACATGAGCATTGCTTCTTCAAAAAAATGGATGAGAGATGAGACGAAATTGATTATTTTTCCTTGGGAAAGTTTTAGCTGTACAAAACACTGTCAAACTCAGTTGCAAACTCAAGGTGTTTTCGAGACACTTAATTTTCAAAGATTTTGCAGCTCGTTCACAAATTTTTACCAGCAAAACGATGCATCTTATCAGTCCCATGATAAACGATCAAAATGGTCCATTTTGTTAACCAATGTGTTATCAAAAATTTCTCCTATCATGTCGCTAACTATGTTAACTCTCTGTGAAGCATTCGTATAGCGAACTTGTATGCAACACGCATTTACTCTTGTTTGAGTCAGTTAGTGTCCGTATCTTTCCCATCATCATTCCTTGTTCATGTCCAGTCCCACCCCGGCCATCCCATAAGGTGCATATTCTCCACACAAGTACCTAGTTAACCATTTGGTTTGTTCCCAATGATGAAATTTCATGAGCTAACACTTTAGGCCCCAAGCTGGGGCAAATTTATGATCACTAGATATCTTGTCAGCGTTGTATTCCCTTGATGTAAGTCCTTTGCAAAAAAATCAAATAAGTCTGTTAGGTTGAAAACTCGCAAGAGCAGCCTAAGCAAAAATTAGGGCCAATAAAAGAAATAAAGAGAAAAAGAGCGGATATATAAAAATAAATAATTTTTGTCCTTGAATTAATTTTTGAGAAAAACAAGCAATCATGATTTGAAATCAAGTTTGGCCGTCTTTCCGTATCCTCAAAAAAAAAATTTCTTTTTACTACCCCTTTGAGCCAAAAAAAAAATCAAAAAATCTTTCAGTCACCCTAGACAAGGCTCAATTCCACATCAAAAATGGTGTGTCACTCTTATCAGCTCACTCTATTCAAAAAAAAAAGATCACAAAAAATGTGAAACTCAAAAAAGGGATTGAAAAAGAAATCCTCAAAAAGAAAAAAAGCAAAAGCAGTAGAAATTGTGAGCTGATACATAATATCACCAAACACAAAAGATATCCTTGTCCGAATAAACCCTCAAACACTTTTTGGACCTACTCATCATTTCTTTCATAAGAGGTCATTGTCTCATTAAGCCCTCAAACACTCCTTTGGACCCAATTGCCATTTCTTTCATAAACCCTAACCATTGGCCATGTTACAACCCTAAAAAAGGTCCATTCAGATCGATGATTGATTGCTTTCATTTTCTCAAAGTTTTAATTTTAGGACAAATAAGTTTATTTATTTACAATATATTTGCTCAAAAAAAAAAACAACAACCCAAAGATCTTGCACTCCAATGTTCGTTCAAATCGCACTGATATCAAGACAATGTTTAGTGATCACCGATTGAAATTCTCATAATATCAAAAGAAAAAAACTCAAGACTGTCACGGTCTTTGGGATTCACCTAAAAGAGAACCAAAAGTTTATACTAGGACCATCACCTAGATCCCAAAGTGGGGCAGGCACACCTTCCACCTTTCATGCTTCTTGAACTTGGAAAATGTCTGGCATCCATCCAATTCATATACCCCATCCAACCATACGACCATTTCAAAAGACCCATGACCCTAACTCAGTTACCTTTCATAACCCCACTAAAAGCAATCATTTAAATATCATTCCAAAGTGGGCCAATCCCATCACTCTTCACTTCACCTAAAGTCGAAGAAATTCGCTCTACACCCATCTCATCCCCTTGTCATATCCACATCCACACAACCATGCCAAGGCATCTTCTCAACCCATTATCATAAATACAGCCCTTCACAATGTTACTCCAGCCGGGGCAGCCTTGCTCTCGTCAAGATTGGGGCAGCACCAAACGTCATTGGTTGAGACAGAATGTTTTGCTTGCCACCCTTCATCCCAAAGTCATGGCATTCCCAATTTATTATCTCCCCCACACCCCTTGTTTTGTCATCACTAGACAGGGGCAGACTATTCGATCACCTTCACTGGTAGTCTAAATCGGGGCAGTTCCACATTTCTTGAGCTGGGAAAAACCTACATTTCGTGACTTTGGGGAAAACCTACCGTTCAACCCATCACGTGTCATATCTGTCTTACCAAGTCAACTGATTCATTCATCTGTATTCGTACTGCTCTACATGTCTACTAAACAATGCTTCAAAGAGAGAGAACACAAGTTAACAATGTGACGCTGAACACTCACTCTGTTAACTTTGTGGACCTAAAATTCAATCAATCATGGGACACCGTATGGGAAGAACAAACGTGAACGAGTCTGTAAATACAGTCAAGTACGGTTGCACATCAGTGACTGTAAATAACAACATTGAGATTGTCAGAGCTTGAATTCAAATCAAATCCAATTTTTTTTTCTTTCCAAGGAACGATTATTGCAAAATATTCACTTCTGTGCCTTTTGCATCAAAAGCCTCATCTCTCATCATTACAAAAATCGTTTTGCATCATCAATAAAATCATAGCATAAAGCATCCCGCCATACAACCATGCATCCAATAAGTGATGATTCCAAAGCATCCACTTCTCAATTTCTCGCACAAAATAAAAAAAAAATCTTTTTCTCATCTCAAAAACCGGAAAAATGCATCATCAATAAATCATACCATACATTTCATTCCACCATGCAAACATGCACCTACCATGGCACCTGCATCAAAGCATTACATTTGCATTTGCACGTCATCGGCACTCACATATACTGTTTATCAATTTTTTCGATCAGGTTCAGCGTCCACAGTTCAAGGGCCTTTGTGGTTTTTTTGTCTCCACATTGCACATACATGACATTGCATACATGCACACACACGACATTTTTACTTCGATAGACATGCCAAGTGTTGGTCTCGTCGTTGCTAAAAATATTTCTACATAACTAATTATGGCATTGTACCATGCATTCACGTGTCTTCCTTTATCCACCATCGCAATCGCATCAAAGCATTACATATGCATCATTCGCATTCCATACATTTATCATGTGCCAAGAGAAGAAGCAAAAAAGGAAATGAAAAAAAGCCAAAAAGGCAAATAAGAAAAAATCTCATTACATTCATTCATTCCACTTAAAATCAATCACTGCCTGTGCATACATTACATGCATGTCATATACATAACATCTATTGTTCTTCAATCGACTTCAAGTGTCGATCCCTATATACTTTCATTTCTCAAGTCAGCACGACGAGTGTTGAATTCTAGGTCACAAACCAGATCGCAATGTTAGCATCGTGTCTAGCATAGATCCTTCAGACCAAGTTGGTCCTTCAATTAAGTTCGAGTCAATGTGTCAAACGCCGACTCCGAACTGCACCTTCAGATCTTAACGTCGCCACTGAGCGCGGCGGATCCTTCAGACCCCCAGAGGTCCTTGAGATTAGTTGTGTCTGCCTAAGACATAGTGGACATCCTTTGTGGTCAACATATCTGTTCTAGATCTGATCTTGACCCTCACGGCCGCATCGACGTAGGTCACCCTCAGACTATTTTAATAGTACCATAGCTAGTTGCAGTCCGTCAGACCATTTTGGTCCATCAGGCCCAGGCACCCCTTCAGACCCACCGGTCCTTTAGTTTAATTCAAATCAATGCGCCAAGCATTGACTGCGAATTAGGCCCTCAGATCATTATGCCGATACTTCAGGGCATCGATCCTTCAGACCCGCAGTGGTCCTTCAGAGCACCAGCGCTCCTTCAGACCCCCAGCGGTCCTTCAGAGCCCCAGTGCTCCTTCAGAGCCCCAGTGCTCCTTCAGAGCCCAGTGCTCCTTCTTTATTCCTTTCTCGTCGGTGCCCCGAGTGTTAATCGTTCTCTGTTAATTCTCAAACTCTACACTTTTCTACTAAGAGGACAAAATTAGCATTTGTCTTATCTTTATTTCTATTCCTATTATGAAAACCTTTCAGTTTATCTACGGACTATAAATAAAGAAGGGCAGCTGTCATACCCTTATTTTGTCCGGCTAATTAAGAGAAAAATTCCAAAAAAAAGAGCAAAAGAGCAATAAAACAAATAAAATTCATGCATTGCATTCATCAAACATAGACAAAAAAATTCATGCAAGCAAAAAGAAACTCCTGCATCACATAACATTCATCCCATCAAAAAGCAATCATGGCATTTGCATTGCATGCATTTGTTCATCTCACTTGCAGGTACAAGGACGGATAAGTACTTCGATGTTAATCCTCGCACTCAGTTCCCAGAAAATGCCCTCTTAGTTCGGAGTTCAAATGCTTTTCAGTTCGGCGCTCAAGCGTGCATTGCAGTTTGGAGTTCAAATCGCTCTTATCAGAGTTCAGTGCTCCCTTCTGTTCATGGTCTCACATCGTGTACGAGCAACGCGATGGACCGCAGCCCCATGTGAGGTTCAACGGAATAGTTGTATCAGCCTAAGATATAGTGGACGCCGTGCATTGATCAGTATATCAGTTCCGGAGCTGATAACGATCCCCCCGGTCGCTCGAATGACCAGAGATTCCCAGGATGCGTGCTCCTCAAAGCCACGTGCAAACTCGGATTCGCAAGGGTTCGTTTACAGGTTTTAGGCAGCCTGGCATTTTACCGCTTTCTTTATCGCTTTCTTCATTTAGCGCCTTCCTTGCCATTCGCAGTTAGCGTGCATGTTGTTAACCATTTCGTTTATTGTTTCCTCATCAACACTCCAAGTGTTGATTCAAAAGAAAAAAAAAGAAGAAAAAGAGAAAAGAAAAAGGAGAAAAGAGAAAAAAGAAGAAACAGAAAAAGAAAATTCGGGTTTCTCCAACTAGACAAAATTGGTATAATTTCTGAATTCTTTATTTCTATTTTATCTTCGAAATATGTCTCGGCCAATTCATATTTCTTGGTAAAATCCAAATAAAGAGGGGAAGCTTGTTGCGCCCGAAAAATCCGGTTTGGGAATTTTCGTTTGACAACGTGGAAAAAGTTTGGAGCCGCCACCAATATTTTAATTTTAAGACCAAAACATTGAAAAAAAGTCTTTTGAAAAGGCGGGTGGTCTTTTGAAAACGCAGAGATGTAGGTTCGGGGGTCGGTTAGGTACGGGGAAGGTATTAGCCCCCCGCACCTCCTTTCTACCGAAAGGGAACCATTAACTTGATGTGTGGTTTGGACAAAAGTTTGAGTTTGAAAGCGGTTTATTCTACTTCTTTTCTTTAGGAGTTTGTTTTATTGAAAACGAGAGGGAAAGGGATATTTTTGGTATCTTTGAAAATCAGGACAAAACAAAGATTTTTTAAGAGTGTGCTTGACAGGACAGGACCCTGTTCCTACGTACCCTCACTGGAAGAGGGATCAAAGCTACGTAGTTCTCGGGGAACAAAACAAAGTTGTTTTTTAAAAGTGTGCTTGACGGGACTGGACCCCGCTCCTACGTACCCTCACTGGAAGAGGGATCAAAGCTACGTAGTTCTCGGCTTTATGGTTATCTTTGAAAATCAGGACAAAACAAAGATTTTTTAAGAGTGTGCTTGACGGGACAGGATCCCGCTCCTACGTACCCTCACTGGAAGAGGGATCAAAGCTACGTAGTTCTCGGCTTTTTGGTTATCTTTGAAAAGCGGAACAAAACAAAGATTTTTTAAGAGTGTGCTTGACAGGACAAGACCCTGCTCCTACGTACCCTCACTGAAAGAGGGATCAAAGCTACGTAGTTCTCGGGGAACAAAACAAAGTTGTTTTTTAAAAGTGTGCTTGACGGGACAGGACCCCGCTCCTACGTACCCTCACTGGAAGAGGGATCAAAGCTACGTAGTTCTCGGGTATCTTTGAAAATCGGGACAAAACAAAGATTTTTTAAGAGTGTGCTTGACGGGACAGGACCCCGCTCCTACGTACCCTCAATGGAAGAGGGATCAAAGCTACGTAGTTCTCGGGTTATCTTTGAAAATCAGGACAAAACAAAGATTTTTTAAGAGTGTGCTTGACGGGATAGGACCCCGCTCCTACGTACCCTCACTAGAAGAGGGATCAAAGCTACGTAGTTCTCGGCTTTTGATTTTGAAAACGGCTTAAGGGGTTTTTTGCAATTGGGTGAGCGTTTGTGAAGACCGAACAACAACGGTTAGAATGGCCTCACTACTAACTCTTTTGAAAATGAAATCATCATTAATGACCTAATCGGCAACGGCCCGATTGGTGTTTAATGACAATTGGTTTATTTTTGAGAAATGAATAAGTTTTCGAAAATGGGATAGAGCTTTTGCGGAGACCGAACAACAACGGTTAGAATGGTCTCACTACTAACTCCTTTCGAAAATGAAATCATCATTAATGACCTAATCGGCAACGGCGCGATTGGTGTTTAATGACAATTGGTTTATTTTTGTTTTGAAAGTAAAAGTTTCTTTTTGTTTTGAAATGATTTTAGGAAATGGGTTTTAGAAAAGAAGTAGAACATTTCAAGGTCAATTCTAAATCCATAACCAAATGCAAATGAATGAATAATACTCAAGCAAACATGAACATATTATTCATTAACCAAGATTAAACATGCCCATACAATCAAAGGATTCAATTATTAAAGATGCAAAACAATGTTCTCAAAGTAATTGTGTGTGTGCAAGAACGATTGTATTTACCCTAATGGTTCTATGCTACAACGTGCATGTAGACTTACGTCTCCATTAGGAGGTCATACGAGTGGAGAGGAGGGCACACAATCAAGTCAAGACATTTACATGGCATCAAGAACAAGTGAATACAATTGATTGTAAACATAGAGTATTCTAAGTTAAATGATTGAATATGTAAGCAAGGATGCATGATTAAGTAAGCATGTAAGTGCATGAGTGTACAAGGAATGGATGCATAGCACTTTATTTATGAATGGATGGCATACAAGGATGCATAAGAGGATGCAAGAGATATAAGCATATGAGGATGCATGAGAGTGTCACATAAACTAAGTATGAATGAAGATGCATGAATGTGAAAATGTTTTGGGTATTTTTGCAAGTTGATAAGTTGTAAAACTTTAAGTAAAAAGTTAGTGAAAAGTAAAGTAAAAATGCATGAAGTAAATGGTAATTATTTAATGAGATGGTAAAGTAAAAATGCATGAGGTAAATGGTATTTATTTAATGAGATGGTAAAGTAAAAATGCATGAGGTAAATGGTAATTATTTAATGAGATGGTAAAGTAAAAAGTTAAAATGTTTTTTTTTGCTTTTGGTAAAAAGTTAATGAGTGGTAAAGTAAAAGGTAAAAAAAAAAATAAAGGTGAAAAACACAATGTCACCAATTTTATTCACTCAAGTAAGATCAAAGAAGCAAGTTTCAAGCAACAAAATGATCAAAAATTGGCCTCCAAGGCCGAAGCACATCAAGCAACAATTCATCCTCAATTTCATGCCAAAACTTTGTAAATGAGCACACAAAAGCAACATAAGGCACAACCCTATACTAACATGTGAAATTATAAGACAAGCATCACGCAAGGCATGTATTTATCCAACTCAAAAATTCAAGAAAACAAACAAGCAACATAAACCCTAGGATTTAAGCTCTAACCCGAGGGCATACATGGTAGAATCAAACCCAAAAATCAATCTCCAATCATGGAACAAGCAAGAAAACATATTATTCAACAAAATAGGCCCTAGGCCGAAGCAAAAGAGGTGAGGAAAATAAGTTTTATTTGATAAAAAACTCATGAACAAGGTAAAAAACACATGAACAAAAATTCATTTCACTAACAAGTGCAAAATCAACATAAAAGCAATTATTCAAGGGTGATATGCCAACATAAAAACAAACTACATTTTAGCTATTTTTGATGATAACATGTGAAGAAGAAGGAGTAGAAGATGAGTTTATGCAAGAAAATTAAAAATGAAGCAAGGATCTAGGCTTACCTTTCAAGATCTAGCGAAAAGATGAAATAGAGAATGAAATAAAAACCAAGAACACTTGAAGCTCTTCTTGAATGCCACGAAAATCACTTGATCTCGAAGGATTTGATGATGAATTTTGAAGATAATGCAAGATTAGAAGTGGATTTAGTGTAGGAATCAAGAATATTGAAGGTTTGATGGTTGAAAATTGAAGAATTGATGGTGGAAATGGGTGGAGGGGTTACGGTTTTGGAGGAAGAGGAAGAGAGGGTTTTTGAGCTGATTGTGTGCTAGGGTCAAAATGAGAGTTATGTGTTAGTCTCTTATTTTTGGGTTTTTTATATGAAGGCCAAATTAAGGGTATTTTGTGACGATGTGCTTCTTGTAAACCATTAGGATTTGAGATAGAATTTAAATCAATGGTCAAGATTGCAATGCACAAGGATTAGGGACAATGAGAAAGCACAAATGGAAGGGAATGAGCTGGTGTCATATGAAATTGAAGAGTTTTTTGTACACAAAAATTGTTGAGGGCAATTAGGTCAATTTGCACATAGTTCTAGCCTAGGATTTGATCTAGAATTTTAATCAATGGCTAGGAATACAACTCACATGGATTAAGGGCATGAAGAAACACAAAATGAGGTAAAAATGGGCTGGAAAATTCGGAGCAAAAATGATGGAAAATTTGCAAGTTGTCATTTTTGTCTTATTGAGGACACTTCCCTTTTTTTTGAGTTTTTTGAATTTGAAATTTTGGGCATGGGAAATAATGGGAATGCAACTATTGAAAATGTGTCACATGTTTTTGGGCACCATAAAATATTCCCTCTAGTCACCCATGACAATAAAAATTGTCACTTAAGAATTGAGGAATATTTAATGGTCCTTTTTTATTTTTCTATGCACTAAAAATGGAAAAATACATTTTTAATTATTTTGACTAGGGTTTTCTTTCTAAAAAATTGTACAAAAATTATCCTTGATAGAATACAAATGTACTTTTTGTGGATGTGCATTTTTGGCGAGAAAATCATCTTTTTGCGAAAAATGACCAAAATGCCCTTTTTGACCCTAAAACCCTAATTTGACTAAAAAGTGCATTCCAACCCTAAAAATGATTTTAAAGACCTTGGAATGACTTCTAGGACCCAAAATGCAATGCATGATGCTCTTCATTCTTTAATTTATTTATTTATTATTTTTTGTGGAAAATTAGGCTTTTGACCTAAGCCGGACAAAATTGGGGTATGACAGCTGCCCCTCTTTATCTGAATTTTAACGAGGAATATGAATTGGCCGAAACATATTCCAAGGCAAAATGAAGATAAAGAATTCAGAAATTATACCGATTTTGTCTACTTAGGGAAACCCGAATTTTCCTCTTTTTCTTTTTCTATTTTTATTGGGTGTTAGCCCGAGGTGAATGCAATGGATGAATCGTCAACTCTCAGTAAGCAGGAAACTAAATGGTGCCAACCCTCAATAAGCTAGCGGAAAGCAATAAAGAAAGCAATAAAAAGGGAAGCAAAAAGGGTGCCGGCCCTCGTTAAGCCGACGACGGAGGCTGCCTAAAGCCTTTTAACGAATCGCGAATGATCCGAGCTTGCACTTGGGCCTGGGAGCACGTGGGTTCCAAAGGGGTGGTCTTGCGAGCGACCAGGGGAGGGTACTATATCAAGCCTAGATCTCGATATTTCCCTAGGACTGCGCCATGTTTTAGGCCAACACAGCTATCCTCTTCGACTGGACCTATTGAGGTCAGGGGGACCTACCTGCAGCTCGAATACAAGGTGAAGTCAATCTTGCTGGGGACACGTGGGTCCAGAGGGGATTCCAAAATCCAGTTGGTTTCCTTTAGTCGGTCAATGCTTCCACACCGATCCAGGATGCCTGCTCAGGTTAGCGGACTTTTCTTCAGCTTTCTTTTGATTGATGATCAATACCATTGCACTGATCCAGGATGTCCGCTCAGGCTAGCGGACCTTTTTTTCAGCTTGCTCTGATTGATGATCAGTTCCATTACACTAATCCAGGACACCTGCACACGCTAGCAGATGCAAGACATGGTGCATCGAATATGAATGCATGCTATGCAAAGTCCGTTATGCGAATGCATGTCATGTGAGTGTATGCGATGTGATGATTTAGTGGAATGATGAATGCAATGGGATGCTATTCTTGATTCTTCGTTTCTTTTGTCAGCTTTCTTTTTTCTGACTGTTTGTTTTTTCTTGGCTTTTCATTCTTTGATCAGCTTTCTTTTTTCTGATCGTTTGTTTTTTCTTTTGCTCTTTTGCTCTTTTGGCCTTTTGGGTTATTTTTGCTGGTTCAGCCAACCCGCGACACTCATGGCACGAGACTGAGGAACCCACTGGAATTTCGGGGCTCATGGGCCGAGTGCATGTTGGCTTTGACTTCGCCGTTTGAAGCAATCGTGAGTGTAATCGCTTTCTCTTGCATGATTAACTGGTTTTGGGGAATTGCCTTTTTCCGCGACCTTTAGGGATTTTGCAATAATCGTAATGCTCCATGATTTATGCACATGTTTTACAGGTCATCATCACCATCATTATAAAACGTTTATTTTGAGCAAAAAAAAAAAGCAGAAAATAAAAGAGTGAACAGATATGAGAAAGTTGAACTTTATTAATGTGGAAACCGGTCGCACAAGAAGTTACGCTGATTGTTTATTACACTTGAAAGTTTAAACTATAAAAAGACACGAAAAAAGAGAGAAGTTAAATTCTGACTGTCCGTCTCTGTGGAACAGTGCTAAACATTTATGTCCTTGACCTTGATCACTCCCTCATCCAAGTCTTCAGAGGAGTTGTATGCCTTTCTTTACTTTTCATGCCCAAGTTTTCTGACCCTAATTTTTGCCTGGATCGCCCTTTGCGGGTTTTTAATCCACCGGGTCGCTCTGATTTTGCCTAGGCCGCCCTTTCGGGTTTTCAACCTAGCGAGCTAACTCTTACTTGGCTTGTCTTTCTCTTTTTTCGTCTATTTCTTTCAGGCATAATACTTCTTCACTCGATCGGAATTGACTGGGTTCCTTAAATCCTCTCCGTACATGTTCGTGAGTATCAGTGCTCCTCCAGAAAAGGCTTTCTTGACCACATACGGGCCGTCATAAGTGGGTGTCCATTTCCCTCGGGGATCATTCTGGATGGGCAAGATCTTCTTAAGCACCAAATCTCCCTGCTTGAATTCACGGTGCCGGACTTTCTTGTCAAAAGCTGTTCTCATTCTCTGTTGGTACAGCTGCCCATGACACAAAGCTGCAATTCTTTTTTCCTCAATGAGGTTTAGCTGATCCAGACGAACCTGCACCCACTCTGCTTCTTCCAGTTTAGCTTCCAGGAGTACCCGTAGGGATGGTATCTCAACCTCTATTAGGAAGACCATAACGGCAAATCAGATCCTTCTTCACAAATTTGGCAACCACTGAACTGGTTACACTGGAGTATGAGGCAGCTTCAACCCACTTCGTGAAATAGTCAATGGCGACCAAGATGAAGCGATGCCCATTTGATGCTTTGGGCTCAATGGGACCGATGACATCCATTCCCCACATTGAAAACGGCCAGGATGCAGTCAGAACATTCAATTTGGCAGGCGGTGTAACATCCCTAATTTTTTAAAAAACTCGTATTATGATGCCGGAGGCCGATTAATTATTTGTGGGAATAATTGGTCGCGTCACGGGGATTAATAGTCGAGTAATTCGTCAAGAATTCCTATTCTCCATTAAAGTGTGGCTTATTCTTAATTTAAATAAGGAATTGGGGATGAAGGGCAAAATTTGTCTTTTCACACCCCTAATCAGTAAATTATAATTATGAAGGTTATAATTAATTGCGAGCCGAAAGAATTGAAGAATTTCGGATCGGAACCGAAATAATCAAGAAGCTTTGTACCGAAAAGGGGTTTTTATTTTTGAACACCTAAATTATCAGTTCATGGGCCAAGGGCAAAATGGTCCTTTCACCATCATTTAAACCCCCAGCCCATATTTACCCAGCTGAAACCCCCCCTCACCTTTAAAACTTTTGCTCCAGCTGAAAGAAGAGGAAAAACAGAAAATAGGTGAGAGAGAGAAGAAGGGGAAAGTCGAGAGAGAGAGAGAAAGAAGGAAGAGGAAGGATCCATCTCCATGATCATTGCATGTAAGTGCTCAGACCTCCTTTCCACTCCATTTTTGATTCTCTTTCTATTGGTATAAGTTTCAGAAGCTAACTCTCATTCTTTCTCTCAACCCCATTTTCGACCTTGGTGCTTTATTGGTGAAGAAGGTGGAGCTTGCATGTTCAGTTTTTGTTATTGTTGCTGTCAAAGGAGAAGTCTAGTGCTTGCATTTCGAAATTTGAAGGATTTCAGTCATTCTAGTTGCTGTTCCAGTTGCTCAGTGAGAAGAGTTGCTGTCTCGGTTCGAACTAGTATCTAACGGGGATTGTTCGTGGGTTCTTGTGATTCGGTTATCGCATATTCCGTTGGAGCTCCTCGTACGATCATCGACTAGGTGAGTTCTACTCACGATTAGGGAATATTGTTTTCTGAAACAATTTTGTTTTCAGTCATAAGACAAAATACTGATTTCGAAATATTTAAGAACCAAAAACCGTTTTATTAAAACTATTGCGTTTTACGGTTTTTCCCATTGAATCTATATTTATGTTATATAATTTATGAACTGGATATATATTCTGGAATTGCCTGGATTTTCTGTATTTCAGGTGGGATTGAGATTGGGGATCGAATTGGGAACGATCGGAGAAACGAATCGGTAAAATCTGTGCAAAGTTCTGTAACAGAACAGGACGCACGGATCGTGCGCCCCTGGGCACGGACCGTGCGCCTGCTTCGGGTTGGAAAAATTGCGAAATAATACAGGACGCACGGATCGTGCGCCCCTGGGCACGGACCGTGCGCTCCCTTCGGGTTGACTGGATGGTTTTAGGTGCATCACGCACGGGTCGTGCGCCCCTGGGCACGGACCGTGCGTGGGGTTCTGTTACCGGCTTCCGATTTCTCGTTTCGTCGCTCCGATTGATTCCAAACCACTTCTAATCTCCTTCCATATTAATTGTGACATAATTAACCTAATGAAAACTCTTTTAAGTATGTTCAACTTGAGTTTTTGAAAAGAGGTTTTGAAGGTTTATTGAATTGAAAATCGGAAACTTAGACCGCGTGTGAGATAATGTTTTTGGCATAACAAACCGGATCGTGGATCCTTCTCGACGCTATGATTATAACGCCGGATGTCTAACTTCGAATTCATCAAAACGGGTTATAGATCGATAATAGATATAGATATCTAAGATTTGAAAGACGGTCCAATGCGGACATGATGTATATTTTATTATATATCGCGTTGGGTGACGACCCGACAAGTAGCATACTAGGGAGGGTAGTCATGACCCCTTACCTAGGCCCTGAATGTGTTTTGGCGTGGTCAATTCACGGGTTACCGGGATTAGTGAAATGTTGCACGGCCGGTTTATGCTAAGTTAAGAACACGATTCGCCGGGATTAGTGAACTGTTGCACGGTCGGCGTTTCGCTTGGAAAGCTAGTGATTATAAATTAATCGACTAGGCTTAATAACATATAAATGCTAGTACTCAAATTACCGGGATTAGTGAACTGTTGCACGGTCGGTAATGGGCTACATTTATGTTGATACATAGTTATATACATATATGTGTAATTATAACTATGTTGAAATCGGTTTTTAAATGAACCGAGTGATGGCGAGGGGGCACGGTAGGACTCACTGAGACAAGTTGTCTCATCCAATCATATTTGTTGTTTTTACAGAGAAACAGGGCAAGAGGAAAAGTACCCGACACGGTTAGGTGGAGTGCTTTTGAAGATATCAAGGACGGATTGTCTTGATGTTTATTTCCTATTTGTTGTCTCTGTATGGTTATATAACTTGTGGATGTTATAAGTTGTATGAACCTTTATGATTTCTGTTTGTTAAGTATTGAACTCGGAGTTATATTCCTTTTTGGATCTTGGATTCGTATATGGAATTAAGATAGCTTAGTCCGGAGTATTATGCTTAAATTCGGAAAAAGTTTATACGTTCAATACTTAAGCAGGAATTGTGTCCTCTGATTATTACTTTAATTGTGCATTACGGTATATCTACACGTTAGAAATATCGGGGTGTTACATTTGGTATCAGAGCGGTTCGACCTAGTCGGACTTAGAGGTTAAGAGTCTTTTACGTCTTCTAAGTCTGATTTTCCTTAGTATGCTATTAGACATTGAGCCTGATCAACTTAATACTTTGTGCATACTTCGCAGAATCATGGCTGGAAGAGGTAGGAGAAACCCACCTGTTGATCCTCACCAAGAATGGATGCAGAATGTCATAGAGACTCAGCAGAAAATGATGAATGACATGATGCTGATGCAACAGCAACAGATGGCTCAAATGGCTCAAATGCAGCAGATGCATCAGATGCCTCAGCCACAGTCAGCTGGGCCAGTCAATGTACCAACACCTGAGGATCCCAACAGGGCGTATTTTCGGTTTCTGAAGATGAAACCCCCAACCTTCAAGGGAGGATCCGATGCAATGAAAGCCCATTTCTGGGTAGATGCCATGGAAAGGATCTTTCTGACATTACAATGCAATGAAGAGGAAAAAGTAATTTGTGCTGCTAATGCTCTGGATGAAGATGCTCATACCTGGTGGACTAATGCCCGCAGGATGCTTCAAACTCAAGGGACACCTCTTAATTGGGTTAACTTTAAGGAGTTGTTCCTAGGTAATTATTTTTCGGATACGGAAAGGCTTGCTAAACAGATGGAGTTCGTCAGTCTGAAACAGGGAGATATGTCGGTGGGTGAGTATGCCGCCAAGTTTGAAAGGCTATCTCAGTTTTATGAATTGGGAACTCATGCTCCCGATGACAAATGGAAAATGGCTATGTTCAAGCAAGGCCTTCGAGGCGATGTGAATCAAGGTCTCAGTTCTTATTCCTTGACCACTTATCCTACCCTGGTTCAACAAGCTCATTCAGCCGAAAGTGATCTTAAGAGAATGTATGCCGAGAGAAAGGATTTTTGGAAGGAAAAACGAAAGAGTAACGAATCAACTTCCTCAAACCCCAGAAGAAAAGGAAACTATGAGAAGGGGAAGCAGGTTCAAATGACCGATTCTTCAAAACCTGGTAAGTGTAATCACTGCAAGAAATATCACAGAGGTAGATGCCAAACAACACCAGATCAATGTTACTTTTGTAAGGAAGAGGGACACTATGCCAACAACTGCCCAGCGAGAAAGGCTTTCTTGGAGTCTCCTGATGCTCCCAGACAAGCCCGAGTCAACACTTTGGACGCTCAAACCATCACACCAGCTGATAATCTCATTAGGGGTACAGGTTGTCTCTTTAATCAAACTGTTAATATTCTGTATGATTCTGGTGCTACTCACTGTTTTATCTCCGAAGAGTGTGCTGAACGGTTAGGATTAGAAGTATCTCCTATATCTGAACCAATCACAATTCGTACTGCTGCAAGGGGTCGTGTTCGAACCCAATCATTATGCCTTAACTGTCTGCTTACCATAGGAAGCAGGGACTTTGTTGTTGACTTTATCTGCTTGCCTATGAGGGGAATGGAGATCGTTTTGGGAATGAATTGGATGACTTCCAATCACGTCACTATTGATTGTTTCAATCGGGCAATTAATTTCCCTTCTAAAATAGCGGGACATACACTGCCTGCAGATGATGGTGTTATTTCATTCGCTTCAGCCAGCCAGTCTCTATTCCAAGGTGCGGAAGCTTTTGTTGTTATTTTGTCTGCATCAACTGAAGCTGATTTGGATTTATCGTCTATTCAAGTTGTTAATGAATTCTTAGATGTTTTTCCCGAGGAAGTTTCCTCTTTGCCTCCAGAACGAGAGGTAGAATTCTCTATAGATTTGGCGCCTGGCACAGGGCCAATATCCATAGCACCTTATAGGATGTCCCCTCTCGAGCTGAAGGAATTGAAATCTCAACTTGAGGAATTAATTTCCATGAAGTTTATTCGACCGAGTGCTTCTCCATGGGGTGCCCCGGTATTGCTAGTCAAGAAGAAGGACGGAAGCATGAGATTGTGTATAGATTATCGTCAGCTGAATAAAATCACTATCAAGAACAAGTATCCATTGCCAAGGATAGATGATCTACTTGACCAACTTCGAGGTGCTAAAGTTTTCTCCAAGATTGATCTAAGGTCAGGGTACCATCAAATCAGGGTAAGAGCTTTAGACATTCCGAAGACTGCTTTTCGTACGAGGTACGGACACTACGAGTTTTTGGTGATGCCCTTCGGATTGACTAACGCTCCAGCCATATTCATGGATTATATGAATAGAGTATTCCATACCTACCTAGATCAGTTCGTGGTCGTCTTTATTGATGATATCTTGGTTTACTCAAAGTCAGTTGAGGAGCATGCTCAGCATCTCCGCTTTGTCCTAGGAGTACTCCGAGAAAAGCAACTCTATGCTAAACCGTCGAAGTGTGACTTTTGGATGTCTGAAGTAAAGTTCTTGGGTCATGTGATTTCGCAAGAAGTGGTTGCAGTGGATCCTAACAAGGTGGAAGCAGTGTTGAATTGGGAACGGCCGACGTCAGTTACTGAGATCAGAAGTTTTCTGGGTTTAGCTGGTTACTATAGAAGATTCATTGAAGGTTTTTCACAATTGGTACTTCCGCTTACTCGGCTAACTCGCAAGGGCCAACCGTTTATGTGGGATACCGATTGTGAAGAGTGCTTCCTTGGATTGAAAGAAAAGCTAACTTCTGCTCCAATTCTAATTCTTCCGGATCCGTCATTGGGATTTCAGATTTACAGTGATGCATCTGGGAAGGGCTTAGGATGCGTTCTCATGCAGAATCAACATGTTGTGGCCTATGCATCGAGGCAATTGAAGACGCATGAACGGAATTACCCAACTCATGACTTAGAGTTGGCGGCTATTGTGTTTGCACTGAAAATTTGGAGACATTACCTTTACGGTTCTCGTTTCGAAGTTTTTAGTGATCACAAGAGCTTGAAATATCTATTTGACCAAAAGGAGTTGAATAACAGACAGAGAAGGTGGACTGAATTTCTGAAAGACTATGACTTCGAATTGAAATATCACCCTGGGAAAGCCAATGTGGTAGCAGACGCTCTGAGCAGGAAATCTATCCACACGGCAAGGTTAATGGTTCACGAGATGGTTTGATGGAATCATTCAGGGACTTGAAACTCAAGGTGGTAAGAAAGAGGGATCGCGTAGTGCTGCGGCATATACGGATAGCCAGTGTGCTAAGGGAACAAGTCCGTGTAGCTCAAGAAGCTGATATGAAGTTGCAGTCTCGGAGAGGGTCGCCAGATTTCACTGAGGATAATGATGGCGTGATTTGCTTTAATGGGAGGATTTGTGTCCCCGATGATGATAATATCAAAAGGCAAGTATTGGAAGAAGCTCATAGGAGTCAGTACTCCGTACATCCGGGATCCACCAAGATGTACCGAGATTTGAAGTTGATGTATTGGTGGCCTGGGATGAAGGTCGAGGTTGCAGAATTTGTTTCTCGGTGCTTAACTTGTCAGAAGGTTAAGGCGGAACACCGAAGACCGGGCGGTCAGTTACAACCGCTAGAGGTACCAGTTTGGAAATGGGAGGATATCTCAATGGACTTCGTCATGGGTTTGCTGAGGTCACAGGCAGGCAATGATTCTATTTGGGTAGTAGTGGACCGATTGACTAAATCCGCTCACTTTATTCCCGTTCGCTCGACTTATAAGGTTTCCAAGTTAGCAGATGAATATGTGAGGAGCATTATCAGACTGCATGGAGTTCCAACAAGTATTGTGTCAGACCGAGATCCCAAGTTTACTTCCTAGGTTCTGGAGAGCATTGAATGAAGCTTTGGGAACAAGAGTGCTGGTTAGCACTGCTTATCATCCTCAGACTGATGGTCAGACGGAGAGGAACTATTCAGACTCTTGAGGACATGCTTCGGGCTTGTGTGCTCGATAGCGAGAGAAAATGGGAGGATCATCTTCCGTTAGTAGAATTCTCCTACAACAACGGTTACCACTCCAGCATTGGAATGGCACCGTTTGAAGCACTTTATGGTAGGAAGTGTAGAACTCCGTTGTGTTGGTGGGAGATTGGTGAAGATAAGTTTTTGGGACCCGATATGGTTCGGGAGACTACCGAGAAGATCAAGTTAATCCGAGAAAGGATGAAAGTTGCTCAGAGTCGGCAAAAGAGCTATGCTGACAACCGAAGGAGACCGTTGGAATTTGAAGTTGGTGATCATGTATTCTTGAAAGTTTCTCCAACCATAGGCACCGGGAGAGCTTTGCGAGCGAAGAAGCTCAGTCCTCGATATGTTGGACCCTTCCAAATCATCGAGCGAATTGGGCCAGTTGCCTATCGCCTCGCATTGTCTCCGGCCCTATCAAATCTCCATGATGTGTTCCACGTGTCTCAGTTAAGGAAGTATATTCCCGATTTGCATCAACCGTTGAGTGTTGATACAATTGACCTGCGACCGGATTTGTCATTTCAACCTTATCCTAGTTATATCTTGGAGCATGGTGTGAAGACTCTGCGTTCAAGGTCAATTCCGATTATCAAAGTAGTTTGGGAGGGCTTTTCAGCCGAAGAAGCTACCTGGGAACTGGAGGAAGACATGCGCGCTCGATACCCATATCTCTTTCAGTAAGGTACGTTTCGTCAATTTTGAGGACAAAATTTTTAAAAGTTGGGGAGATTGTAACATCCCTAATTTTTTAAAAAACTCGTATTATGATGCCGGAGGCCGACTAATTATTTGTGGGAATAATTGGTCGCGTCACGGGGATTAATAGTCGAGTAATTCGTCAAGAATTCCCATTCTCCATTAAAGTGTGGCTTATTCTTAATTTAATTAAGGAATTGGGGATGAAGGGCAAAATTTGTCTTTTCACACCCCTAATCAGTAAATTATAATTATGAAGGTTATAATTAATTGCGAGCCGAAAGAATTGAGGAATTTCGGATCGGAACCGAAATAATCAAGAAGCTTTGTACCGAAAAGGGGTTTTTATTTTTGAACACCTAAATTATCAGTTCATGGGCCAAGGGCAAAATGGTCCTTTCACCATCATTTACACCCCCAGCCCATATTTACCCAGCTGAAACCCCCCCTCACCTTTAAAACTTTTGCTCCAGCTGAAAGAAGAGGAAAAACAGAAAATAGGTGAGAGAGAGAGAAGAAGGGGAAAGTCGAGAGAGAGAGAGAGAAAGAAGGAAGAGGAAGGATCCATCTCCATGATCATTGCATGTAAGTGCTCAGACCTCCTTTCCACTCCATTTTCGATTCTCTTTCTATTGGTATAAGTTTCAGAAGCTAACTCTCATTCTTTCTCTCAACCCCATTTTCGACCTTGGTGCTTCATTGGTGAAGAAGATGGAGCTTGCATGTTCAGTTTTTGTTATTGTTGCTGTCAAAGGAGAAGTCTAGTGCTTGCATTTCGAAATTTGAAGGATTTCAGTCATTCTAGTTGCTGTTCCAGTTGCTCAGTGAGAAGAGTTGCTGTCTCGGTTCGAACTAGTATCTAACGGGGATTGTTCGTGGGTTCTTGTGATTCGGTTATCGCATATTCCGTTGGAGCTCCTCGTACGATCATCGACTAGGTGAGTTCTACTCACGATTAGGGAATATTGTTTTCTGAAACAATTTTGTTTTCAGTCATAAGACAAAATACTGATTTCGAAATATTTAAGAACCAAAAACCGTTTTATTAAAACTATTGCGTTTTACGGTTTTTCCAATAGAATCTATATTTATGTTATATAATTTATGAACTGGATATATATTCTGGAATTGCCTGGATTTTCTGTATTTCAGGTGGGATTGAGATTGGGGATCGAATTGGGAACGATCGGAGAAACGAATTGGTAAAATCTGTGCAAAGTTCTGTAACAGAACAGGACGCACGGATCGTGCGCCCCTGGGCACGGACCGTGCGCCTGCTTCGGGTTGGAAAAATTGCGAAATAATACAGGACGCACGGATCGTGCGCCCCTGGGCACGGACCGTGCGCTCCCTTCGGGTTGACTGGATGGTTTTAGGTGCATCACGCACGGGTCGTGCGCCCCTGGGCACGGACCGTGCGTGGGGTTCTGTTACCGGCTTCCGATTTCTCGTTTCGTCGCTCCGATTGATTCCAAACCACTTCTAATCTCCTTCCATATTAATTGTGACATAATTAACCTAATGAAAACTCTTTTAAGTATGTTCAACTTGAGTTTTTGAAAAGAGGTTTTGAAGGTTTATTGAATTGAAAATCGGAAACTTAGACCGCGTGTGAGATAATGTTTTTGGCATAACAAACCGGATCGTGGATCTTTCTCGACGCTATGATTATAACGCCGGATGTCTAACTTCGAATTCATCAAAATGGGTTATAGATCGATAATAGATATAGATATCTAAGATTTGAAAGACGGTCCAATGCGGACATGATGTATATTTTATTATATATCGCGTTGGATGACGACCCGACAAGTAGCATACTAGGGAGGGTAGTCATGACCCCTTACCTAGGCCCTGAATGTGTTTTGGCGTGGTCAATTCACGGGTTACCGGGATTAGTGAAATGTTGCACGGCCGGTTTATGCTAAGTTAAGAACACGATTCGCCGGGATTAGTGATTTGTTGCACGGTCGGCGTTTCGCTTGGAAAGCTAGTGATTATAAATTAATCGACTAGGCTTAATAACATATAAATGCTAGTACTCAAATTACCGGGATTAGTGAACTGTTGCACGGTCGGTAATGGGCTACATTTATGTTGATACATAGTTATATACATATATGTGTAATTATAACTATGTTGAAATCGGTTTTTAAATGAACCGAGTGATGGCGAGGGGGCACGGTAGGACTCACTGAGACAAGTTGTCTCACCCAATCATATTTGTTGTTTTTACAGAGAAACAGGGCAAGAGGAAAAGTACCCGACACGGTTAGGTGGAGTGCTTTTGAAGATATCAAGGACGGATAGTCTTGATGTTTATTTCCTATTTGTTGTCTCTGTATGGTTATATAAATTGTGGATGTTATAAGTTGTATGAACCTTTATGATTTCTGTTTGTTAAGTATTGAACTCGGAGTTATATTCCTTTTTGGATCTTGGATTCGTATATGGAATTAAGATAGCTTAGTCCGGAGTATTATGCTTAAATTCGGAAAAAGTTTATACGTTCAATACTTAAGCAGGAATTGTGTCCTCTGATTATTACTTTAATTGTGCATTACGGTATATCTACACGTTAGAAATATCGGGGTGTTACAGGCGGCACATGAATGTGGTCAGCGTAGATTTGGCATTTGTGGCACTTTCGGACAAAGCTGTAGCAGTCACCTTCCATCTGCAACCAATAATAGCCCGCCCTTAAAATCTGTCTAGCCATAGTATGCGCACTGGAATGAGTTCCGAATGATCCCTCGTGTACATCTTTCATGATTCTTTCAGCTTCTTCTTTAGCAACACACCTTAAGAGGACCATGTCATAATTCCTTTTGTAGAGAACCTCACCGCTGAGGAAGAAATTCCTTGACAGTCGCCGAAGAGTTCTCTTGTCATTTTCAGATGCCCCAGGAGGGTATTCTCTGCTGATGATGTACTGTTTGATATCATGATACCAAGGCTTGTCATCCGGCTCTTCATCTATGGCTGTGCAGTAGTGATGCGCAGGTAGACTCCGGTACTGGATTGTGACATGAGTCGAGCTTTTATCGCAATTGATATTGAACATGGATGATAAAGTTGCCAATGCATCAGCCAGCTGGTTTTCGCTTCGAGGGATGTGTTTGAAAGTGATTTCGTCAAAAGACTCCATCAACTCTTGCACATAAACACAATAAGGAATCAGTTTGGGATCTCTGGTCTCCCAATCGCCTCTTACTTGATGAATAACCTGGGCTGAATCTCCATACACATCTAGCCTTTTAACTTTCCATTCTAGGGCTGCTTGAATACCCAAGATACACGCTTCATACTTGTTGCGCCCGAAAAAGTCCCCGATGGAGAACCTTCCTCGTTCACAACTTTTCCTAAGACAATGAAGCCGCCACCAATATTTATTAAGGAAAATATTAGGAAAACCTTTTTGGAAAGCGATTGGTCTTGCGAAACTAGAGATTAGGGTTCGGGGGTCGGTTACGCGCAAGGAAGGTGTTAGCACCCCACACGTCCTCTCTACTGAGAGGGAACCTTTAATTAAATGTGTGGTTTTAACGTTTGATTTGAAAAATACCTAGATTTGCCTATTTATTTTTTGTTTGAGGATGAATGGGAAAACTTAATGAAAATTTCATTTTTGGCGAGAAAGGGGAAAAAAAAGGGTTTTTAGAAGAAGTGCTTGACGGGACATGGCCCGCTTCTACGTATCTCCCGGTGCGATGGAGAATTCAAAGCTACGTAGTTCTTGGCTCTTTTTGAAAAGTTTTTGTTTTTTTTATCTTTTTTAGTGAGTTTTTTGAAATAGGACGAGCATTAGAAAATGATTAAACTAGCAGAGGCTATGATGAATCACTGCTAAATACTCAAAAAGAGTTGTACCGCTAGTCAAACGAACAAAGGTTCTGATGGGCTATTGATAACAACTTGTTTTTATTATCTTTTTGAAAGTGATTTTCGTAAAAGATTGATTTCCACGACGATCAAACTAACAAAGGTTATGATGGATCATCGTTTATTATTCTTATGAGAAAAAAGACATTGCCACTAATAGCTAAACGAACAAAGGCTCTGATGAGCTACTAGCAACAATGGATTTGAAAACGATCCTTTTTGTTTGTTTTATGGAAATGATTTGTTTATGGTTGCGAAAGGGATTTTTATTTGTTGCGCTTGACGAGAACGTGACTCGCTCCTACGTATCCCAAATGGGAATCAAAGCGACGTAGTTCTAATGAAAACGTTTTTGAAAGGGGTTTGAAAGATTTTTTTGGAAAAAATGGGGAAGGTACTATCAATGATTGATTACAAAAGTTTAAGTACATTCAATAATCACGAAATCATGCATATGTTGAATATTTAATCAAGACTAAATATGCCAACATGATCAAAAGATCCACTTATCAGGGATGCAAGGTAAAGTTCTCAAAGCGAGTGTGTGTGTGTAGGAAGGAGTGTATTTACCCTAACGACTCTATGCTACAACAGGCATGTAGACTTACGTCTTCATTAGGAGGTCATACACAGGGATGGAATGGCATGTTGAATTGAGACATTTAAAATGCATAAAAAACAAGCGAGCAATTGATCATAGACATAGAATGATTTTAATTAAACATATGGGCAACGATTTCTCAAAGAGGGGGAAATTTTGGCACGGATCACAATAATTAAATATTAACAAAAGTAAAGACCGAAATACCTCTAATGAAGGCAGGTATTACAACTTTGAAGAACGCAACCCCAACTAACTCTTGCAGAAGACCAGCTCAGACGGACCAGCGGAACGAATAGAGCAAAAATAAAGCGTAGAAGAGTTTCTTTTTTCTAAAAAGGGATTTCGCAAAAAATGAGTTTCTGGAAGTGAGATTTGCGAAAATTGTCTTCTCTGATCTCGTGAAAAAAATGTGTCTGAAGAGTGACTTGAGGTTGCCTATTTATAGGCTTAGGAAAGCGTAGAAATTTGGAAAAACATTTATTGCAAAGATGAATCGATTGTTTGATGAAGTGTAACAAGTGTATAATCGATTCCTTGCCTTTGAAAAATCACATGAATCGATTCCAAGCTTTAGTTAAATGAGAGAGGAATCGATTCTTGGCTCTTTAAAACATCAAAGAATCGATTTCATGCTTTAGTTAAAATAGGATATAATCGATTTGTTTGAGCCTTTGGAAATAATAAAGAATCGATTCTTGGACATCCTGAATAGGTGAAAATCGATTCTTCACTTAATTAAAACAATGAGGAATCGATTCATGGCCTATGGAAGAGCCTGAAAATCGATTTCAAGGCCTATGCAAAAAGAGGGAAATCGATTTTTAGCTTTGCCTTGAGTATATGTAGGAATCGATTTCAAGCTTTAAACATATGACTAAGAAATCGATTCTTGGCCTTTAGGATTGCTTGAAAATCGATTCCATGGCCTATAAATCGATTCTTACTTTCCACAAAATTGTTTTTTAGGTCTTTGCCATGCATGCATAAAATATTTTCCAAAGCTTGCCATGCATGCATAACATATTTTCAAAACCCTAATCTCCCAAAAAGTGCATTCTAACCCTAAAAATGATTTCAAAAACTTTGGAATGGTTTCTAGGACCCAAAATGCAATGCGTAATTTATTATATATTTTTTGTGTGGAAAATTAGGGTTTGGACCTAAGCCGGACAAAATTGGGGTATGACAGCTGCCCCTCTTTATCTGAATTTTAACGAAGAATATGAATTGGCCGAAACATATTCCAAGGCAAAATGAAGATAAAGAATTCAGAAATTATACCAATTTTGTCTACTTGGGGAAACCCGAATTTTCCTCTTTTTCTTTTTCTATTTTTTTGAATAGATGGGCTTGAGAACAAACGGGGAACGGTTAACACCTGGCGCATTAACCGAGAGAGAAAATGACGGACCACTTGGGATCTGAAGGAGCACTCAGGGTCTGAAGGAGCACTAAGGCTCTGAAGGACCACTCAGGGTCTGAAGGAGCACTAAGGCTCTGAAGGACCGCTCAGGGTCTGAAGGAGCACCAAGGCTCTGAAGGTCTAATTCGCAGTCGATGCTTGGCGCATTGATTGGGGTTAAACTGAAGGACCGACGAGGTCTGAAGGGCATGCCTAAGCCTGATGGACCAGTGGGTCTGATGGAACGCAAACTAGCAACGGTACTAGTAAAACGGTCTGCTTGGGGGGTGGCCTTTTCCGAGCGGCCATGATGGGTCAAGATCAGATCTGGAACTGATATGTTGACCATGAAGGACGTCCACTGTGTCTTAGGCTGACACAACTAGTCTGAAGGACCACTCTGGGTCTGAAGGACTTACCCGCAGCTCGAATGCGAGGTGAAGTCTGCTTTTGAAGGGACACTTGGGTCCTGAAGGGATTCACGAATCCTGTTGATTGATTGGTTGAAATGACCAATGCTGCCGCACTGAATTGATGTACCTGCATACGTCAGTTGATGCAAGGAATAGTGCATGGAGTATGAGTGCATGTTATGCAAGGGCATGTTATGCATGTGCATGCAATGCTATGATTTTGGTGTGATGATGAATGTGGTGAAATGTTATCTCTTTTGTCAGCTTTCTCCTTTCTGACTGTTTGCTTTTCTTGGTTTTTTTTTTTTTTGAAAGATAGACACTTTCGTGTTGATGCGAAAACAGTAAATGAACACTGACGTGCAGACTGAAAGGTAAAATGGGCACTTGGCGTGCAAACAGAAACGGTAAAATGGGCACTTGCGTGCAGGCAGAAAAGTAAAATGGGCACTTGGCGTGCAAACAGAAAAGTAAAATGGGCACTTGGCGTGCAAATAGAAAAGTAAAATGGGCACTTGGCGTGCAAACAGAAAAGTAAATGGGCACTTGGCGTGCAAACAGAAAAGTAAATGGGCACTTGGCGTGCAAACAGAAAAGTAAAATGGGCACTTGGCGTACAAATAGAAAAGTAAAATGGGCACTTGGCGTGTAACACCCCGTTAATTTCTAACTTGTAGAAACTACCGAAGCGCACTACTGGCAAACATCAGAGTGACTTCCCTTGTTAAATACTGAACACATACTAATACTTGATGCTAAAAACCCATCAAGTCGCTTACATAACTGAACATAATATATATAAAACGTTCTTACACCACTCAACTAGTGTTCAGTACCAAAAACCGAAAGTCTGCGGAAGCGATTTACAACTTAAAAACATAAGTCGTACCATCGTACGTCTAAGAAACTGAATACAAAATACAGAGATACAAGGGAAACTGAAATACAAGACATAAAGAAATAAAGATAGCGGCTGCTCCTCAAGCATCTTCATAGCCGTGCCTCACGGTCTTCATCTTTCCCTGCTTAACTGAAAAACAACAACAATGGATTGGGTGAGACAACTTGTCTCAGTGAGTTCTATCGCGACCCCTTACTAAACCTCTCGGTTCAATTATGCTTGATTCATTATTCTGATTCTAACTCATAGTCCTCAAAATTGACCATGTGGCTAACTAACTGAAGTTGTCCTTATAACCCTTAAGCCGGTTACAAGACGCAACTCATAAACTAAACTAAACGTTGTCCTCATAACCCTCAAGCCGGTTACAAGAAACAACACTAACTAAAGTTATAGCGTGTCACCGGTCACTTGGCATAATAAGCTTCCGGTGAACCCGTCCCCACTAATCGGCTGGGTCCCTAACGGGGCCTAGGTTCATAAGGCTCATGACTGCCTCTCCCCTAGCACACTAAACTGAATAGGGTCGTCACCCCGACTAAAGATATATATGATGATATACCTGAACTGAACTCAACAATGAACTTAAACATAATAAGAACTTAACTGAACAATGAACTGAACTGAACATAAACTTATTACTAACGTGATCTAATTACTAACTAAGTCTAATTATTAAGTGATCTCTCATGGATTACTAAGATTTGCTAACTTATCTTATCACTCTTACTAAACCAGTCAATACAGCACAATACATCAAACACAAATTCATAACATGAAATCAATGGTCAATCACATGAGCATTCACTTAACCTGAACGTAATCCAAACACAACCAATCATATGGTACTAACATAACTTAGATCCAATCATAGTCAATTACCACTCAATTCAGGGCAATTCAATTATGGTAACATTGGGGAAGGTGGAAGGAGGGATTAGAAAGCAATTGGGATCGTTCGGAATGATTTAAAACACTTTTTAAAATAGGCAACCCGAAGACCACGCACGACCCGTGCGCCCATACACACGATCCGTGCGTGTCCATCATTTATCGTGTCATTCCCTTCCGATCTCGAATTACTTCCCGATCAATACTACCACTTCAGTCAAAGCTAAACATGTAGAATTACGATGTTCCCATCCTAGGGGAACCTGGGGAAGTGGATTGGAAGGGACTTAGGGCCAATCGGAACGACTTAGAACGTATTTCAAAATGTCGCATCAGAGAGATACGCACGGTCCGTGCGCCTTGGCACACGACCCGTGCGCGTTTTCAAAAACAGCACCAGTGGTTCCAGAATCTCACGCACGACCCGTGCGCCCATACACACGATCCGTGCGTGACAAACAGCACTTCAGAAAAACAGTTTTTCACGTTTTCTTTTCTATTCCGATCGTTCCCCTGTCCATTCCGATTCACATTCTGACTCAATTATACATCAATATAGACATAGCACACAGTACATTCAATACAATCGATCATACTCAATCGCTCTCATGCTATCCAATCATTTTACCCCCAATGATCTAATGACTCGACGACTCATACACGAGATTTTCGTAAACATTATCGACTCGGATTTATAAAACGCGAGACCTGAACTAGGACACACATGCATACACAATTTCATGGTTTCCCCTAGTGAGTTATAGAACTCACCTTTTGATGATGACAACAACTCACACCGAGACTTCACGACCACGATCACACGGTGACTCCAAATTCACCCAAACCACTCCAATTAACTTCCAACCGAAAACCCAGCCACTGAACTACTCTCTAGTTTGCTCCAATTTGTGTTTCAAGTACAGGGACTGGCTCTACAACTCTTCAACATAACATGCAAGGGACAGATTTGGTGTTTGGCCATGTGAAGCTCAAGGTGGTCTTCAATGGTGGAATGTGGTGGAGAAGAAGGATGGTTTCGAAAATTGCATCAATGGAGAGAGGATGGAAAACTGAATCTAATGGTGAAATTAGATTGCACATGCAATGCATTTCTGAGGAACTATCCCTTCTCCTTCTTCCTTCTCTCCCTCACGCCCCATTCTCCTCTCCCTCTCTATCTTGCTGGTTTCTTTTTCAGATTTTCTTTTCAAAATGAAATGTTTGTGTTTCAGCTGAAGGTATACATATATATATATATAGACTAGGTAAAAATACCCCTATGCCCCTCACTTAAACATTTGTTTCCTAATGACTCCCTCACTCCTAATAAACTAAATATGATGCAATCAATTAAATCAAGCACATCATTTGCAAAATAAATCAATCAAGCTAATCACTCTCAATTTAAACAATTTCAAGCAACTCATTTAAATCAATAAAAATTCCATTTTATTTTCAATAGATTTAACAAATCAATTCACGCCAAATATTTTAAATAGCGAAAATTGGGGATATTACAATCACCCCAACTTTTAAAAATTTTGTCCTCAAAATTGGACTAAGAAATACCTTTCGCCGAACTGTCATCAGCTTTGCCTTTCTGAGCGTCCAACACATAGAATCTTCCACGGGCGGGAGTAGGTTTCTCCTCTCGATTCCTCTTCTTTGCCGGACACTCGTTAGCATAATGCCCTTCTTCCTTGCAGTAGTAACACACAGTGGATCCCAGACGACACTCTCCAGTGTGAGGCCTCCCGCATTTCAGACACTTACCGGACCTCAGTAGTTCGGATGCTGTAGGTTGCTTCCCTTTGTTGGAGTTACCCTTTGGCTCCTCACTTGGAGTTGGCAATTCCGGTGCCTTTTTCTTTTCCTTCCGATATGCTTTCCTTTCTTCATACATTTTGTTGAGATCTGCCTCTGCAACATAAGCTTGCTGCACCAATCCATCATAACTAGTCATAGCATAAGAGCTAAGACCTTGGGCCACATCAGCACGAAGACTTGCCCTATACATCTGCATCTTCCACTCATCATTCGGAGCATGCTTTGCCAATTGATAAAACTGCGACAACCTTTCGAACTTGGCGGTAAACTCACCCACCGACATCTCTCCTTGTCTCAGGTTGATAAACTCGGCTTGTTTACTTAACTTCATCACCAGAGGGAAAAAGTGACCAATAAACATCTCCTTGAAGTTAACCCAGGTAACAGGAGTTCCCTGGTTCACCATCAATTCATGAGCATTGGTCCACCGGGTTTGAGCATCTTCCTCGAGCATATGGGCGGCAAAGAGAACCTTCTCTTCTTCGCTGCATTGAAGAGTCCTAAAAATCTTCTCCATCGAATCCAACCAGAAATGTGATACCATCACCTCAGGTCCTCCTTTGAAACTTTGGGGATTCATCTTCTGGAAACGAAAGTAAGCCCTATTCGGATCTTCCAGAGGAGGTTGTTGAACATTCGGTTGTTGCTGATTCATCCTCTCATGATGCATCTGGGCCATTTGAGCCATCTGCTGCTGCTGCATTTGCATCATGTCATTCATCATCTTCTGTTGCGTCTCGATGACATTCTGCATCCATTCGGTATTCGGATCAACAGGGACGCTTCTCCTACTTCCACCAGCCATGATTCTGCGAAATATGCACAAAGTGTTTAGTTGATCAGGCTAAACGTCTAATAGCATACTAAGAGGAATCACACTTAGAGGACTTAAGAGACTCAAGATTCTAAGTCCGACTAGGTCGAACTGCTCTGATACCAATTGTAACACCCCGTTAATTTCTAACTTGTAGAAACTACCGAAGCGCACTACTGGCAAACATCAGAGTGACTTCCCTTTTTAAATACTGAACACATACTAATACTTGATGCTAAAAACCCATCAAGTCTCTTACATAACTGAACATAATATATATAAAATGTTCTTACACCACTCAACTAGTGTTCAGTACCAAAAACCGAAAGTCTGCGGAAGCGATTTACAACTTAAAAACATAAGTCGTACCATCGTACGTCTAAGAAACTGAATACAAAATGCAGAGATACAAGGGAAACTGAAATACAAGACATAAAGAAATAAAGATAGCGGCTGCTCCTCAAGCATCTTCATAGCCGTGCCTCACGGTCTTCATCTTTCCCTGCTTAACTGAAAAACAAAAACAATGGATTGGGTGAGACAACTTGTCTCAGTGAGTTCTA
This sequence comes from Astragalus membranaceus, assembly GCA_039519185.1. Classification (NCBI taxonomy): domain Eukaryota; kingdom Viridiplantae; phylum Streptophyta; class Magnoliopsida; order Fabales; family Fabaceae; genus Astragalus; species Astragalus membranaceus. Next base: position 147,552,594 of record CM076848.1, on the reverse strand, counting down.
TCGCGACCCCTTACTAAACCTCTCGGTTCAATTATGCTTGATTCATTATTCTGATTCTAACTCATAGTCCTCAAAATTGACCATGTGGCTAACTAACTGAAGTTGTCCTTATAACCCTTAAGCCGGTTACAAGACGCAACTCATAAACTAAACTAAACGTTGTCCTCATAACCCTCAAGCCGGTTACAAGAAACAACACTAACTAAAGTTATAGCGTGTCACCGGTCACTTGGCATAATAAGCTTCCGGTGAACCCGTCCCCACTAATCGGCTGGGTCCCTAACGGGGCCTAGGTTCATAAGGCTCATGACTGCCTCTCCCCTAGCACACTAGACTGAATAGGGTCGTCACCCCGACTAAAGATATATATGATGATATACCTGAACTGAACTCAACAATGAACTTAAACATAATAAGAACTTAACTGAACAATGAACTGAACTGAACATAAACTTATTACTAACGTGATCTAATTACTAACTAAGTCTAATTATTAAGTGATCTCTCATGGATTACTAAGATTTGCTAACTTATCTTATCACTCTTACTAAACCAGTCAATACAGCACAATACATCAAACACAAATTCATAACATGAAATCAATGGTCAATCACATGAGCATTCACTTAACCTGAACGTAATCCAAACACAACCAATCATATGGTACTAACATAACTTAGATCCAATCATAGTCAATTACCACTCAATTCAGGGCAATTCAATTATGGTAACATTGGGGAAGGTGGAAGGAGGGATTAGAAAGCAATTGGGATCGTTCGTAATGATTTAAAACACTTTTTAAAATAGGCAACCCGAAGACCACGCACGACCCGTGCGCCCATACACACGATCCGTGCGTGTCCATCATTTATCGTGTCATTCCCTTCCGATCTCGAATTACTTCCCGATCAATACTACCACTTCAGTCAAAGCTAAACATGTAGAATTACGATGTTCCCATCCTAGGGGAACCTGGGGAAGTGGATTGGAAGGGACTTAGGGCCAATCGGAACGACTTAGAACGTATTTCAAAATGTCGCATCAGAGAGATACGCACGGTCCGTGCGCCTTGGCACACGACCCGTGCGCGTTTTCAAAAACAGCACCAGTGGTTCCAGAATCTCACGCACGACCCGTACGCCCATACACACGATCCGTGCGTGACAAACAGCACTTCAGAAAAACAGTTTTTCACGTTTTCTTTTCTATTCCGATCGTTCCCCTGTCCATTCCGATTCACATTCTGACTCAATTATACATCAATATAGACATAGCACACAGTACATTCAATACAATCGATCATACTCAATCGCTCTCATGCAATCCAATCATTTTACCCCCAATGATCTAATGACTCGACGACTCATACACGAGATTTTCGTAAACATTATCGACTCGGATTTATAAAACGCGAGACCTGAACTAGGACACACATGCATACACAATTTCATGGTTTCCCCGAGTGAGTTATAGAACTCACCTTTTGATGATGACAACAACTCACACCGAGACTTCACGACCACGATCACACGGTGACTCCAAATTCACCCAAACCGCTCCAATTAACTTCCAACCGAAAACCCAGCCACTGAACTACTCTCTAGTTTGCTCCAATTTGTGTTTCAAGTACAGGGACTGGATCTACAACTCTTCAACATAACATGCAAGGGACAGATTTGGTGTTTGGCCATGTGAAGCTCAAGGTGGTCTTCAATGGTGGAATGTGGTGGAGAAGAAGGACGGTTTCGAAAATTGCATCAATGGAGAGAGGATGGAAAACTGAATCTAATGGTGAAATTAGATTGCACATGCAATGCATTTCTGAGCAACTCTCCCTTCTCCTTCTTCCTTCTCTCCCTCACGCCCCATTCTCCTCTCCCTCTCTATCTTGCTGGTTTCTTTTTCAGATTTTCTTTTCAAAATGAAATGTTTGTGTTTCAGCTGAAGGTATACATATATATATATATATATATATATATATATATATATATATATATATATATATATAGACTAGGTAAAAATACCCCTATGCCCCTCACTTAAACATTTCTTTCCTAATGACTCCCTCACTCCTAAGAAACTAAATATGATGCAATCAATTAAATCAAGCACATCATTTGCAAAATAAATCAATCAAGCTAATCACTCTCAATTTAAACAATTTCAAGCAACTCATTTAAATCAATAAAAATTCCATTTTATTTTCAATAGATTTAACAAATCAATTCACGCCAAATATTTTAAATAGCGAAAATTGGGGATATTACATGGCGTGCAAACAGAAAAGTAAATGGGCACTTGGCGTGCAAACAGAAAAGTAAATGGGCACTTGGCGTGCAAACAGAAAAGTAAAATGGGCACTTGGCGGGCAAATTGAAAAGTAAATGGGCACTTGGCGTGCAAACAGAAAAGTAAATGGGCACTTGGCGTGCAAACAGAAAAGTAAATGGGCACTTGGCGTGCAAACAGAAAAGTAAAAGGGCACTTGGCGTGCAAACAGAAAAGTAAATGGGCACTAGGCGTGCAAAAGCAGGAAATAAAGCGGTAAAGAACGCAGTAAAGAAGGAGCACTGAGGGCTCAGGATGAGCGTGGAGGGCTCAGGATGAGCACAGAGGGCTCAAGAGGAGCACAGAGGGCTCAGGAGGAGCACAGAGGGCTCAGGGGGGAGCACAGAGGGCTCAGGAGGGGCACAGAGGGCTCAGGAAGAGCACAGAGGGCTCAGGGGGAGCACAGAGGGCTCACGAGGAGCGCAGAGGGCTCAGGATGAGCACAGAGGGCTCAGGGGGAGCACAGAGGGCTCAAGATGAGCACAGAGGGCTCAGGCGGAGCACAGAGGGCTCAAGATGAGCACAGAGGGCTCAGGATGAGCACAGAGGGCTCAGGGGGAGGACAGAGGGCTCAGGAGGAGCGCAGAGGGCTCAGGAGGAGCACAGAGGGCTCACAAATTCCGTTGATTGGTTGATTTGAAATGACCGACGCTGCTGTATTGGATTGAGGTACCTGCATGCGTTAGTCGATGCAAGGAATGGTGCATGGAGTATGGGTGCATGTTATGCAAGGGCATGTTATGCGGATGCATGCAATGCTCATGATTTTGTTCTTTTCTTTTTATGAAGTGCGAACATTAATATGATGCCAATGCAATGAAAATATTTCTGCTTTTTCTGTGCAACTCACGTGGAATGTGTGTTTTTTTTTTTTTTTTGCTATGTGATGAATGCACAAAATGTGAAGATGCAAATGTAATGCTTTGATGCATATGCTATAATGCCTAGATGCATGAGGTAAACATTTTTGTGATGATGAGATGCGAGACTTTGAATGCAAGGACTTGAGATGATTATTGACCATTCTGTTAAAAAATTGAATTTGATTCAAACTCTGGTGTTCTCAAGGCTTTTATTTACAAACAACCTCACTTATTTTCTCTTTCTTTCCATGATGACTGAATTTTAGATATCACGTAAACAACTTGTGTTCTTTCTTTTGAAGCATTGTCTAGTAAGCATGCATAGGAGTGAAAATGTGAATGAATGAGTCAGTTAACTGGGAATTGGTTTAGGGCATGGACATTTATGGCAAGTGAAGGAATGACAGACATGGTTATTGCCGAAGCTCATGAGGGATCAAGAGATACAAGATTGCCCCAATTCAGGTCTTTGACGAGTGAATAACTTGCCCCTGTCTAGTGGTGACAACAACTAGGGGTGTAGAAGATGATGAATTGGGAACGCTTCGGCTCTTGGGATGAAAGATGGAATGAAAGGGGTTTTGCTTCAACCCACAGAATTTGATGTTGCCCCAGTCATAACAAGGACGAAGCTGTCCCAATCAGAATGACGAGGTCTTGTTTAGGATAGTGAGTTGAGAGATTGCCCCGGTGAGGTTTTTATGGGAATGAATGAGGTGAAGGAATGGGAATGCACTTGCCCCACTTTGGAATGACATTGAAAACTGGAGTGACATGGGATGGGCATTGAACAGACTTTCCCAAGACTAGGGTGTGTGGGTGGTGAAGAGAATGCCCCAACTTTTGGGTCTGAGTGGTATTCTCAGTGCAAATCTTTGGTTCTCTACTGATGTCTTGACTTTTGGTGTGAAAGAATCCTTACCTGGTGATCACTAAACCTTGTTTTAATGCATCTTGAATGTGTTTTGGAGTGCAAGTCCCTCTTTTTTATTTTGTCAGCTTTCTTTTTTCTGACTGTTCGTTTTTGTTTCCTCAGTTCTCTTTTTTTTTTGAGGGTTTATTCTTTTTTTGATCAGCTTTCTTTTTTCTGATCGTTTGTTTTTCTTTTGAGCAAACACATTGTACATAGATAAGCTGTTCGTCCTAAGATTAGAATTTGAGTGAACAAAAAGCAACCGGTCATTGATCGGAATGGACTTTTCGGGATTGTGGTGTTTTGTGGAGGAAGGAGGGTTAGGCTTAATGAAGTGTTTGAGGCTAATGGGAGGATGGGTTTTGTTCGGCGTTGATTGACGGTTAATGGTCTATGAGGAAGATGGTTATTGGGCTTGTTTGGGCTCTGTTAAAGCAAATTCGTGTCTCATGGTAGCATGACTAAGGGGTTTGATGTTGAGGCCAAAGGAAGTGTTTGAAGGTTTATGGAATCAGGTGTTGGAATGATGAAGTGTTTGAAGGTTTATTTAGACAAGGATCTCTTGTATTTTGTGGTAACATGTACCAGCTCACCACTTACATTTCTTTTGTATTTTCTTTTGTTTTGGGATTTTCATTTTTGAATCCCCCTTTTTTTTGATTTTTTTTTTTATGATTCTTTTCCTTCTTCGACTCGGGTGAGCTGATAAAAAGTGATGCACTGTTTTTTTTTATTTGGGGTGATCCTTGTCTAGGGTGATTTTTGGATTTTGGTTTTTCTTGGCTCAAGGTGGGTAGGAAAGGGACTTTCTGGGATTTTGGGGTTTTTGAGGAGATGGCCAAGCTTCATTTCAAATCCCGATTGCTTATTTCTATAAGACTTAACTTTATAACAATAATTTTATCTATCTTCATGTGTTTGCTCTTTTTCCTTTTTTGTGCCCTAATTTTTGCCTGGACCGCTCTTTGTGAGTTTTCAGTCCACCGGGCACTCCTTTTTGCCTAGGCCGCCCTTTGCGGGTTTTCAACCTAGCGAGCTTGTTTTCTTGTTTATTATATTATTATTTTTTTGAGAGACTTGCACTGAAGGAAAATGATATTAATCAAGGGGAATTAATGATCACAGACTTGCCCCAGCATGGAGGACTTAAAGCATTAGAATGAACCAAAAGTCAAATACGCACTGATGGGGAGAATATGCACTTTATGGGTGGACGGGGTGGGGTTAGACTTGGATGGGGAATGATGATAAATGAAGGAAATTGACTGACTCAAGCAAGAGAAACTGCACCTGGCACGCATGCTTACTAGGAGAACGCTTCACAGAGAGTTAACATTGGTTAAGACATGATATAAAAACTTTTTGATGAACTATTTCGGTCTTTTATCATGGAATGGATGAGATGTAATGCCCTTTTTTGAAGGAAATACAAATGAGCTATTGATGTGAAAAAACTGAGTGCCTTGGAACACCTTGAGTTTGCAAATGAGTGAGGGTAAACGTTTCCAAGAAGGAAAGATTACTTTGCAAGAACATCTCGTCTCTCATCACAACATTTTTGTTGTATGCAATGCATGGATGAAAACATTATGATGTATACATGATGAAAATGAAATGTATGAAAGCATATTCACTTGAAAAGTGTAATTATTCTAAAAGTTTTTTTTTCTTTTTGATGCTTTCTTTTTATGCAAGACGAAATATGAAATGCCAGTGGATATTTGGATGATGAATGATGCAAGAATGATGCTTCTTCTCAAAATGATTTTTTATAGAGGCAATACAAGATATGAAATGCTGATGCCCCCTTTTTCTTTTGAATGATGAAAGATGTAGGAATGATGCTTTTTTCTAAATGATGATTTTTATTCATGATTATGAATGAGATGCTTTCTTGTTTTCATTTTTTTTTTGTGCAATGAAATGCATGATACTCACAATGATTTTCTTTTTTGTTTTTTAGTTTTGGAACATGATTTTGAAAATTATTTGGAGATGCAAATGATTTATTGGAAAAAAGGTTTTAGAAAAATGTGCTTGACGGGGTATGACCCGCTCCTACGTATCCCCATTGTAATGAGGAATCAAAGCTTGCGTAGTTCTACTGTGTCTCTTTTTTTTTGAAATAATGCTTATGCATGAACGCCTCGTCTTGGATGAACTCGACGAGGATTTTTTTGCATGATTATAAATGAAATGCTTATGCTATGCAGATGATAATTGTTTTTTGTTTTATCTTTATGTAATGAAAGGGAATGCAAGATGAATGGTTTTTTTTTTCAAAATTGGAATTTTATGCACTGCAAATGATGCGATAATGCAGTGATGCAATGATGCGATGATGCAAGGATGCTTCTTTTTTGTGTTTTTGCAGAAAGAGGATATTTACAGGTGGGGTTTTTGAAAATTTAGGGCAGTATACCCTATATGCCACCTCATATAGGAATTTATGAAAGAGAAGGAAAAACATATTCTTTTTGATTTTCAAAAATTTGAAGAAAAAATTGATTGAACTGAATGCAACGATGCAACACACAATTTGGAAAGCCCTTGTGACCTAAAAGGGAAGAAACCTATGATCTAAGGCATTTTAGGGGTAATCTTCTCATGTAGCTCTATTCACACCCTCACAAAGGTCATCAGAGCCACAGTCTCTTTCACGAAATTCCTTGTAAATGCAGCAAACTGCTAGGTACAAGGTATCATGGAAGAGCACAACTCTGATTGAAACTTTCGCGAGTAGCCAAACGGACAAAGGTCCTGATGGGCTCCCACTACTCGAATCCACTCATCTTAAGGTATCCTAACAGACCTGGGTTATGGTCTATTTCTCTAATCATATAATCTCAAGGTACAAGTGGTGTGTGCGAAGGGCATTTCCTCAAAACTACCCCACCTGCAAATGAAAATCCAGACAGTCCAGACAATAGCATGTCGTCTACCCTAGGGTTTAATATCATTCAAATACAACTAGCCTAGGGTATCAACAACAAACACATTACTTACTTCAGAAAGGGAGCTGAGAATAAGGGGACATGATAAGAAAGGGGAAGTATGCATGTGCTTACCATAGGAAAGGGAGCAGAGAAGAAGGGGACATGATAAGATAGGGGAAGAAATGCATGAGGGAACTAAGCAAAGAAGTAACTATCTATTGCAAAAGCAAACATAGAATAAGAATGCACATGGATGAAACATGCTTATGAAAAAGGAAGAAGAAGAGAGGCAAAGCAAGATGTTCAAATCAATCACACAAACCACATACTTAATTAATAAGGCTTGACCCACTTTTGAAAAAATGTATTTTAGTCCCCAGTGAAGTCGCCAGCTGTTGCGCCCGAAAAAGTCCCCGATGGAGAACCTTCCTCGTTCACAACTTTTCCTAAGACAATGAAGCCGCCACCAATATTTATTAAGGAAAATATTAGGAAAACCTTTTTGGAAAGCGATTGGTCTTGCGAAACTAGAGATTAGGGTTCGGGGGTCGGTTAAGCGCAAGGAAGGTGTTAGCACCCCACACGTCCTCTCTACTGAGAGGGAACCTTTAATTAAATGTGTGGTTTTAACGTTTGATTTGAAAAATACCTAGATTTGCCTATTTATTTCTTGTTTGAGGATGAATGGGAAAACTTAATGAAAATTTCATTTTTGGCGAGAAAGGGGAAAAAAAGAGTTTTTAGAAGAAGTGCTTGACGGGACATGGCCCGCTCCTACGTATCTCCCGGTGCGATGGAGAATTCAAAGCTACGTAGTTCTTGGCTCTTTTTGAAAAGTTTTTGTTTTTTTTATCTTTTTTAGTGAGTTTTTTGAATTAGGACGAGCATTAGCAAATGATTAAACTAGCAGAGGCTATGATGAATCACTGCTAAATACTCAATAAGAGTTGTACCGCTAGTCAAACGAACAAAGGTTCTGATGGGCTATTGATAACAACTTGTTTTTATTATCTTTTTGAAAGTGATTTTCGTAAAAGATTGATTTGCACGACGATCAAACTAACAAAGGTTATGATTGATCATCGTTTATTATTCTTATGAGAAAAAAGACATTGCCACTAATAGCTAAACGAACAAAGGCTCTGATGAGCTACTAGCAACAATGGATTTGAAAACGATCCTTTTTGTTTGTTTTATGGAAATGATTTGTTTATGGTTGCGAAAGGGATTTTTATTTGTTGCGCTTGACGAGAACGTGACTCGCTCCTACGTATCCCAAATGGGAATCAAAGCGACGTAGTTCTAATGAAAACGTTTTTGAAAGGGGTTTGAAAGATTTTTTTGGAAAAAATGGGGAAGGTACTATCAATGATTGATTACAAAAGTCTAAGTACATTCAATAATCACGAAATCATGCATATGTTGAATATTTAATCAAGACTAAATATGCCAACATGATCAAAAGATCCACTTATCAGGGATGCAAGGTAAAGTTCTCAAAGCGAGTGTGTGTGTGTAGGAAGGAGTGTATTTACCCTAACGACTCTATGCTACAACAGGCATGTAGACTTACGTCTTCATTAGGAGGTCATACACAGGGATGGAATGGCATGTTGAATTGAGACATTTAAAATGCATAAAAAACAAGCGAGCAATTGATCATAGACATAGAATGATTTTAATTAAACATATGGGCAACGATTTCTCAAAGAGGGGGCAATTTTGGCACGGATCACAATAATTAAATATTAACAAAAGTAAAGACCGAAATACCTCTAATGAAGGCAGGTATTACAACTTTGAAGAACGCAACCCCAACTAACTCTTGCAGAAGACCAGCTCAGACGGACCAGCGGAACGAATAGAGCAAAAATAAAGCGTAGAAGAGTTTCTTTTTTCTAAAAAGGGATTTCGCAAAAAATGAGTTTCTGGAAGTGAGATTTGCGAAAATTGTCTTCTCTGATCTCGTGAAAAAAATGTGTCTGAAGAGTGACTTGAGGTTGCCTATTTATAGGCTTAGGAAAGCGTAAAAATTTTGAAAAACTTTTATTGCAAAGATGAATCGATTGTTTGATGAAGTGTAACAAGTGTATAATCGATTCCTTGCCTTTGAAAAATCACATGAATCGATTCCAAGCTTTAGTTAAATGAGAGAGGAATCGATTCTTGGCTCTTTAAAACATCAAAGAATCGATTTCATGCTTTAGTTAAAATAGGATATAATCGATTTGTTTGAGCCTTTGGAAATAATAAAGAATCGATTCTTGGAAATCCTGAATAGGTGAAAATCGATTCTTCACTTAATTAAAACAATGAGGAATCGATTCATGGCCTATGGAAGAGCCTGAAAATCGATTTCAAGGCCTATGCAAAAAGAGGGAAATCGATTTTTAGCTTTGCCTTGAGTATATGTAGGAATCGATTTCAAGCTTTAAACATATGACTAAGAAATCGATTCTTGGCCTTTAGGATTGCTTGAAAATCGATTCCATGGCCTATAAATTGATTCTTACTTTCCACAAAATTGTTTTTTAGGTCTTTGCCATGCATGCATAAAATATTTTCCAAAGCTTGCCATGCATGCATAACATATTTTCAAAACCCTAATCTCCCAAAAAGTGCATTCTAACCCTAAAAATGATTTCAAAAACTTTGGAATGGTTTCTAGGACCCAAAATGCAATGCGTAATTTATTATATATTTTTTGTGTGGAAAATTAGGGTTTGGACCTAAGCCGGACAAAATGGGGTATGACAATACTCTGCTATGTTGTTTGTGACATAGAAGCTCAATCTTGCAGTGACAGGAACGAAGCGATTGTCAGGAGATATTAACACAGCACCTGCCCCATGCCCCCATACATTTGACGCACCGTCGAAGATCATTCTCCACCTTTCACTTTCTTGGGACTTCCCCTCATCAAACAGTGCCATGATATCTTCATCAGGAAAATCATGCTGCATCGGTTGGTAGTCTGGAATCGGCTGACATGCCAAATACTCAGCAAGTGCACTACCTTTAACTGCTTTTTGTGTGACATACAGGATATCGTATTCTTATAATTGCATCTGCCAACGTGCAATTCGTCCTGTAAGAGCTGGCTTCTCAAATATGTAATTGATTGGATCCATTTTTGACACCAACCAAGTGGTGTGACTCAGCATGTACTGCCTTAAACGGTGAGCAGCCCAAACTAGAGCACAACAAGTCTTTTCCAGCATAGAATATCTTGTCTCACAATCGGTGAACTTTTTGCTAAGATAGTATATGGCATGCTCCTTTTTCCCGGATTCATCATGCTGCCCCAACACACAGCCCATTGAATTATCTAGCACTGTAAGGTATAAGATGAGAGGCCTGCCTGACACAGGTGGCATTAAGACTGGTGGATTCTGCAAGCACACCTTGATTTTCTCAAAGGCAGCTTGACACTGGTCATTCCACTTCAACTCTTGATTTTTGCATAGCAGTTTGAAGATCGGCTCACAAGTAGCTGTCAACTGGAAGATGAATCGGGAGATGTAATTCAACCTTCCGAGGAAACCACGGACTTCTTTCTCTGTTTTGGGCACCGGCATCTCAAGGATGGCTTTTACTTTGTCTGGATCCACCTCGATTCCTTTCTGGCTGACAATGAAGCCTAACAACTTCCCTGATCTCACCCCAAACGTGCACTTGGCCGGGTTTAACTTGAGTGTATATTTCCTCAACCGTTCAAAGAGCTTCTGCAGATTGACAATATGCTCCTCGTCGGTTTTAGATTTTGCGATCATGTCATCCACATAAACCTCAATCTCCTTATGCATCATGTCGTGAAACAGGGTGACCATGGCCCTTTGGAAGGTTGCACCAGCGTTCTTTAACCCGAATGGCATGACCTTGTAACAGAACGTTCCCCAAAGCGTTATGAAAGTTGTCTTTTCCATATCTTCGGGGTCCATCTTGAGCTGATGATATCCTGAATATCCATCCATGAAGGAGAATAACGAGTGTTGAGCTGTACTATCCACTAAGACATCAATGTGGGGCAAAGGAAAATCGTCTTTAGGACTAGCACGATTCAGATCTCGGTAGTCAACGCACATTCTGACCTTCCCGTCCTTCTTCGGAACCGGGACAATATTGGCAACCCACTGTGGGTATTTGGCCACCGCTAGGAATCCGGCGTCAAACTGCTTTTTTACCTCATCCCTAATCTTTAGGGACATCTCAGGCTTCATCCTTCTAAGTTTCTGCTTCACAGGCGGGCATTCAGGTTTGACTGGCAACTTATGCATCACAATGTCAGTATCCAACCCAGGCATATCTTGGTAGGACCATGCAAACACTTCCGTATAATCGTGCAACAGCTGAACCAACTTCATGCGATCCTCGTCATTCATGGCGGTACCCACTTTGACCTCTTTCTTTCTCTCAGCTGTACCCAAGTTGATCACTTCAGTAGATTCTCCGTGTGGCTGAATTACCCTTTCTTCCTGCTTCATTATCCTCATGAGTTCTAGAGGAGCTTCCCAGTCTTCCTCAACGTCCCCCTCAGCTTGATTAATAGGGTGATCAAAGTCAAAATATGGACTGTTGGCACTGCTATTTTGGGAGACAATTGCTGTGGATCTGCATTTTGCCGAAGCGAAAAAGCAGAATGAAAGGCGAGACAAGCAAGCAAACAATAATAAAGCGAGGAAAAGACACCTGAAATGAAAATGATTGATTTTTATTGATTGAAATTCAAAAACAACGTTTTTATTAATGATGATGATTCTGAAAATAAAAACATGCTCGCCCCTAACAACTTGTCCTATGGCCTTGGGCAGAGCCACAGGGTTGCATTACAAATGATTACTTTAAATTAAAAGTCACAGGAAGATCAGCAGCCTTCCAATTCTTTAATTTTTCACTGGCACCGCAGCGTCGAACCAAACTTGCACCACCCTCTTCAGACTCAGAACCATCCTTGATGACAGCAACTTGATTGGGATCCAACAAACCAGCACTCACAAAACTTTGACTGATGTCGCAAATTGGAATCCTCTGGGGCCCTGGATCCTGGCCTTTGGACTTGGCCAACCATCTGTCCCTTCGTTCATCTGCCATTTTTCTTCTTTCTTCCTCACTTGGGGTGTATCCTAGCCCGCAACGGTCCTTGTTTTCCTTCAGTTGAATGGGAGCTAGAATTCCCTGACCAAACTTTCCCAAGCCAGATCCAACCTTATATCCTTGGGCTAACATGATCTTAGCAACCATCTCCTCCTCCTTGGTCCTCTCAAATACTACATTGGCGATCTCCAAAGACTGAAAGGCTGTTTCCAAAGACTCTTCGGCAGCTTCCACATATTTGAACTCTGATGGCTTATTAACCAGAGTCTCTTCCTCACCAAATACTACCACGACCTAGCCGTTAACCACGAATTTGACCCGCTGGTGTAAAGAAGAAGGGATTGCTCCAGCCATATGGATCCACGGTCGGCCCAGCAAACAACTGTATGAGGACGTAATATCCATGATTTGGAAATTGATGTAGAAAACTTCGGGACCAATCTGGATGGGAAATTCCATTTCCCCCAGAACTTCCTTTTTGGACCCATCAAAGGCCCGCACCAGTGTCGAACTCGGCTTCATGTAGGAGCAATCAACGTCTAACTTATCCATAGTTGACTTCGGCATCACGTTCAATGAAGACCCATTGTCAATTAGTACCCTGGCCAGCACATAGTCTCCACACTTTACCGAGATGTGCAGAGCTTGATTGTGTTCTTTTCCGCTTGAAGGCAACTCATCATCGGCAAATGTTAGGTGATTTGCAGCCACTATATTCCCCACAATCCCATCAAACTGATTCACTGTGATATCCTTGCAACATGAGCCTCGTTGAGCACTTTCATCAAAGCTGTTCTGTGTGCTTCCGAGCTAAGCAACAATGATAGCATGGATATCTTGGATGGAGTTTGCTTTAACTGATCAACCACTCGATAATCACTCTGCCGGACGATCTTCAAGAATTCATCTGCTTCTTTTTCCGTTACTTTCTCTTGAGCAGCCTCTGGCTCTTTTCCTTTTTCCTTACGGCCCCTCTGTTCGGCCTCCTTGGAAGTTTCAGCTCGGAGAGTCTCAGGAGCATATACTCTTCCGCTTCTTGTGATCCCACTCGATCCCCCTATGTTGGTTACGGTAGGAGCACTTGGGGAGCATTCGACTGTAAATAGTGCAGTGTACTTCCACGGAACTGCCTTGTACGACTTATAGGGAAAAGGAGCCGGAACTTCAATCACTATTGGTTGGGCGTTTGCCCGCACCAATCTAGGATTGTAATTGTAAGGAATTTCGACAGGTCTTCTGGGCCCTCTACTTTTATCAGAATGTAGAGTCGACACTTCTTCTTCAACATCATGGGTTCCTATCTGGACCACACACCGATCCATCAGGTCCTGCAGGATCATCTCAAAGCTTTCACAATTCCCCACGCACGTGGAGTCAGCACACCCCTCTTCATGGCAACACCCCTTCTTAACCACCCCAACATGGCATAACTCAGAGTAGATAACACCCAATGGGGTCTTGATCTTCTGCACATCCTTTACCAATTGCCCAACGGAACTTTCTATAGCATTGGTAGCTGGCCTCTGATGACCTGGCAATGGATTAGTTGTTGTATTCGGGCTGCTCTGCTTGAACGAGATCCACCCAGCATCTACTAGGTCTTGCACCACATTCTTGAAGGCTTTACATTCCTCCACAGTATGACCGACCCCGTTTTCGTGGAAACTGCAGGTAGCATTAGCGTTGTAACTTCTGGGAAATGGCGGCTGCAGGGCCTTCATTGGCCGAGCGTTGATCAAGTTCTTGGAAGTCAAGTGATCAAACAATTCAGTGTATGTCATTGGTATTGGATCAAAACTGGTTCGTTTCTTGTACTGATAACCCTGAGCCCTGTGACTGTCTCTGCCTTGCTGGGATGGCACAAGAGCAAAAAATGGAACAGTTTGTGGTGGAGGGTTACCAAAGGATGAACTTCCTCCCGAGATTACATTTGTTTCCCCTTCCTTCTTCTTCGGGAAATGGGAGTGAGGCTTCTTCTGATTGCTTGAACCACCAGAGCTTCCTGCATTACTGAGGTGATTCGAAATCTTCCCACTCCGGAGACCATGCTCAAGTCTTTCCCCGAAGACTATCATATCGGAGAAGCTAGTTGAAACACTTGTAATCAGCCGATCATAGTAAATTGCTGGCAGAGTTTCCAAGAACGTGTACACCATTTCTTTTTCAGTCAAAGGAGGTTGGACCTGGGCGGCTAGGCTTCGCCATTTCTGGGCATATTCTTTGAAAGTCTCCCTTTCGCCCTTACTCATGTGTTGCAATTGCGACCTGTCCGGAGCCATGTCCATGTTATACTTATATTGTCTCATGAATGCTTTGCACAAATCTTTCCAACAATGAATTTCAGAGGATTGCAGTTTCATGTACCAATCTAGAGGAGATCCAGCCAAACTGTTTTGAAAGCAGTAAATCAGCAGTTTGTCATCATTGGCGTAAGGACCCATTTTTCGGACAAACATCATAACATGGCTCTCCGAACAGCCTGTTCCTCTGTATTTGTCCACTTCGGGAGTGATAAGTCTATTTTTAGAGTCTTTTTAATAGTTATTTTATTAAGTCTTTTTAGTATTTTAATTATATTTTTGTTCTATTTTACTGCAAATGTTTACTTTTTATCTTCAGGTTTTATTTTGAAGCAATTTGGGCTGCTTAAGTCTCAGCAGGTCAGAATTCGACTGGATCTCCCAGAATTCGACTGCATCTTCCAGATTTCGACTGGATCTCCCAGAATTCGACTGGATCTCCCAGAATTCGACTGCATCTTCCAGATTTCGACTGGATCTCCCAGAATTCGACTGGATCTCCCAGAATTCGACTAGATCTCTCAGAATTCGACAGCATCTGTCTCAACAGGCCAGAATTCGATTGCTTCTATCTCAACAGGCCAGAATTCGACTGCTTCTATCTCAGCAAGCCAGAATTCGACTGGATCTCCCAGAAATCTACTGCATCAGTCGAAATTACCTTGCCCACTTGTTGATGGATATTTTTGCCCACTTTTTGATGACCATGTGCTTTGACCACTTGCTCATGTGCATTGTCCACTTGAGGATGGCTCTTTGATGACTACCTTGGCCAACTTGATTTGCCACTTTTTCCTCTTTTGGACCATTTTGCCCCTCATATTTTCCTTTAAATAGAGGCTTGATCCTCACTTGTACCTAAGCTTGAATTTTGTTAGAAAATCAATGACAAAGGCTCTCTAATGATTCATGACTTCAATTTACTCTTCATGCTTTTTATGATTCTTGTTTATTTACTTTCTTGCTCCTTTAAATTCTTGCACCTTTATTTTCCAAGTCATTTACTTTTCTTGCTATTTAATTTCTTGCACCTTTATTTTCCAAGTCATTTACTTTCTTGCTCTTTAAATTCTTGCTATTTATTTTCTTGCCCTTTTACTTTCCAAGTCATTTACTTTCTTGCTCCTTTAAATTCTTGCACCTTTATTTTCCAAGTCCTTTACTTTTCTTGCTATTTAATTTCTTGCACCTTTATTTTCCTTGTTATTTACTTTTTTGCCCTTTAAATTTCCAAGTCAAGTAAACTACTGGCAAGTCAAGTAAATTACTGGCAAGTCAAGTAAATTACTGGCAATTTACTTTTCAAGCAATTTACTTTCTTGTCATTTACAATTCTGCTATTTATAATTTTGCACTTTACCGCTTTCTTTTATTTTCTCGCTATTTAAACTTTATGTTTTCTTTTCTTATTTTCTTTTCTCCTCTTTTGTCTACAATGATCATGAGTGAGTAGACTTTACTAAAATATTCCTTTTTTTCAAAAACACTTTCTTTTCAGTTAATCAAACTTTGAAAAATTAAATTGGTATTCACTTAGGCTCTCCCTGTGGACCGATACTCTTTTATTACGCGATACGACCCGTGCACTTGCGGGGCTATCAGGGAGCTTTGAACTTTGGTGGAAAAACCAAATCTGGGACTAAACACGGCTCACGAGCTTCCTTGGCTCTGACACCAACACCCTCCATTGCCTTTACTCTTTCTTCAAGTGCACGAATCGGGTCATTTGGCTGTGATCCCTCAAACAAATGTCCTTGGGGGTGACTCCCCATACTGTAATAGTACCCTCCAGGCTGAGGAACATTGTGAGGGTGTGCTGCAAGCCCCGGAGTAGGACTGAGCACAGCATGAGGACTAGGATCTTGGATCTGCGGTCCTCCGGCAGCTCCCCTGAACACGGCGGCAGTGACCTGATTAGGCGCAACCATACTGACGGGGATAGGTCCAAAAGTTCGTGGCATGTACCCAGCAGGCATACCCCAAGGATATCCTTGTGAAGTGTATTGATTCGGCCCATTCATTCCTGAAGCAAAGACGGGATGACTGACCCCGGATCCCGGAGGAACTGTGGCGGATATTGGAGGAGGAACGAAAGAAGTGACACCATCTGGACCCACGACGGCGACACCTTCAGCAGCTGTCCCACTCTTTAAACTTTGCAGCATGACCATCATCTCATGCATCTGGGCCTCCATTGCCCCAACCTTATCCTTAAGCACTTGGTTCTCCTGAGCCAGCTGCTCAGGATTCAGAATTTGTACGCCCAAATCTTCATGTTCTGGATTACTTTCAGTTTCAATCTCTAGATGCCCTTGAGGATCAGCCATCAGCCTTGCTTGTAATCGGGTGAAGTATCGGTGGCGGCGAACCAGCTTGCCTCTCGCTTCTGTTGGCAAAACATTTTTATTAAGTGAGGGAACAAATTAATGAATGCAATGCGTGCAATGCAGATGAGTGTTAGTGTCATACCCCAATTTTGTCCGGCTTAGGTCAAAACCCTAATTTTCCCCAAAAAATAAATAAATAAGAGAAAAGAGCATCATGCATTGCATTTAGGGTTATAGAAGTCATTTCAAAGTTTCTAAAATCATTTTTGGAGTTGGAATGTACTTTTGGACAATTTAGGGTTTTTCAGTGCAAAAGGGTGTTTTAGTCATTTCGCAAATAAGGGGTGTTTTCTCAGAACAAGCCACTTAACATGCATCCCAAGGTCTTAGAGGTCATTCCTAGGGGGAAAAGTCATTTTTAAAGTGAAAATGTGCTTTGGGCAAAAACTAGGGTTTTTAGGGTGAAAGGGCATTTTGGTCATTTCACGCTAAAAGCGGTTTTTTCGTCCCAAATCACTGAACCATCACCAAAGGATTATTTGAGGAGGATTTGTGCTTAGTTGTGATTTTCTTTGTGCGCATAAATATTAAGTCTCCTAGCATAAAACTCAATTTTCGAACAAAAGGGCAAAATGGTCATTTCCGCTAGAGTGAGGCCCAAAATCAATTTTGGGAATGGTGTTGTCATGGAATTTTGGGCCCAATGATTGAATCCTAGGATGAGCCCAAAATAAAAAAAAGAATCTTCATGGAATAAAAGAATGATCATAAAAAGAAAAATCAAAAAGAATGAAAATAAGGTAGTGTCCTCAATAAGACAAAATGTACTATTTTGTGACAACTTGCATTTTTTCCCTCTCCTTCCCTCCTCATGGCTGCGAATTTCAGCCCTCCTTTCACCCTCATTTGTGTTTCTTCAACACCCTTAATCCATGTGAGTTGTATTCCTAGCCATTGATTAAAATTCTAGATCAAATCCTAGGCTACAACTATGTGCAAATTGACCTAATTGCCCTCAACAATTTTTGTGTACAAAAAACTCTTCAATTTCATATGACACCAGCCATTCCTCACTCATTTGTGTTTTCTCTTTGTCCCTAATCCATGTGCATTGCAATCTTGGCCCTTGATTCAAATTCTATCTCAAATCTCAATGGTTGGCAAAAGCACAATGTCCTATATACCCTTAATTTTGCACCTCATATAAAACCCAAAAATAAGAAACCAAAAGACATCACTCTCATTTTACCCTAGCACACAATCAGACCACAATTCCTCTCCTCCTCCCCTCTCAAACCCAAGACCACCTCCCACCATTTCCACCACCAATTCTTCAATTTTCAACCATCCAAACTTCATTATTCTTGATTCCTACACTAGATCCACTTCTAATCTTGCATTATCTTCAAAGTTCATCATCAAATCCTTCAAGATCAAGTGATTTTCGTGGGATTCAAGAGGAGGTTCAAGTGTTCTTGGTTTCTATTTTGATCTTCTTCTTCATTTCAAGCAAGATCTAGAGGTAAGCTCACAAACCCTTGCATTTTCTTTAATTTTCATTATGTAATCTCTCTTCTACTCCTCTTTCCTTCTTGAAAGAAGCTTGGAGGACTCATTTCAAACATTATTGGACAAGGACATTGGGAGCCTTGGGTGTTTGAGATGGGTCCTTGGCCTTGAAGGGAAGATTCTTGTGTTTGAATAATTTTCCTTGCATTTCTACACATTTTTCACTAAAGTTCATGAAATAAAACATCACTTTCTTTCAAAAAAGGTTTCGGCCATGTAGTGTTTTTAGTGGTTCATGCATTTCTTTGTTCATTTATGGTGTTTAAGTTAAATAAAAAAGTGGATCTAGCCAACTATGCTTTGAGGTTCATAGGTAGAAATTAGGGTTTTTATTGTTCTTGCATTTCCTTTGATTTTGAGTTGAAATAAATGATGGAATGACAATTGTTTGAGCATCAAATGTATGGGTAGATCCTAGGGTTTATGTTCATATGCTCATTGATGTGATTTGGTTGCAAGAACATGATGAAATTCGTGCTTGAGTTTTCCTTGCTATGCATTCGGCCATAAGGTCTATTTTTACCCTCTTTGATTGCTTGAAAATTGTCATTTTGATTGTGTTTGGGCAAGTGCAAGTTATGCAATTGTGTTTATTTACTTTTTACCATTTTACTTTACCATTCATTAACTTTTTACCAAAACATAAAAATATTTTACTACTTTGGTTTTTACCACCTCATTAATTTTTTACTAAAACATAAAAAGATTTTACCACTTCCCATTTACCTCATGCATTTTTACTTTACCATCTCATTAAATAATTACCATTTACCTCATGCATTTTTACTTTACCATCTCATTAAATAATTACCATTTACCTCATGCATTTTTACTTTACCATCTCATTAAATAATTACCATTTACTTCATGCATTTTTACTTCACTTTTCACCAACTTTTTACTTAAAGTTTTACAACTTATCAACTTGCAAAAATACCCAAAACATTTTCACATTCATGCATCTTCATTCATACTTAGTTTATGTGACACTCTCATGCATCCTCATATGCTTATATCTCTTGCATCCTCTTATGCATCCTTGTATGCCATCCATTCATAAATAAAGTGCTATGCATCCATTCCTTGTACACTCATGCACTTACATGCTTACTTAATCATGCATCCTTGCTTACATATTCAATCATTTAACTTAGAATACTCTATGTTTACAATCAATTGTATTCACTTGTTCTTGATGCCATGTAAATGTCTTGACTTGATTGTGTGCCCTCCTCTCCACTTGTATGACCTCCTAATGGAGACGTAAGTCTACATGCATGTTGTAGCATAGAGCCATTAGGGTAAATACAATCCTTCTTGCACACACACAATTACTTTGAGAACTTTGTTTTGCATCTTTAATAATTGAATCCTTTGATTGTATGGGTATGTTTAATCTTGGTTAATGAATGATATGTTCATGTTTGCTTGAGTATTATTCATTCATTTGCATTTGGTTATGGATTTAGAATTGACTTGAAATGTTCTACTCCTTTTCTAAAACCCATTTCCTAAAATCATTTCAAAACAAAAAGAAACTTTTACTTTCAAAACAAAAATAAATCAATCGTCATTAAACACCAATCGCGCCGTTGCCGATTAGGTTGTTAATGATGATGTTGTTTTCAAAAGGAGTTAGTAGCGAGACCATTCTAACCGTTGTTGTTCGGTCTTCGCAAAAGCTCTATCCCATTTTCGAAAACTTATTCATTTCTCAAAAATAAACCGATTGTTATTAAACACCAATCGCGCCGTTGCCGATTAGGTCATTAATGATGATTTCATTTTCAAAAGGAGTTAGTAGCGAGACCATTCTAACCGTTGTTGTTCGGTCTTCGCGAAAGCTCAATCCTTTTTCAAAACCAAAAGGAGAACTACGTAGCTTTGATTTCCTCATTGCATCTGAGGATACGTAGGAGCGGGCCACGTCCCGTCAAGCACCCTTTTCCAAAAAACACCAAAAAAAAAAATCTTTCTTTTCCCCGTCTTCTTTCCAAACGCTTTTCTCAAATAAAAAAGAAAAACGAAAAGAAATAGAACATCGTTTCAAATCAAACTTTGTCGAAACCACACATCAAATTAATGGTTCCCTTTCGGTAGAAAGGAGATGCGGGGTGCTTATACCTTCCCCGTGTCTAACCGACCCCCGAACCTACATCTCCTGATTTCGAAAAGACCACCCGCCTTGTATAAAAAGACGTTTTTTCAATGTTTTCGTCTAAAAACTAAAATATTGATGGCGGCTTCATTTATCTTCCACGTTGTACATCGAGAAATCCAAACCGGATTTTTCGGGGTGCAACAGCTAGTTTTAGTTTGTCTTATGCCGTGAACCCCAACGTGTCATATATTGCCATAGATTTAACAGTGAATTTTGATTTGTTTTTTCTTTGAAACACAACAAGGTTAGAATCAATAAGCGAAACAAAGCACATTCCATGCATTCAACTTAAACAAACAACTCGGAGTGTACGCTGTTTCACTTTTGATTCCACACCGTGCCTATGACAAGATTCTTTGTCACTTTGGGATTCTCGGCAAACAAACTTTGATGAAATGCAAGGATGCATGCATGAGCTGTAAAAGCTTATGTTGGATGCAATGCGAGGATGCATGCAAAATGATGATGATGTTTTATGCATATGCAGATTAGGGCAAAACCTTTATTGGCATTAGTTCAAGTTTTTTTCTTTTTTTTTTGAAAAATGTGGGCTGTACGTGGTTTCATATGGACCAAGTCAGAGAAAGGCTACAACGGCAGCTCGTTCTCTCTTTTTTTGAAAAGAGTGGGCCATATGTCACTTCGTACGGACCGGCAGAAGAAAGGCTATAACGGCAGCTCTTTCTCTACTTTTTATTTTAAAAAAAAAAAAAAACCTCCTACTCTTTTTTGAAAACATGTCTATATTACCATGCAACACACAATTTGGTATGCCCCTTGTGTCCTACGAAGGTTGGGACCTAAGTTCTAGGACAACTCAAATGTTCCTCCCATGCGGGTTCTAGTCACTTCCTCACCAGGTTACCAGAGCTAATTCTCTTTCACAATAGCACCCACAACGATGGAACGCCATCTGGTGTGAGGCATCATGAAAGAGCATACTCTGGCTGAAACTTTCGTGAGAGTCAGAAGGACAACGGTCCAATTGCCAGTCACTACTTGTTTCCACTCTCCTAAGTTTTGTCAGACCTTGGGTTTTAGGCCCCTCTCAAAGCATAATAAGCATAAGGTGTGAGTGTGTGCAGCAAGGGCATACTGCCTAAAACTACCCACATATACCCCACCTGCAAAGGAAAACCCAGAACAGTCCAAACAATAGCAGGCAATAACATGTCGTCTACCCTAGGGTTCAATATCACAATACCAATAATCCAACCTAGGTTTCAGCAACAGTCATATGCACTGCTTACCTCAAGAAAGGGAGCGGAGAAGAAGGGATCGTAATAGAATGGGAGGAAATGCATGTTTTTACCATAAGAAAGGGAGCAGAGAATAGGGGACATGGGAATTGAGGAATGCATGAACACGGCATTGTGAACAAATAGAAAAGGAGTAAAACAAAACTTTCAACTCAATTAATTTTAAAACCACACATCAAAGTTAACTAGGTTTGACCCTCGTCTTTTTTTTTAAAAAAAAGAAAAGTGTCCCCAGTGGAGTCGCCAGCTGTTGCGCCCGAAAAATCCGGTTTGGGACTTTTCGTTTGACAACGTGGAAAAAGTTTGGAGCCGCCACCAATATTTTAATTTTAAGACCAAAACATTGAAAAAAAGTCTTTTGAAAAGGCGGGTGGTCTTTTGAAAACGCAGAGATGTAGGTTCGGGGGTCGGTTAGGTACGGGGAAGGTATTAGCGCCCCGCACCTCCTTTCTACCGAAAGGGAACCATTAACTTGATGTGTGGTTTGGACAAAAGTTTGAGTTTGAAAGCGGTTTATTCTACTTCTTTTCTTTAGGAGTTTGTTTTATTGAAAACGAGAGGGAAAGGGATATTTTTGGTATCTTTGAAAATCAGGACAAAACAAAGATTTTTTAAGAGTGTGCTTGACAGGACAGGACCCTGTTCCTACGTACCCTCACTGGAAGAGGGATCAAAGCTACGTAGTTCTCGGGGAACAAAACAAAGTTGTTTTTTAAAAGTGTGCTTGACGGGACAGGACCCCGCTCCTACGTACCCTCACTGGAAGAGGGATCAAAGCTACGTAGTTCTCGGCTTTTTGGTTATCTTTGAAAATCAGGACAAAACAAAGATTTTTTAAGAGTGTGCTTGACGGGACATGATCCCGCTCCTACGTACCCTCACTGGAAGAGGGATCAAAGCTACGTAGTTCTCGGCTTTTTGGTTATCTTTGAAAAGCGGAACAAAACAAAGATTTTTTAAGAGTGTGCTTGACAGGACAAGACCCTGCTCCTACGTACCCTCACTGAAAGAGGGATCAAACCTACGTAGTTCTCGGGGAACAAAACAAAGTTGTTTTTTAAAAGTGTGCTTGACGGGACAGGACCCCGCTCCTACGTACCCTCACTGGAAGAGGGATCAAAGCTACGTAGTTCTCGGGTATCTTTGAAAATCAGGACAAAACAAAGATTTTTTAAGAGTGTGCTTGACGGGACAGGACCCCGCTCCTACGTACCCTCACTGGAAGAGGGATCAAAGCTACGTAGTTCTCGGGTTATCTTTGAAAATCAGGACAATACAAAGATTTTTTAAGAGTGTGCTTGACGGGACAGGACCCCGCTCCTACGTACCCTCACTAGAAGAGGGATCAAAGCTACGTAGTTCTCGGCTTTTGATTTTGAAAACGGCTTAAGGGGTTTTTCGCAATTGGGTGAGCGTTTGTGAAGACCGAACAACAACGGTTAGAATGGCCTCACTACTAACTCTTTTGAAAATGAAATCATCATTAATGACCTAATCGGCAACGGCACGATTGGTGTTTAATAACAATTGGTTTATTTTTGAGAAATGAACAGGTTTTCGAAAATGGGATAGAGCTTTTGCGAAGACCGAACAACAACGGTTAGAATGGTCTCACTACTAACTCCTTTTGAAAATGAAATCATCATTAATGACCTAATCGGCAACGGCACGATTGGTGTTTAATGACAATTGGTTTATTTTTGTTTTGAAAGTAAAAGTTTCTTTTTGTTTTGAAATGATTTTAGGAAATGGGTTTTAGAAAAGAAGTAGAACATTTCAAGTCAATTCTAAATCCATAACCAAATGCAAATGAATGAATAATACTCAAGCAAACATGAACATATTATTCATTAACCAAGATTAAACATGCCCATACAATCAAAGGATTCAATTATTAAAGATGCAAAACAATGTTCTCAAAGTAATTGTGTGTGTGCAAGAAGGATTGTATTTACCCTAATGGCTCTATGCTACAACATGCATGTAGACTTAGGTCTCCATTAGGAGGTCATACGAGTGGAGAGGAGGGCACACAATCAAGTCAAGACATTTACATGGCATCAAGAACAAGTGAATACAATTGATTGTAAACATAGAGTATTCTAAGTTAAATGATTGAATATGTAAGCAAGGATGCATGATTAAGTAAGCATGTAAGTGCATGAGTGTACAAGGAATGGATGCATAGCACTTTATTTATGAATGGATGGCATACAAGGATGCATAAGAGGATGCAAGAGATATAAGCATATGAGGATGCATGAGAGTGTCACATAAACTAAGTATGAATGAAGATGCATGAATGTGAAAATGTTTTGGGTATTTTTGCAAGTTGATAAGTTGTAAAACTTTAAGTAAAAAGTTGGTGAAAAGTGAAGTAAAAATGCATGAAGTAAATGGTAATTATTTAATGAGATGGTAAAGTAAAAATGCATGAGGTAAATGGTAATTATTTAATGAGATGGTAAAGTAAAAATGCATGAGGTAAATGGTAATTATTTAATGAGATGGTAAAGTAAAAAGTTAAAATGTTTTTTTTTACTTTTGGTAAAAAGTTAATGAGTGGTAAAGTAAAAGGTAAAAAAAAAATAAAGGTGAAAAACACAATATCACCAATTTTATTCACTCAAGTAAGATCAAAGAAGCAAGTTTCAAGCAACAAAATGATCAAAAATTGGCCTCCAAGGCCGAAGCACATCAAGCAACAATTCATCCTCAATTTCATGCCAAAACTTTGTAAATGAGCACACAAAAGCCACATAAGGCACAACCCTATACTAACATGTGAAATTATAAGACAAGCATCACGCAAGGCATGTATTTATCCAACTCAAAAATTCAAGAAAACAAACAATCAACATAAACCCTAGGATTTAAGCTCTAACCCGAGGGCATACATGGTAGAATCAAACCCAAAAATCAATCTCCAATCATGGAACAAGCAAGAAAACATATTATTCAACAAAATAGGCCCTAGGCCGAAGCAAAAGAGGTGAGGAAAATAAGTTTTATTTGATAAAAAACTCATGAACAAGGTAAAAAACACATGAACAAAAATTCATTTCACTAACAAGTGCAAAATCAACATAAAAGCAATTATTCAAGGGTGAGATGCCAACTCTCACCCACCAACAATAACAACATACTACATTTTAGCTATTTTTGATGATAACATGTGAAGAAGAAGGAGTAGAAGATGAGTTTATGCAAGAAAATTAAAAATGAAGCAAGGATCTAGGCTTACCTTTCAAGATCTAGCGAAAAGATGAAATAGAGAATGAAATAAAAACCAAGAACACTTGAAGCTCTTCTTGAATTCCACGAAAATCACTTGATCTCGAAGGATTTGATGATGAATTTTGAAGATAATGCAAGATTAGAAGTGGATTTAGTGTAGGAATCAAGAATATTGAAGGTTTGATGGTTGAAAATTGAAGAATTGATGGTGGAAATGGGCGGAGGGGTTACGGTTTTGGAGGAAGAGGAAGAGAGGGTTTTTGAGCTGATTGTGTGCTAGGGTAAAAATGAGAGTTATGTGTTAGTCTCTTATTTTTGGGTTTTTTATATGAAGGCCAACTTAAGGGTATTTGTGACGATGTGCTTCTTGTAAACCATTAGGATTTGAGATAGAATTTAAATCAATGGTCAAGATTGCAATGCACAAGGATTAGGGACAATGAGAAAGCACAAATGGAAGGGAATGAGCTGGTGTCATATGAAATTGAAGAGTTTTTTGTACACAAAAATTGTTGAGGGCAATTAGGTCAATTTGCACATAGTTGTAGCCTAGGATTTGATCTAGAATTTTAATCAATGGCTAGGAATACAACTCACATGGATTAAGGGCATGAAGAAACAAAAAATGAGGTAAAAATGGGCTGGAAAATTCGGAGCAAAAATGAGTGGAATGGGTGGAAAATTTGCAAGTTGTCATTTTTGTCTTATTGAGGACACTTCCCTTTTTTATGAGTTTTTTGAATTTGAAATTTTGGGCATGGGAAATAATGGGAATGCAACTATTGAAAATGTGTCACATGTTTTTGGGCACCATAAAATATTCCCTCTAGTCACCCATGACAATAAAAATTGTCACTTAAGAATTGAGGAATATTTAATGGTCCTTTTTTATTTTTCTATGCACTAAAAATGGAAAAATACATTTTTAATTATTTTGACTAGGGTTTTCTTTCTAAAAAATTGTACAAAAATTATCCTTGATAGAATACAAATGTACTTTTTGTGGATGTGCATTTTTGGCGAGAAAATCATCTTTTTGCGAAAAATGACCAAAATGCCCTTTTTGACCCTAAAACCCTAATTTGACTAAAAAGTGCATTCCAACCCTAAAAATGATTTTAAAGACCTTGGAATGACTTCTAGGACCCAAAATGCAATGCATGATGCTCTTCATTCTTTAAGTTATTTATTTATTATTTTTTGTGGAAAATTAGGCTTTTGACCTAAGCCGGACAAAATTGGGGTATGACAAAGCTGTCATACCCTAATTTTGTCCGCCCAAGTCAAAACCTTTTTTTCAAACAGAAATGGAAACAATAAGGGTAATTCATAATTTGTGTAGGTTAATGGACTTTTGCATTTATGTGTATTTGTCCCCTGTCTCGCATTTTTATTTGAATTACGCGCACGCGCCAGTCGTAACTGCGTGAGCTTCCCTTTTGCCCTTGCCATTTGGCATGCATTTTAATCTTCAAAAAGGCCATTTATTGATCGTTATTAATTTTTGGCACCCAAAAAAAAAAGAAAAGATTTTTATTAATTTTTGAGAATTTTAGGGAATAAAATAGTGCATGTTTCAATATCTGTGGGCATTCAAATGAGAGCAAGTTAATTATTTTTGAACTAAACCAAGTCAAGGATGAAAAATACAATTTATTCTATCAAGGATAATTTTCGTATAATTTTTTGGAAGAAAATCCTAGTTCAAAATAATTAAAAGGCATTTTTCCCATTTTTATTGCACAAAAAAGCTGAAAAAGGACCATTAAATATTCCCCGATTATTAAATGACAACTTTTATTGTCATGAATAATTAGAGAGATATTTTTATGGTACCCAAAAATATGTGACACATTTTCAATAGGTGCACTATCATTTGCATGCCCAAAAATTCAAAATTCAAATAAAAAGTACAAAGTGTCCTCAATAAGACAAAAGATCAAAAAGGAGAAGCAATTTTCCCTCTCTCTCTCCACAATTTCGAATTCCCTCTCTCTCTCTCTCTCTCCACAATTTCTTCCACACTCTTCTATTGTACAATTATTCCTTAAGAATATTCTTGTACTATCCTTAATCCTACCCATTTCATACACATCCCTAATTCCCACACACTCTCATGAAGACTCATACCCTTTTTTGTAAATGACACCATCCTCTCACACTCACTCCTTCATAAGAAATTGCAAACTTACTTAAAATAGAACATCCCATTCCTATTCTACCCTTGGGCGAATACTTCCTCTCTCCCTCACCTCATCTTTTTCAATTTCCTCACTCAATCATCCAAAAAAAACACCTTTCCTACACTAAATCTTCCATCCTTCTTGCATTCTTCTCAAAGATTCACCTTCAAATTCAAGGATCAAGTTCAAAGTTGAAGATTGAAGAGTAGATTAAAGAGGTTTTGCATTCATTCATCTCATTTTCTTCCTTATTCTAGCTTGGAGTTGAGGTATACTTTAAAACCTAGCATCATCTTCCAATTTTAGCATCAAAGATGTAAATCATCACTTCATTTTGGCATCCCATTGCATTTTAATGTCATAATGTTAGCATAGTTGTTGTTGTTGAGTGAGAGATGTATTTCATGTATTTTGACAAACACTTTGGGAGGTTTGGGTGCTTGGAATGCTTCTCTCCTTTAGAATAAATTGTGTGTTGTTGTTATTTCACTCATTTCTTGTTGTTTTCATGAATAAAATGATGATTTGAAGTTCATGTTAGTTTCGCATATTAGAGGAAAATTAGGATTTGTGTGATTGTTATGCATTTCTTTGCTTGATCATGTGAATCCTTGCCAAAAGTTTAATCTATGTTGTTCTCTTGCATTATCTTGTGTTTCCATGAATAAAATGAGATTTAGGGTCTATGTTCATTTCACATATTAGAAAGAAATTAGGGTTTATGAGATTTTTGATGAGTTGGTTGTCTAATCTTGCAATTACTTGGAATTGAACCTTGATTATGATGTTTGTTTGCTTAAAACTTGTTGTTCTCATGAATTTGCTTGCAAATCATGTCCTATGTTGATGATTGGCAAGAGGACTCTCACTTGTGCTTTGATGCACACTTTAAGTGTTGAGGATTGCCTAAGAGGATTCAACTTATTTTTTGATTCCTAGTGAACAAGAATGCAAATTTAGGTTTCCTTTCCTTACCAATTGCTTTGATAACCAAAAACAACTTATAAATCATTTTGAAATGCTCTTGGTCTTGCAAATGCCTTTGCCTATTCACATATTGTGTCATAAATGCCTAGTTAGGTTCATCCCATTGCCTAGCATCTTCAATAAGATGTGCAACTTAGGTTCATTTTCTTGCCTATTCATGCATTTTGCCAAAATGTTCAACTTGGGTTCATTCCTTGCCTATCTATGTATCGTATCATAATGTGTGTAGTCTAGGTCCACTTTCAATCAAAAGCTTTTTCAAGCATCAAAGTCATTCCCTAAACAAGAATCAATCCAATTGCGAAAACTCTTCAAAATCAAACTTTGTTAGTAGTCTCGCGAAGCCTTTGCTTGCATGAGTATTAACAATGAGGTACTAGTGGCGATCACTTGGAGCCTTTGCTCAATTGATCATCATGAATGCCTAATTTTCCTAAAGATTTTCACTAAATCAAAAACTTTGTTAGTAGTCTTGCGAAGCCTTTGCTTGCATGATTATTAACAATGGAGTGCTAACGGTGGTCAGTTGGAGCCTTTGCTCAATTGATCATCATGAAACCTTTTTCTAGACAACCCAGAACTACGTAGCTTTGAATTCTCCATCGCACCGGGAGATACGTAGGAGCGGATACTCTCCGTCAAGCACAACAAACCAAAAACATTTTTCCTTTAAAAGCCAAACACTTTTCCAAAATAAAACATTTTTCAAAAACAAGAACTACGTTGCTTTGAATTCTCCATCGCACCAGGAGATACGTAGGAGCGGATACTCTCCGTCAAGCGCGAAAACTAAAGATTTTTCATTAAGTCATTCATCAACAAAAGAGGTAAAAACAAAGCATTTTTCCGAATCAACTTTGCAAATCGCATATTTAATTAAGGTAACCCTTCTTTGAAGGGACGTTATGGGGTGCTAATACCTTCCCCATACGTAATTAGACCCCCGATCCCAAATCTAATGGTTCCAAAGACCATTGCTTTCCAAAAAAGGTTTTTCCGATGTTTTACCTTTAAAAAATATTGGTGGCGACTCTAAAATCCCGTTGTGCGAAGAAAAATCCCTCCAAGGATTTTTCGGGGTGCGACATGCGTGACAGCCGAAACACAAGGAACCACGAACAATCCCGGCTAGGCACCAACTCGAGCCAAGACAACAACCTCTTCTACTGAACAAACTGAAGCAGCAACCCCAAGTGATTGAATTCTCTCCAAACTCGAAATACAAGCACCAGACTTCTCCTTTTGACAGCAAAACTGAACATGCAAGAGGTTGGCAATTCACAGCTCCACCCTCTTCACCATTGAAGCACCAAGATCAAAAAAAATGGGGTTGAGAGAAAGAGTGAGAATTAGCTTCTGAAACTTATACTAATAGAAAGAGAATTGAAAATGGAGTGGAAAGGAGGTCTGAATACTCACATGCAATCAGGTTTGGGTGGAACTCCTCCTTCCCCTTCCTTCTTCCTCGCGCCCCCCCCCCCTCTTCTCCCTTTCTTCTGTTTTAAGTTTTCTCTTCAATTCTGATTTTTCAAAATGAGCTAAGTGAGAGAGAGAGAGGCTGTGGGTTCAGCTACTAGGCTGAAGCACTTAAAGGGCGTAAAGACCATTTTGCCCTCAGCTTAGTTTCTTCATTTAAATTGTGACTAGGCCATAATCCAATGGAGAAATACTAATCCTTGACTTTTCTTTCGACCATCCTTCACCGAGACACGACTAATTGTCCTTAAAGAATGATCACATTGGTCCTAGGTTTCGTAGTTCGAGTTTTATAAATTGGGGATGCGAAAAGACAGATTTTCCCTTCTGCCCCAATTCTTCATTTAAATTATGAATAAGCCACACTTTAAAGGAGAGTAGGATTTCTAGACAAATTCCTCGACATATTAATCCCCGAGACGCGACCAATTATTCCCACAAATAATTACTCGGTCTTAGGTATCATAGTATGAGTCTTTAAAAATTAGGGATGTTACATCAACTCACAAATTTAGTAATCATATAGTTTACCTTATTATGTTCTTTGACAAATTCCTCTTGCAGTGTTTGTGATAGAATAAAAATTTAAATTTCATAGCGCCTACAGGAGTGATTGTGAAAAATTGCATGCTTGTTTGCTAAGAATATATGTCCCATAGTGTTTGGGTGTTGCTAACTGCATGTTACTGAAAAGACAAAAAGCAAAGGATTGGGATGAATATAATTTGGTAATGTAACTATTTTGTTATTGAAGGAATGATTACATAATTATATTCATGGAAGGGGATAGGATAATTGATTTCTTACAATAATTGTCCTTGATTGATGCCTTGTTTGATGTTTTTGGAGTTGTAGTTCAAGAACAATTATGCTATATAAGAGTTTGTGTCGTTCCAGCAAACTATTGCTACAATTTAGGAATAAAACCTATGCCTGGTAACATGTGGATTTGTTGAAATATTGGCTGGAGTGTTTTTGAATGATTCCATATTGATTATCTGTGTAGAGATATGAAACTTGTTAACATGCTTGCCTTCTTATCTTATGCGAATTTCAGAATTTAGACGGAGAACACTCATTGTAGCAAACAAGAAAATGTTTTTGAACTTTGTGATTATGTGAACTAATAAGAACCGAGGCATGCATCTAATGGTTGTTTAGAATGGTTTTATTCTCCAATTGCGTGAACATACATACATATCTTTCTGGTTCTATGTCTCGTTGAATATTTGAAGGGGAGGGAGAGCATTATGACGAAAAAATATTATAGTTTTTGTTTGGCTTGTTTTGTAGTTCACGTCGTTGAGAATTAACTATATGCAACATTGTTTAGATATTGGTTCTAATTTTATTTATGACTATTATTTTTTCCGCCGGTTAATTTAGAATCACAACATGGTTTGAGACGCTCTTCCGAATATAGTCACATAGGACAACATGAAGCAACACCATCACGCAAGATATCTAGATAGATGATTTTATTTTATTGTTATGAACAACACAAACATGATGCTAGTTAATTGGTTGTATTTTGACTTCATGAACTAAGTTTGTTTTATTTTGATGCTATGAACTAAGTTTGTTTTCTATTGATGTTATGAACTAGTTCCAGTTTGTGTTATGAACTAGTTCCAATTTGATGTTATGAACTTAGTTTGGTTTATAAACTTTAGAACTTTTGTATGTGTTTTTAGCATAAATTTAGTTTCTTTTAATATTTGTATTACCAAATAATCAATAAGCACATTTATGAAATTTGTAAAAGAAAGATACGTATATTGAAACTCTAAAAAATCCTTATATGTTCGCGACGTGTAATTTTAGCAACTTATGTTTTACAAGTATGAAATTTATACGTGCTGAAAACTCGGAAATTTTTTAATTGGGACTGGGTCTTGGTCATGCGGTTCAACTGTCGACCCCTCGGTCCGACCCTTGACCCAGTTGTTCTGGATTGGACCTTGGGCCCAAATCGATCCGGGGCAGGCCAAAGACCGACCTACTATCAAGATGGAGGAATCATGACCCGAATCCACTAAGATCAACACTTCAGATCTACCCTCGTGGAGGCTCACTTGATCAAACGGTCGAGATTGACCATACTGATCCGATGGCCAGCAATGCCCCTCTTTTACTATATAAAGAGTGATTGCTCTCACTAAACAGGTAGACACAATCTCAACCCATACGGTTACTCTGCTTAAACTCTTACTCCACTGACTTGGGCAACGGAGTGTCAATGCAGGTACAACCCGGGCAGAACTCTGCGTGTGACCAGATATCGCTCACCCCATCAACTCACACAGTTGGACTCCGGACTCGACTACTCGTACCCGCTTCAGGTCGAGCACCTTAGTTCATTGGCGACCACAGTAAGAGATCCACTCCAGGCGTGATCCCGACTTTATTCCTATGGGTCCGAGAGGCAGACCACCCCGCGAGACAAACCCGCTCTTGCAAAGCGTGGTTAGTACCCCTGACCAGCCACAACCGACCCCAGAGGGTGTTCTGATTACCTCAGAGAACACTGTTCAGAGCACACCATCTGGACCGGCCACTCAGGCAAACACCCTACTACCGCACAACGCCGTACAGCAGATTCTGAAAATACTTACTCAAGTGACTTCAGGGCGGGCGAACGTCACACCCGAAAGAACGAATCCATCTAGGCGACATAGATCACCTCCAAGAAGGTACCTCGTTCACCGGTCCCCACCTCGACAAAGGGATCGAGGAGGGACTCTGACGCCACATAGAACAACACCCTCCTCAACCGATCCTACTTATTGACCAGAAGAGTCCTCTTACCAAGAATCGTCATACGACTCCTCTGGGTCGCCCGCGCGGTCGAGAATAAGGTCATCTGATCGGTATGCCCGTTCTCATTACGAGAGTCGGTCATCAGAACGATGGAACTGCTACGGAAACTCTCCAGAGCGACGTGATCATCGAGGCCGATGCCTCGAGGACCGACCACCTCGCAGAGAAAGGATGGGTATGTGGATGAGACCCTTTACCTGAGACATTGACGAGTATCTCGTCCCTCGTGCCCTCAAAAAACCCTGGTCGGACTTGAGAATGTACGACGGCGTCAAAGATCCAGATGCCCACCTGAGATACTTTAATTTGATGATGCAATACCAGGGAGCGTACGGGCCAGTAAAGTGCAAGATATTTCCCCTAACCTTGGAGGGGCCGACCTTGGAATGGTTCACAGAACTGAGGCCGAACACCATCTCATCTTGGGAACAGCTCGCCAGGGTTTTTTCGCCTGTTTTACATCTTCGAGGGTGAAACCCAAGTCACACGCAATCCTGAAAGCGATTAGACAGGAACCCGGTGAAACACTCTGCGACTATGTAGACCGGTTTAACAAAGAAGCCGCCAACGTTAGAGGACTGGAGGTCGATATGAGACTGTGGTTCCTACGGGACGGATTTCGTACAGGCACTTTGTTCGAAATTGAAGTGGGCGTAAACGAATCGCCCGATTTAGAAACTTTCCTCTGCAGATCTCAGAGATTCATGAACCATGAAGAGAGGGAAATTGCAACGCAAGCCCTCGCGGGGGAACGTTTAAAGAGAACCAAGGGGAGCGCAACCAGAGATCGAGAAGGGATCCGGGAGTTCCCTTTAGGGACTTCAAACCCAGAAAGTTCCCAGACCGCACTAAGCTGAACACGTCCTACGCACAGACTCTGAATGAATGTGCGAATACAGAATTCAAAAATATGAGGAGACTTGAACCAATGGTCCTTAAGGAAGGGCAGCGCCCGTCCCGTAAATACTGCCGCTATCACCGCAGTAACGGGCACGACACCAACAACTGTATGGCCTTGAAGGATGATATAGAAGACCTGATCAGAAAGGGAAAGCTTACCCAATACCTTAAGAAGGGATAGACAGATGAACGAGATGATAAGCCAGAAACTGGCTCTCCTCGAAAGGAGAAGACAACGTTCAACGAAAGGTCCAAAACAAGAGAGAAGGAGGATGATGAGGATGAGGTACTACCAAAATCTAAAGGGCGCCAAATCGCTATGGTGATTACCGGGGGATACCCTTGTAATGAAAGGGAAACTAACAAGTCCATGAGAAGAAGATGGAAAGAAATTATGAGCGTCGCTTATACCTCCATTCCCAGGGTTATCACAAAGAGACCGCCCATATCCTTTGAAGACAACGACTTGCTAGATGGAAAGCCAAACAAACAGATTCACTACTAATAGTTGCTGTAATGGCCAATGTGGAGGTTAGGAGGATCTTGGTCGACCAAGGGAGCTCAGTCGACATCATTTTTGAAGACCTCCTTGACGTGTTGAAAATTTCTAGAGAAGATCTGAGACCTTACAAGGGATCAGATTTGACCGGCTTCAATGGGACGTTCACAACACCACTCGGGCGCATCGATTTAATGGTCACCTTTGGAGACGACAGTGAAGAAAAATCATTGTGCAGAACGGTAAAAACCGACTTCCTAGTGCTCCCGATAAAATCGGTTTATCAATGTATAATTGGTCGACCAACCTTGGGACGACTTGAAGCAGTCCCCTCTACCGTCCACCTTAAGATGAAGTTCTACTCCGATAAAGGAGAAGTGGTCACCCTCCAAGCCGACCTCCTCTCACCAAATAGAACGTTCTATTTGAGTTTGAAGGAGCATGGGGCGAGAAACGAAAGGAGCGGATAAACCTAGAGAAGAAGGAAACGAAGTCAACATGACCAACCTGGATGCTCGTTACGATCCTGATAGCGAGGTAAAGGAGGAAGACGACCTCCTGACCAGAGAGCTGAAGAAGTGAATTAAGAGGCAAGAGCCTAATGGACAATTCACTCAAATCCAACTGGGGAACGATCCCTAGAAAACAATAAAGATCGGGAACGATCTCCCGGAAGAAGTGCGAACACAACTCGTCCAATGTCTGAGGAACCATTCCGACTTGTTCGCCTGGAGCGCGACCGATATGTCAGGGATCCCGTCCAAGGTAGCCTGCCACCACTTGGCTGTCGACCTGCCAGTCAGGTGGGTTGCTCAACGGAGGCGCGTTAAGAAAGAGGAAAAGGCACAAGATGTCGTAAAGGCCGTCGAAGACTTGATCGAGGTAGGCTTCATCAAAGAAATCAAATATACCACATGGTTATCAAACATGGTTCTTGTCAAGAAAGCCAATGGGAATTGGCGCATGTGTGTAGATTACACCGACCTCAATCGCGCAAGTCCTAAAGATGCCTTCCCAGTCCCAAGTGTGGATCGATTAGTAGACAATGCCTGCGGGTTCCGCTACTATCATTTTTAGATGCGTACTCGAGATATAACCAGATCGCCATGTACCCACCTGATCAATAGAAGACAACATTTACGATGGGAAGAGGAAACTACTGCTATCAAGTTATGCCCTTTGGGCTGAAAAATGCAGGAGCGACCTATCAACGAATGATGAATAGAGTTTACCAAGCGCAGATAGGCAGGGTAGTGGAAGTTTACCTAGATGACATGATCGTCAAGAGTAAAGTAGATACTGACCATGTGGTCGACTTGGAAGAAGTATTTACAGAAGCCCGTCAAAACTCGCTCAGGGTAAACCCTGAGAAATGCACGTTTGGAGTATGGGCGGGGAAATTTTTAGGCTTCTAACGAAAAGAGGAATTGAGGCCAACCCGGATAAATGCCGAGCTGTGACTGAAATGAGGTCGCCCACTACCAAAAAAGAAATACAGAAATTAAACAGGATGGTGGCTGCCCTTTCACGATTCATTGCCCAAGCAGCAAACAAGTCGCTCCCACTTTTTAAACTGCTCAAGAAGGAGACAGAGTTTGAATGGTCGCCCGCGTGCGATCAGGCTCTAGATCAGCTAAAGGTCGCTCTACTGCAACCTCCTGTACTGACAACACCGGAGCCAGGAGAAACATTGTACCTCTACCTAGCGATCACTGACGAGGCACTGGCCGCAGTGTTGATACGGAAAGGCGACTCCAAGAAAAATCCTATTTATTTTATTAGTAAAGCCCTTCAAGGTCCTGAGCTCAGGTACAAGAAAATTGAAAAGTTGGCCCTGTCATTGGTTGTGGCCGCTCAAAGATTAATGGCATACTTTGTAGCCCATCAGATCGTCTTGAGGACGGACCAACCCATACGGCAAATCCTCCACAGGCCGGACCTAGCAGGAAGAATGATAAAATGGGCGATTGAGCTATCGGGGTTTGGCCTCAAATATGAACCCAAGTCCGCCACTAAAGCCCAAGCATTGGCCGACTTTCTTGCTGAGATGACCCCTGATCCCTGCAACGGTAATGCCTGTTTGGACCTTACATGTGGATGGCTCGTCAAACAGCAGAGGTAGTGGGGCGAGCTTGATTCTTGAGAACACTGAGGGAACGACTATCGAAGTGGCTTTAACTCTTTCTTTTTCAACGTCCAACAATCAGGCGGAGTACGAAGCATGTATTGCTGGACTTTTGCTTGCCCGCAAGTTCAACGTGAAGAGAGTAGAGCTGCACTCAGACTCACTGCTGGCTATATCCCAAATCAAAGAACTGTTCGATGCCAAGGACGTAATCTTGCAAAGGTATCTGGCAAGAGTGAGAGAACTACTCGGACACTTTGAATACGCAGTAGTGAAACACGTGCCTCGATCAGAAAACGTTAGGGCGGACATATTATCAAAATTGGCCAGCACGAAAAACCCTGGAAACCATAGAAGCATCATTCAAAAAATCCTACTTCAACCTAGTGTACGACTAGACACCGCTTTGACTTCGGATATTTGCATGGTCGATCTAGAAGATTGCTGGATCGACCCCATCATCAGATACATTAGAGATGGAGAAGAACCAGGTGACCGTAAGAAAGCTAGCTTGATATGTAAGCGAGCAGCATCGTACTCGGTGATTGAGGGGAAGCTGTTTCGAAGAGGATTCTCCATACCCCTCTTGAAATGCCTCCCCCCAGAAGAGGCTAATTATGTCTTAAGGGAGATACACGAGGGGATTTGTGGAAACCACCTCTGAGCTTGAGCTTTAGCAAAAAAGGCATTAAGAGCGGGATACTACTGGCCCACAATGGAGGACGACGCAAAAAAGCTAGTAAAGAAATGTGAAAAGTGCTAGCGACACGCAGACATTCATCTCGCTCCCCCGGTCGAACTCAACAGCATGATCGCGCCATGGCCGTTTGCATGGTGGGGGATCGATCTCTTGGGTCTGTTTGCAGTCGCCCCTGGGCAATTCAAATACTTGATTGTTGCGGTGGATTATTTCACCAAGTGGGTGGAAGCCGAACCTCTGGCTACCATCACATCCAGAAACTGTCTGAAATATTTCAAGAAAAACATCCTCACCCGTTTCGGGATTCCTGAAGTACTGGTCTCAGATAACGGTACCCAGTTTACGGATAAAAACTTTCAAGAGTACGTGGCCGATCTAGGGGTGAAGCAGCGCTTCACCTCAGTTAAGCACCCCCAGACCAACGGTCAGACAGAGGCCGCCAACAGAGTGATCTTGTGCGGGCTGAGGAGGCGGTTAGATGAGGCAAAAGGAAAGTGGGCAGAAGAACTCCCATACGTATTGTGGGCGTACAGAACAACCCCCCACTCTACCACAGGCGAATCTCCTTTCAAATTAGTATATGGTACGGACGCAGTTATCCAAATCGAGATCGGGGAACTAAGCTGGAGAACAACGAACCCCAAGCCGCTCCCAGAAAATGAGGAGGCAATCAGAGAAGAACTAGATTTAATCGAAGAACTCTGTTCACAGGCCGCCCTAAGAGAAGCGCTGATCAAGCAAGCGATGGCCACTAGACACAACACCAAGGTCGTCCCAAGAGATTTTGCATTGGGACAGCTCGTCCTCCGAAGAGCCAGCATCAGTCAGAAGAATGCTTCTCAGGGGAAGCTCGCCCCCAATTGGGAGGGCCCTTATAGGGTCGTCTCGAAGACGGGGAAGGGAGCCTACCAACTTGAAACGATGAATGGAGGGCCTATTCCAAGAACTTGGAACGCGATGAACTTGAGAAGATACTTCATATAATTGGAAGCAATGAAAGAATGTTGCAATGAAAGAATATTACATTGAGAAACGAGTCATGTGAACTGGCCAAAACGATCTTAATCATGGTAATAAATAAAACGAGGCATTTCTCTATTTTTTATGTTCAACTACATTTTCCCGCCCTAGGTTTGATAAAACCTAAATCGATTTGGGCCGACTATAACAACGACTTACGTGGCAAGGTAAAACTAAACCGAATTTGGTAAATTGTTCGTTCGTAATAATGTACTTGGTCGAACCAAGCTACAAACGAAGCGGCCTAAAAAGATGGTCGCACCTCCAGTGTACGAGTTCAAACCAGATAGAAATCTGGTAAACTGCTCGTGGATGACACCGAGTGTCCTCAATGGATAGCCGCACCCCTAAGGACGGGTGGAACCCGGATAGAAATCCGGTAAGACCACCCAGGGGCGACTACTCGCCCTTACGAATAAACACGATTTAAAGAAAAACAAAAGAACGATCATAAAGATAAGGCAAACGAGGATCAAATAGAAGTACTTATTACAACAAAAAGAACGACCTCAAGGACTCCCAAATACAAAAAAAAGTAAACGAAGATTACAAAAATTACAAGGGTCGTTCATACACCACAGACTCCTCCCTTATGATCTTCCCCTGCTCGTCCCTCTCCGCGGGATATACTCTGCGACCATCAATGAGAAAGTGGGAATGATTGATTATATTGGGGTTGATCTCGAGGTCGGGATGGACGTACTGCACTTGGGCCAAAGCTTCATCAAATCGCTCTTTGCAGATGGCCAATGTTGACTCAACCACCCGGTCACATTCCTCCAAAGCCTCATCCCACTCTTTCTCTAGAACGTTAATGTTCTTCTTCAGGCCGGCTACTTCATTCCCCAGCTCCTTGACCTGGTTTGCCAACTCGTCCACCTGATTCGACAACTCGTCAACCTTGGTCGTCTCCGACTGCGCCTTTCACTCTGCTTCAGCTTGGGCGGCCAGGGCCTCGTCCCGCTCTTTGGTCATGGTGGAGAGCGACCTCTTCGTCTCCGTAAGAGCATCAGCAGTAGGCTTGAGAGCGGCCTCAGATTCTTGATACTTTTTCTTTAGGGATTCCAACCCCCCCGCCCCCCGCAACTCTGAGATATAGTCATAAGCACGATTTAGCTTGTCGGTTTTATCTAAATTATCACCCTCCAATATCAAATTTTGAGCAAGAAGACGTTTACCTGCGGTCCGATTCGCTTCTCCTTTGATTGAGTTTTGCGATCAGGCGTGAACCAGCCTTGGCCAGCTCAGCCATGAAGAGGAGAGGGTCTTGACGAAAGCGGTCGAAATCCGCCTCAGAGATCTCGTCCAAATCTAAGTTAGAGGTTGACCTCCTCTGAACCTCCTTCGCCCCCTTGGTCTTCTTATGCAGGGGGTCTATCTCAGCGTCCTTTCCACTTGTCCCAGCAGGGTGCTGATGGCGATCCCTCTTCTTCCCAGAGCCAGGCACAGAAGAAAGCGAGTCACCTCCTCGATCTGCACCTATGGCCGTTTCCCCGTCGCCCGGGTATGGAACGTCAACGGTCACTGGAGGGGCGGTTGGGGGTTTCTTTCCCCTCCTGACTTTCCTCATAAGTTCCTCTTATCCCATACCTGCCATTTCACCTACAAGCAAAAAGATGAACAGTCAGAAACAATTCGAATTCATCCCCGCCAAGAGCGTAAAGGTAAAAACAAGAAAAAATGAGAACGGCTCGCACCATGAACAACTTTGAAATCGTCTTCGCCCTGAGCCCGAGTCAACTGGTAGTACTTAATCAATTCCTCATTCATCCAGGAGGCCATGTTCTCAAGCAATCTTAGGGTTTCCAGATCGTCCTCACCAAGTCGACATCTGGTCCTTTAAGTAATTGGGGTACAGCGATAATGCGCGTACGTCCATGCAATAGGGAATTTATGACCGGTCACTTGACCCCGGGCATCCAGAGACCCGACCGTTTTACGAGCATTTTCACAAACAGGCACGACCCACATAAAAGAATGCTTCCAGGGCTTTAAGGAGTCGGAGTAGGGCTTGAAGATTTTGAAGTCTTGCTGACCTTTAATACTTAGATGCTCCCACTGATTCCTGTTACTCCCAGGTTCGGGCCGTCTGCTCATCTCGAAGATCTTAAAGAAAAGTGAGCGAGAGCAATCACGCCCATCAGTTGCTCAAACACTTTGATGAACGCCCAGGTATTTGGATGCAACTGGGACGGGGCGACCCCAAGATAGCGAAGAACGGAGCGTTGAAAAGGGGTCAATGGTGGACGAACCCTCATGTCTCGTAGGACGTTCGAATACATGATAATTTTAAAAGTTGACGGAACAACCGCTACATGCTCGTCTGCGGAAGGACCTTCGATCGCCCATATCTAGCCCGGGACGCCTACCATTTCTGCATAGTACTGCAGCAACTCATCCCCAGGACGGAGTATCGAAGGAACTTTGTTGATCACAGCCAGAAGGCGGCGGAAGTGGCGGACTCAGACGCCCTCATGAGGGAATGATGAATAGAAGTATTGATAGAAGGAGTACTCTTCGAAGATGTACTCGAGCTAGACAGGTCTGTAGAAAATGTAGGCAGACGATCTTCAGATTTTGAATCAAGAGAATCACTCATAACTCCACTCTCGACTAGACGATCACGATATCCGTGCCAAAATAAAATTACCCTGTAAGGAGGGGGCAAGGGAGTCAGGGCCGTCTAGAATTTGCAGAAGGAGGCGACAAGGTCGACCCCGGGCCTGACATCCCCTCCTCACAAAAGTAAAGATAATGATTAAACTGAAGAATGGTGAAGAACTGATTACCTGGAGTGGGAGATAGGTTGGTCGACCCAGCAATCACGAGGACAAGACGGTCCTGAGTATAGTCGCGTAGGAGTATTAAGTCGCTCACCGAGGAGCACCTCGCCAGAATATCCATGAAGTAGTGGTCGCTCGCCGGAGAATACAAGTCGTTCTCGAAGCAAATGCAAGTCGTTCTCAGAGCAACTGATACGAAGGTAAAGCACGAAATGAAGGAATGAGAGTCCTATATATAAGGGGACCAGCCAGAAAAAATCGAAGCGACACGACCCTCCTTCTTCAGCATTAATTGCGTTTCTTGGAAATTGAACAAGCATCATTACACCCCTCTTTGGAAAACACGAAACGTTTTGTCCATCACATCAAAGCTTGGCTGCTACGTCATCACATGGACGACTCTTGCTTGATTCCAGCATAAAAATTATAAGCGGGTTACCTCAACACAGGTGACCGCCTAGAAAATAGGCCACAGAACTGGGGGCAATCAATCTCAAGCCTGAACCCGTCCCACGGATGACTTCGGCTTGGGGGTCAACTGTTCTGGACTGGACATTGGGCCCAAACCGATCTGGGGCAGGCCAAAGACCGTCCCATTATCAAGATGGAGGAATCATGACCCCAATCCACTGAGATCAACGCTTCAGATATACCCTCGGGGAGGCTCACTTGATCAAACAGTCGAGATCGACCATACCGATCTGATGGCCAGCACTGCCCCTCTTTTACTATATAAAGAGTGATTGCTCTCACTAAACAGGTAGACACAATCTCAACCTATACTGTTACTCTTCTTAAACTCATACTCCACTGATTTGGGCGTCAGAGTGTCATTGCAGGTACAACCCGGGCGGAACTCTGCGTGTGACCAGATATCGCTCACCCCATCAACTCACACAGTTGGACTCCGGACTCGACTACTCGTACCCACTTCAGGTCGAGCACCTCAGTTCACGAGTGACCCGATGCCTTCACTGAGTCGGTCACCGGTGTGAGTTTTAAAACATTGTCTGCGACAGTTTGTGTGACGGTTGCTGGAACCGCCGCCAGGAACACCTCTGGACGCTGAAAACCACGGCGCTGACCATTTTAACTGCTGCTGCTGACTGTTTTTTCCGTAGTGATTGGATTTCCAAGGCATCATTGGCATTGCTGATTATTATTATTATTTACTACTAACTGTTTTGGAAGAAGACCAACTTCAAATGATGTTCATTAAATATATTTAACTTTCTTAGTCTGAAATCTGATCTGATGAATCTCCACTCTGCAACCACAGTGCTTCTGGGTTCTGGCCAGTGTGAAAGTTCCTTCTCCAAACTTTGGTAAAAAAAATTACACTTGTATGTTTGTTTGAACTCAATTTTAAGGAAATAATCTCCACATCTCATTTTGTTTCATCTTTTAGTAAAACATTTATCTCATTTTGATTATTGTTTTACAATTCCAATGAAAAATTAATACTCCCCTTTGGTCTCATTTATAAGAGAAATATTACTTTTGAGGTTCATTCAATAACTAATGTATATGGCCTACAAGTTGGAATCGAACTTGTGACTGCAAGTTGAAAGGTGCATCGCTTAACCATCAAACCAGCACGTTGTTTGTGAAGCATTTTGTACGCTAACGATACATAAGCGTTGCCACTGAAAGAGACTCTTTTAAAGAGTTGTTTCTCTTCATTAAGTGACATAAGTTTCTCTATAAATAGAGACACTTTTGAGGAAAATTTTATCAAAATTATATCTAAGTCATTTCTTTTTTTCTCTAGTGCACGAGAGTATTTGAGGAGAATTTATTCCGAAAACTACCATTGATCGATGCGCTTGGTGTGGGTGTGAAGTGTAACACCCCTTTTCTACCCGTTAATTTATTAGCGTAAAAATCAGAGTTTCAAATTTTAGTTACATCACAAGGGATGTCACACTTACTTCGTTAAACATCACACGCCAAATTACTCGCTTTTCGAAAACAGCCTTATAATACTTTCAAAACGTCATTGTCGATTAAAATACAACTTCACAGCGGAAAATCCAACAAGTTTAATCATAATAGGCATTGCAACCAGGCAAGGCTTACGATACTAAAATCCAACAACAACAACAATCATAAGTAACTTAAACAACGTCATTCCCCCCCTAGTGTTACATAATCAGAGCAGACGACCCGACTCGAATTAGTGAATGTACCTAGTCCTTCACTCGCGATCACCTGCACGTTACCACATAGGGGTAACATTCAAACAGAAGGGTGAGTCCAATTCAATTCCTATAATAAATCATATGATAAATAATAAGTCAAGTCACAGCTCTAAAATAAGCACATCCCAATCGTCAATCACATCTCTACAATAACTCATAAATAATCACATCACAATCATCGATCACATCACTACAATAACTCATAAATAATCACATCACAATCATTGATCACATCACTACAATAACTCATAAATAATCACATCACAATCATCGATCACATCACTGCAACCCACTCGCGGGCATATGCATGAGGTACCTTTTCACAAACGTCGCTTAGCCATTAAGGCCTCATCGTCACTTAGCCACATGGGCCTCAAAAACGTCACTGGGTTTATGCATATGGAGCATGAGACACTATGACATGCACCACTCACAAACACA
The DNA here is from genome assembly GCA_039519185.1 of Astragalus membranaceus. NCBI lineage: Eukaryota > Viridiplantae > Streptophyta > Magnoliopsida > Fabales > Fabaceae > Astragalus > Astragalus membranaceus. The sequence goes on along the minus strand of CM076848.1, from coordinate 147,509,472 downwards.
CAAATACACAGTTACCCAAGTCACAGTCAACTATGTGACCCGTCACTTACCGGTTTGCCAAATAAGAGGCACAGCACCTTCCAATTCACAATTACACAACAACGTCACTTGGCCTTTTAGACCTTATCATCACTTAGCCTTTCGGGCCTTAAACGTCACTGGGTTTCATCGTCACTTATACATAAATATCATCAACTCAAACATCAGCCACTGAGGGCAAAAACGTCATTTACTAGCCACCGGGGGGCATCATCGTCATTTACACGTCATTATAATTAACATTGGCCACCAAGGGCAAAACAGTCTTCTACACGTCATTATAAATAATATTAGCCACTAAGGGCAAAACAGTCATTTAACAAGCCACTAGGGGCATCATCGTCAAAATCATCATTTTTGACACTAAATCGTTAAAACCACTGGCCATACGCAAAAGAGAATTTTTAAAGACACCCAGAACATCTTTTTATTGTCACAGCAACGATCACCGGGAACAGCCACTTGGGCGCCCCAGCAACCTTCAGAAATAATAAGTTTTTATTTTTGAAAATGGGACACGCAGATAGACAACTGAAAATGCTTCACAACGCTTTTTGAAACGTTCAAAACGGATGTCCGAGTCAAAAGATATAGCGAAAACAGTTTTCGAAAACATTTTGGGACATCCTGAAAAACTGGCGCCATGGGCACCCAGCGCCCAGGCATCTGGCGCCCAGCGCCTAGCAAAAGGCAACACACGCACGCACACACACAGGCGCTCAGCGCCCAGCGCCTTGGCGCAGCACACAACACACGCACACGGGCGCTCAGCGCCCAGCGCTACGCGCACACACACGCGCACGGGCGCTCAGCGCCCAGCGCTGGCACCCAGCGCCCAGCGCCTGGAGCAACACTGCACAGCACCATGGGCGCCCAGCGCCCAGGCACTTTCAGCAACACAAATTCTTACACAATTTCACCTACACATTGATTTCTTCAAAATTTCCACATAATCCATCACACTCATATTACAACTACTCATAATCTCATGTAAAATCATCAAAGCCACCTATCAAAACATCGAAATTCACACATCCTAAGCACAACCTAGATCACGCATACATCACAAATCAAGGACACGAATTCACAAACATATCATGGTCATGGCTAATCTAGGCTATCACTACTTAGGATCTATCATAGGGATTATTATAGAAATCGATAGAACTCCCCTTACCTCGAACTTGAAGGATAGAAGTCCTAGAGACAGTCACGATCGAAACCACCTCAACACGAGCACGTCCCTTCCTCCTCCTTGAACTCGCGCCCTTCTCCTTTCTCTTCTCCTCTCTACGGCGCCCTCCTTCTCTCTTTCTCTCTATTCTCCATTTCGCAATTGCCAACACAAACCCTAACCTCCATTTGGCTTGCCCCCTTCGCATATGATCTTGGATCATGGGCTTGGGCTTTCCACTTAAGCCCAAGTCTAGCTAATTGGCGCCCTCCTCCCCTAATACCACCTACACCTTTTAAATTTAATTTTAATTAATTAAATTATACCCAATAAATTAAATAAGTTCCTAAATACTTAATTAAATAAATTAATTAAATATTTTAGGGTGTTACAACTCTCCCCCACTTAGAATATTTCGTCCTCGAAATTCACCTGTCAACGCCAACACTCTCCCTCTAAGGCCACCTAGACAACTAGTGTTATCTATCATGCTGATTACTATTGCCTTGATTACCGGCGGTAAGTGCTTGGGCGGCCGTCCCTCCTACTTGTTCAGCCAGGTGACTTCAAGCAGTAATAATCAGACTCACTCTCTACTCCGCTGCGCTACTCTGATAAACTAGCTCGCATTCTACCTCACTCATCTACCCTTAAGGATAACAAAATACATCAATCATCACAGCATCATAACGAAACTCACCGGGCGCATAACAGTCGTACCACAAGCCTCATAATTTAGCAACATGACAACAACATCAACGAACAACTTTGCCACTCAGGCGACATCAACAACTAAAATTGCCACTCAGGCGACACCCACGACTAAAATTGCCATTCAGGCGACATCAACCACTAAAATTGCCACTCAGGCGACATCAACAACTACAATTGCCACTCAGGCGACATCAGCAACTAAAATTGCCACTCAGGCGACATCAACCACTAAAATTGCCACTCAGGCGACATCAACAACTACAATTGCCACTCAGGCGACATCAGCAACTAAAATTGCCACTCAGGCGATATCCACAACTAAAATTGCCACTCAGGCGACATCAACAACTACAAACCAACAGCAAAGCAACATCATCAATAACAATATAGCTTGGGCCATTCGGCGGTACCCAAGGCAACACCAAAACATCAACATTATTAACGAGGCAACCACACGCAACAACAAAGCAACAATGCGGAGATAACCCCAGGACCAACAATCCTATAATCAATAGCACATCAACAACTTCAGGCACCAAAGCGCCGACACTGTAACAACGACTTGGGGCACTAAGCCACCGACGACACAACAACAATTTAATTCGACCGACACGCCTAAAAATCAACGACACCAGAAACAGTCAATTTTGCCTTGAAATTAGAATATTCAGTTAGGCCTCTGAATAAACTTTCCAAAACATTTTAGTTTACTCAAATCGAACTCCTGGGTCAAAAGATATTGCAAAAACATTTTTCCGTTAAAATGACAGCATAAACTAAGCAAGGCAGGAAATTCCAGCACTCAAACATAAACTTCAACAATTTATTTACCCTATCAAACGACATCGGAATTTTTCAAACAACCCCTCTACGGAATACTTACGAAGTCTAGTTTCTGGCTATATTTTTAGAATTTCAAAATGATGAGTCGAATAGCACAGTTTTCGCAAACAAGGAAGTTGGTCCAGAAAATGGGGCAGCGACTGTGCCAAAAGTTGTGACTCTTCTACAATGCCCAAAACAGACCCAAATAACACGAAACTTCAGCCAAAACAGTAAATCATTTTGTCTAGTTCTCAAAGAAATTGGATTCATTCGAAAAGGAGTTTCATTTGAAAACACCACAATCAAAACATTGACCCTATGCCCAGACGGTCCCTAGAATTTTACCCTAACTTGCGAAGCCCATAACTGGAGCTATACTACTCCAAATGCAACCAAACCAAAGCCAAAATGACCAGCGTTCAGTCTAGTTTCTAAAATTGTGTGCTACATAATTTATCAATTCAGTAAAACAGTCCTAGTTTAGCCGAAAGTCAAACCTACTCAAAGTGCCTACACAGGGAGCCTAGCAACAAATTAAGCATCCAAGCAGTCACCAATTCAGCCATCAAGCATAGTTTAAATTTCCCAATAATCATATACATTCAAACATCATTTCCTTCAAAATTCAACCTTGCTACTTGTAAAACCAACTAGTACAATTCTCTAACTACCAAAAATTCAGTTTAGCACCTTCTCAGAAAATAACCAAATTCAACCTCATAGAGCAGCCAAGGTCCCATACATACTAATACATACTAATACACTTTTGCTCCCAAAGGAACCCAATAATAGTTTTCAAAATCGTGATCAAATCATTTTTGACAAGATTTTCAAAACCCACACCACCACAAGTCGCTACTCCTTTTTAAAATAAAACCAATTAGAGAAAAAGGTCATTTTTCCAATTCCACAAAACTTCAACACCTACACTTCCTTCATTTAAAATCCTAAGTCCAAAATAATTCATTTCTTTCAATTTCTACAACAACAACACCTGCATTCCTTCGTTAAAATAGATTTTATCACCAATATCAGTTTCCAACCGTAAAATCGTCCATTTGACTTTTCAAAAACAATTTCAGAAGCCCTTTTTCCTTTCAGATCACAAAATTACATAGCACATGACATTAGTGTCGCTAAAATAAAACGGTTTTCAAAAACATCAATAATTAAACAGCAACACTAATCCTTAGAAAACAGTACAATATTTCCAGCTAACAGCAACAGTAGTGTAATGGTACAATAACCCAACTACGTAACAATAAACAAACAGCAATGGCAATAACACAGTATTTACTTTGCAGCACAACAGTAACTTAATTTACAGCAGCAGCAATCACCAAAAGCAAATAAGCACAACAACAGGGCCAAAATAAAAGTCACAACCAAACGACACAGGGTTCACACGGAGCACAACATAGCAAACAGCACACAATAGCAGTAGGGGCGTCTCCCCCACTAGTTTACTTACCATTAGCAACTCTTGGCTTACCTGCAATACAAATATTGGTCAGCACTTAAAAGACAACAGTTGGTCGTACACCGACACAACGACTCGACGACTTGGCCGGACGGACCAACCATTGCTCTGATACCACTAATGTAACACCCCTTTTCTACCCGTTAATTTATTAGCGTAAAAATCAGAGTTTCAAATTTTAGTTACATCACAAGGGATGTCACACTTACTTCGTTAAACATCACACGCCAAATTACTCGCTTTTCGAAAACAGCCTTATAATACTTTCAAAACGTCATTGTCGATTAAAATACAACTTCACAGCGGAAAATCCAACAAGTTTAATCATAATAGGCATTGCAACCAGGCAAGGCTTACGATACTAAAATCCAACAACAACAACAATCATAAGTAACTTAAACAACGTCATTCCCCCCTAGTGTTACATAATCAGAGCAGACGACCCGACTCGAATTAGTGAAGGTACCTAGTCCTTCACTCGCGATCACCTGCACGTTACCACATAGGGGTAACATTCAAACAGAAGGGTGAGTCCAATTCAATTCCTATAATAAATCATATGATAAATAATAAGTCAAGTCACAGCTCTAAAATAAGCACATCCCAATCATCAATCACATCTCTACAATAACTCATAAATAATCACATCACAATCATCGATCACATCACTACAATAACTCATAAATAATCACATCACAATCATCGATCACATCACTACAATAACTCATAAATAATCACATCACAATCATCGATCACATCACTACAATAACTCATACCTATGTCATGTAGGCATATGAAATGCAACCCACTCGCGGGCATATGCATGAGGTACCTTTTCACAAACGTCGCTTAGCCATTAAGGCCTCATCGTCACTTAGCCACATGGGCCTCAAAAACGTCACTGGGTTTATGCATATGGGGCATGAGACACTATGACATGCACCACTCACAAACACACAAATACACAATTACCCAAGTCACAGTCAACTATGTGACACGTCACTTACCGGTTTGCCAAATAAGAGGCACAGCACCTTCCAATTCACAATTACACAACAACGTCACTTGGCCTTTTAGACCTTATCATCACTTAGCCTTTCGGGCCATAAACGTCACTAGGTTTCATCGTCACTTATACATAAATATCATCAACTCAAACATCAGCCACTGAGGGCAAAAACGTCATTTACTAGCCACCGGGGGCATCATCGTCATTTACACGTCATTATAATTAACATTGGCCACCAAGGGCAAAACAGTCTTCTACACGTCATTATAAATAATATTAGCCACTAAGGGCAAAACAGTCATTTAACTAGCCACTAGGGGCATCATCGTCAAAATCATCATTTTTGACACTAAATCGTTAAAACCCCTGGCCATACGCAAAAGAGAATTTTTAAAGACACCCAGAACATCTTTTTATTGTCACAGCAACGATCACCGGGAACAGCCACTTGGGCGCCCCAGCAACCTTCAGAAATAATAAGTTTTTATTTTTGAAAATGGGACACGCAGATAGACAACTGAAAATGCTTCACAACGCTTTTTGAAACGTTCAAAACGGATGTCCGAGTCAAAAGATATAGCAAAAACAGTTTTCGAAAACATTTTGGGACATCCTGAAAAACTGGCGCCATGGGCACCCAGCGCCCAGGCTTCTGGCGCCCAGCGCCTTGCAAAAGGCAACACACGCACGCACACACACAGGCGCTCAGCGCCCAGCGCCTGGCGCCCAGCACCTTGGCGCAGCACACAACACACGCAAACGGGCGCTCAGCGCCCAGCGCTGGCCCCCAGCGCCCAGCGCTACGCTCACACACACGCGCACGGGCGCTCAGCGCCCAGCGCTGGCACCCAGCGCCCAGCGCCTGGAGCAACACTGCACAGCGCACAGCACCATGGGCGCCCAGCGCCCAGGCACTTTCAGCAACACAAATTCTTGCACAATTTCACCTACACATTGATTTCTTCAAAATTTCCACATAATCCATCACACTCATATTACAACTACTCATAATCACATGTAAAATCATCAAAGCCACCTATCAAAACATCGAAATTCACACATCCTAAGCACAACCTAGATCACGCATACATCACAAATCAAGGACACGAATTCACAAACATATCATGGTCATGGCTAATCTAGGCTATCACTACTTAGGATCTATCATAGGGATTATTATAGAAATCGATAGAACTCCCCTTACCTCGAACTTGAAGGATAGAAGTCCTAGAGACAGTCACGATCGAAACCACCTCAACACGAGCATGTCCCTTCCTCCTCCTTGAACTCGCGCCCTTCTCCTTTCTCTTCTCCTCTCTACGGCGCCCTCCTTCTCTCTTTCTCTCTATTCCCCATTTCGCAATTGCCAACACAAACCCTAACCTCCATTTGGCTTGCCCCCTTCGCATATGATCTTGGATCATGGGCTTGGGCTTTCCACTTAAGCCCAAGTCTAGCTAATTGGCGCCCTCCTCCCCTAATACCACCTACACCTTTTAAATTTAATTTTAATTAATTAAATTATACCCAATAAATTAAATAAGTTCCTAAATACTTAATTAAATAAATTAATTAAATATTTTAGGGTGTTACATGAAGACCATGTCAAGGAACTCCATTGTATCCTAAAGGGGATTCACTAGTCATCCTATTGCATCCAATCTAGAGTGATTGGTGGGGGCGAATCAATCCTAAAGCTTAGTGTCATACACGCCTTAGAGTCTTGTGCAGTGATGAATACCTTCTCCTTGTTATTTATTTTACATGTAATTCACAATTAATTTTACTACTGATTTTCTATGTTTGGTTGTTCTTCTTAGTTTTAGCATTATTCCCACCAACAAATTGTTCTTACAATCTTTAGGTTCGATTTTGCATTTGTGTTGAATGACGGTTGCAATTGAAAAAGATGACTTCATATATATTAAAAACAAAGATGATTAATGATAACAACTTTCTAGTATGGTGAAAGGTACATAATTTCCCTAAGTAAATATATATGATATGCTTGATGGTCTAAATTTATAAACACATGTATAAATGAATTTTAATTCAAGTTTATTTATGAAAATTGTTTGTTTTAACTTGAAAAAAAATAACGTGTTTTGAAAATAATGGTTTGTTTAAAATGACCAATTTTCTCTCCCCTCCCTTTTTTTTGTTTTGTTTTTTCCCCCAAAACCCCCTCCCTTATTTTTTGTTTTGTTTCTTTCCCCAATACTTCCTCCTTCTCTCCTTTTTTCCCTTTTTATCCCTCTTTTTTTTCTTCATATTTTTTTAATATAGAGTAATTTATGATACAACAAAAAATATAATTATTCAAATATGTGAATTTTGTTCCTCTATAATTAATATTTGGCTTAAATATGTTTTAGGCCCCTGCAAATACAGAGTGTTTTGGTTTAAGCCCCTGCAATTTTTTTTTTCAAATAAGCCATTGCAAAATGTCACGTTTTGTTTTAGGCCCTTCTGTTACTCAGCTGTTAGCTTGACGTTAAATTTGTCATAGGTTGTCTTCCACGTGGCATTTTTTTTGTTTCCAATGCCAGGTGTACCCTTCACTGAACATAAGTCTTCCACGTGTAAAACAGGAAAAGAGAAGGGCTTTTTTCAAAATGTGTTTTCTGAGTTTTGTTCTTTCCTGGGTTTGTTGACGAAGAGAAGAGAGAAGGTTTCTCTTTCGCAAGAAGAAGCAAGTCTGGGTTCGCGTTCTTTGGTGTGAAGGAACTTCGAGGAAGCCATTAGGTAAGTGTTTCACTCTTCTTTCTTTCGATTTCTGCTTTCGCATTTTTCTATTTGAAGCCATTAGGAACTTCGAGGAAGTCAGTAGGAACTTCGAGGAAGCCATTGTCACTATATTGTTGTGCTTCGAGGAAGCCATTGTCCCTTTGTGCTTTCTTTGTGCTTTGTTTTTATTTTTGTGCTTTCTTTCGCGTTTCTGTTTGTGCTTATTTTTATGCTTTGTTTGTCTTGTTTTTGTTGTTGGTAACTGTTATCGGGACCACAAGAGTTATTATTTTTCAAAGTGACCTTTTTGACTGAAAATTGCAATTCTTCAAAATATTGGGTCCTTTTTGCAATTCTGAAAGTTGATAGTGTTTGGCAATTTTACAGGGATGAGTTTCAGTCTCATAATCCACCATGGGGGCCACTTTAAGGTTGGGGAAAATACGGGTTATAATGGAGGGGATCTAGCTGTTGCAAACATCAATGATGTTGATAGGTGGAGCTTCTTTGAAGCTGTTGGGCTTGTTAGGGACTTAGGATATAAAGAAGATTTTCTCCTATGGTGGAATTCTGATTCAGCAGAATATGAAGGGGGTTATAAGTCACTTAAGGTGGACAACGATGCTGTTAAATGTGCTGAGTTCGCATTGCTGCATAACTGTGACATACAGTTGTATGTTGAATCACTGGTTGGGGAAACCATTGATGGTGAATCTAGTGGTAAGGGTGTACAGAAGGAGGGTGAAGGTAATGTGGAAAGTGATCCTGAACATGGGGGTCATTTTGATGACAGTGAGGAGGAAAGGGCACTTGGGCTAGATGATGGATTTGAAGATGAGTTAACTGTTAAGTCTCCAAAAGGAAGAAGAAAGGTTTGTTCTACTCGTAAGGCATCATCTCCTGCTAAAAGGGCTGCCATGGGAATGATTTTAGATTCATCAAGTGATGAAGATGCTGATTATGAAATGGAAGATGATTATGAGAGTGAGGAGTTATATAGTAGTGCTACTGAATCTAAAGAAGATAACACGGGTTTGAACAAGATGAGGTACCCTGTTTTCAAGAAAGAAGAGTTTAATAAGGATTATAAATTTATGATTGGTTTGGAGTTTAGGTCTATTGGTGAGTTTAAGGAGGTTATGTTGGACTACGCAGTCTTAAATGGAAGGGAGTTAAAGTACAAAAAAAAAATGAACCAAATACGGCTAGGCTTGTGTGTAAGAGGGATTGTGGTTGTGAGACATTTTGTAGTCGAGTGGGTCAAACCCACACGTATAGGTTAAAAACCTACAAGGGGAGACACACGTGTGAGAGGGTATTTAACAATAAAAATGCCAATTCCAAGTGGGTGAGCAAACTTGTGGCTGAGAGGCTTATGTCCACAAACAAGGTCAAAATTGTTGTAGTCATGACAGAGATTAAGAGAAAATACGCTACGGGTATCACAGTTGGTAGGGCTTGGAAGGGAATAAAAATGGCAAGATATCGTGTTGAAGGAGATGCAACCAAACAGTATTCACTTCTATGGAGTTATGCTAGTGAGCTTTTGAGGGAAAATCAAGGTAATACTTGCAAAATAAATGTCAATAGGGTTCCACCCAGCTTACTACCAAGATTTGGGGCTTTCTATTTTTGTTTGAATGGCACAAAAAGAGGGTTCTAGAGTGGATGTAGGCCCTTTATTGGGGTTGATGGGTGCCATTTGATAACAAAATACGGGGGTCAGCTCTTAATAGTTGTTGATAGAGACCCTAATGACTAGTATTATCCTATTGCATTTGGTGTTGTTGAAAATGAAACCAAAGAATCATGGAGATGGTTCTTGACCTTGCTATTGGCAGATATTGGTCACGAACATAGATGAGTTTTTATATCTGATCAACAAAAGGTATAATTACTGTTTTTAACTTACTGTTTTCAGATCTGGTTTTGTTTATAATTTACTGTTTATAACTTAATGTTTTTTAGATCTTTGTTGTTTATAACTTGCTGTTTTATTTTGTTCTGGCTAGGGATTGGTTGCTGTTTTTGAAGAACTTTTTGAGTCAGTGGAACACAGGTTGTGTTTGAGGCATTTATATGCTAATTTCAAGAAGAAATTTGGAGGAGGTACTGCAATGAGAGACTTGATTATCGGGGCTGCTAAGGCTACATATTTTCAAGCATGGGAGGAATACATGAAAGAGTTGAAGAATCTGGATGTTAAGGCATGTGAATGGCTCATGGGTGTTCCTACCAACTTATGGTGTAAGCATGCCTTTACTTTTTACCCTAAGTGTGATGTACAAATGAACAATTTAGCTGAGGCATTTAATAGTACAATACTGTGTGCTAGAGAAAAACCAATAATCTCTATGTGTGAATCAATTAGAACATTTTTGATGGGTAGGATAGCTGACTTAAGGAGGAAAGGTCACAAATGGCAACATAGGATTATGCCTAAGCCTATGAAAAGATTAGATAGAGAGATTCAGCACAGTGGTAATTGGTTACCCATGGCATAAGTCCCATAAATGGCCAAAACATTTGGCCTCCAACTTCAGATGTGGAAGTGTTGCCTCCTGTGTATAAGAAGGGTCTTGGGTGACAAAGAAGCTTAGGAGAAGGAAATCTGATGAGGATCCTAACGCAGTAAAACTGAAGAGGCAGAATACGCAGTATAGGTGTACAAAATGTGACAAATTGGGCCACAATTCAAGGGGTTGCAAGAGTTCAGAAGTGAGTGAACAAGCTCAAACAAGAAAGGTATGAATAAATTGTTTACTGAATTGTAAATTGTTTTGTATTGGTGCTAATTTAAATTGTATATTGTTGTTATTGGCAATTATAGAGGAAGCCTAAGAAACCCAAAACAGATGAACTAGTTGGTGATGCTGATGTATCTGAACAAGTTCCTGATGTATCTGAACAAGTTCCTGTTGTATCTGAACAAACTGTTGCATCAGTTCCTGCTACTGTTGTTGTTCCTACTGTTTCAGAACCAAGTGGTGCACCAGTTCCTGCTACTGTTGTTGTTCCTGCTGTTTCAGAACCAAGTGGTGCACCAGTTCATGCTGTTCAACAAATTAAAATAGCTGCAAACAAAAAGAAGAGCTTCAAAGAAAAGCAAGGCAGGATACCAAAGCTACAAATAAGAAGATAAACTCGTGCATCAGTTCCTGCTGTTTCAGTTCCCGCTGTTTCAGTTCCCGCTGTTTCAATTCCTGCTGTTTCAGAACCAACTTGTGCATCAGTTCCTGCTGTTTCAAAACCAACTGGTGTGAATGAGACCCAAGAACCAAAGACAAAATCTGCAGTGGTCAAAGAAAAGGTGACCAAGTATGTCCCAGCCAAGTACAAGTTGAGGAAAAGGAAAACAGTTTAGTTTTAAGAAGTTGATCTTTTGTTTAAGAAGTTGGTATTTTGTTTAAGGAGTTGTAATTTTAAGAAGTTGGTATTCTGTTCAGTAAAGGGTACACCTGGCATTGGAAACAAAAAAAATGCCACGTGGAAGACAACCTATGACAAATTTAACGTCAAGCTAACAGCTGAGTAACAGAAGGGCCTAAAACAAAATGTGACATTTTGCAAGGGCTTATTTGAAAAAAAAAATTTTACAGGGGCTTAAACCAAAACACCCTATATTTGCAGGGGCCTAAAACATATTTAAGCCTTAATATTTTTATGTTTTAAGGGTCACTACTAGAAAATGTCTTATTGGCATCCATTATTTAGCGTCGGCCACGACACCCATGCTAATAGCGTCGGATTTGCGTCGTTCAGACCCACGCTATCCCACGGAATTTTTTTCTCTTCAAAAAAATTTTTAGCGTCGGTCATGGCGGACGCTACATTGGATTTAGCGGACGCTAATTTTTTATTATTTAAATACTATAGTTAGCGTCGGACAGCAGGCGCTAAGTTTCATTTACATTACCAAAAACCCTAACTTTTCACTCTTTTTTTTCCCTCTGTTACCCTTTCCCTCAGCCTTTCCCTCCCTTTCCCTTTCACTCGGCGCTCTTTCCCTTTCACTCCCGGGGCTTCACTCAGAAGCGACCATCAATCGTTCCCTAAGCTCAATCGTTCTCAGTTCGTAATCGTTCTTCAATCTCTGTTCTCATCCTCAGTTCGTGAACCTCTCTCGATCTCAGTTCGTAATCGTTCCCTAAGCTCGATTCACTGACTTCAGATTATGAACAAGGATCTCAGTTCGTAATCGTCCGTTTGGGTGCCGTTTCACTCACAACGCTTCTCCCCCTCTTACTCACGGTTTTCTCTCTCTCTCTCTCTCTCTCTCGCTCAGTTCTCTCTCTCTCTCACTCTCTCAAAACAATTCTTTTTGACAAATTTTCCTCAATTAAGCTGGATTTGTGGATTTGTGTTTCTAGGGTTTTTTTAATTTTGTGTATTTAGGGTTTAGGGTTTGTTGATTTTGTGTATTTTCCACAGTTGATTTTGTGTTTGATGGCAATTATTTTTCTTCACAGGAAGAAGGAAGTCATCAAACAAGTCTTGATGCTGCTGATATGTATGTGCTATTATTGATGTCGTTTATTTTTTCAGTTTTGGTAGTTTTGTTACAAATATCATCTTCGTATGAATGAGGTCCTTCATTACTCCCATCTCCCATGTTGAAAAGTTTCAAGTGAAATCATATTTACAAACAAGCAAATAAGTCTTATTATGCTTTGATATAATTATCTTCGTATGAATGAGGTCCTTCATTACTCCCATCTCTGTTTGTTGTTTGTCTGCATTTCAATGTTTGTTGATTGATACATTCCAAAAAGGGGCTTTGGATTGTAAAATAAGTTTGATAGATTAACTAATTTTCTTTTGTTTCACAATGTAGAATGTTGATTGTTGCTATATGCTTTTATAGATGCTCTTATGATTTTGATGTTATAGACTACTGAGCACTGACTGCTAAAGCTATTGATCTCTGTTTGTTGCTGAGAGTAGTTATTTTTTTTTTTTTGATTTAGGACCATTGCTGGCTACCCACGAAGTGTCCCAACGCTTTCAACGAAACACTAATCTCCACTCGCCTGTAGAACCAAATATTAGGCTGGCCAACACCATGTTTTAACGCGGGCGGGAATTGATACCGGGAGCAAACCGGATCGACCCCCGTTACGTACCCAGGGCAGGGTACTCCTCTGGGCCAACGTGAGAGTAGTTATAGAAACTAATGTGAATTTTTTAAAAAAAAAATCATTGGAACTTGAAACATGGTATTTGCTGCACTAGGATAGAAGATTTTATTAATGAAGCTACGTGTCTCTTTTATTTTGCTTGGACATTTCACATATTTTGGTAGACTATGATTAGCTTCACTTCTTTCAATTTTCAGCATCATTCTTCAACTTCTTCTATATTTCTTGGCTTCAATTTGGTTACTTTTGATGATACGCAAGTTTAATGGGCTTCTTTGTGTTTAATAGGTGAAAGAGACATCAATGTTTGTGATTTGTCTAAGAAACCTGGTGGTGCTTTTGTGGAACAAGAAGAAAGTTGAGTAGGAAAGCTTGAGATCTATTAAAGGTATTATGTCACTAAACCTACATTCTCACTAAATCCCTTTTTCATTCATTATCTTCTTTTTTGTGTTAGCATTTTAACTTATGACTAAGCCTATGAATTGAGGAATTGAGGGATTGAAGATAAAAAGAATTAAGCTTTAGCATGTGCAACCATAAAAGTAAGCTTCATGCCTTTCATTCTTCGATTTCTTCATTCTTTTTTCCATTCGATTTCCCTCTCTTCTTCCCTTACTACTGTTCTGAGTGCGCACTGAGTTTTCCTCTCTTCTGGATATTATCATAGGTTTTGGTGATGGTAGTGTTGTTCTTTAGAATTTTGAGGAAAAAGTTTTAGATGGTACCAGACTTTCCATTTTTAACACTTGTTTGAAGCTGGTGGGATTGTTCTGTATATTAACTTCAGTAACACACTTTTTTCTCCAAATTTTGAAAGACCTCCTAATGCTAATTCTTGCTCATCAAACAGATGGGATTCAAATTTTAAGATGATGATGTTCTCATTGTTTTGTACATAATACATGTAGTCTTTTGTTGCAAAGAATCTGTGGAACTATGAAATGCAACTTTATAAGTCAGCATCATTCTCATATTTGAACCACTGCTATGTTATAACTTAAGGTCATTTGACATGTAGGCACATGATATTAAATTATATCTCATAAGTTTTTCACAGATGTCATTTGACATGTAGCCACAACAACTTACCTATTGATTCTTAAATTTTAACATTATCCTTAACTTTACATTTCTCTCGAGCATTATAGAATAGTCAAATGTGAATCCTATTATTTGTGTTCAGAAAACATGTGTTCAGATTGACTTGCAATACTTATATAACACACCTATTTTAATGTGCACTATTGCAGCATTTTAGGCTCTTTTCCCGGGTTCAACCATTTTTGCCTGTTGTTAGGTGTTTGGTTATATATTTAACACTGGGAAGACATAAATTGTGTCCTATGTCTTGCCTTTGAACTGCAGCTTCTAAAGTAGGTGCTGACAAATATTGTTGACTTTCAAGCGGCTATTCATTGGCAAAAAGAGGTATATTGTTGGTGCACATCCTCAGGCACTTTCAAGCTGCTATTCATTTGAACATTTTCTTTGTTTGCTTGCTGAATGATGCAGGCACCTGACTCAACTTACAATAAAAGTGGAAGCCCTTTGAATTTTAAGTTTATTGAACATCGCAAGGTTAGTCTTTGAACACCAAGGTTAGTTGGATATATATTATTTTATCTATCAGCTAAATTTTAGTACAAGTTGATTCAAGAAAAGTGGGACTGAAGTTAGTTCAAGAAGAACATTAGATTAGTAATTCATAGGCGATTACTGTTCTGCATATAAAATTATTTTTTATACCTTATTGTTACTGTTGCATATTCGGTTCTGTTACTGTTGCATATTCGGTTATGTTACTGTTCTGCATATAAAATTCTATTTTATACCTTGCTGTCAATTTTTAACAAATTCCTTATGGAGCTAAGGTGCTCTTTGATAACAAATTCTGGTTGCAATTATGTTTTATACCTTCTTTCTTTTAGATTCTGTTTTATACCATATGGAGCTAAGGTGCTCTTTAAAATTATGTTTTATACCTTCTTTCTTTTAGATAGAAACTGATTCTGTTTTTATACCAGCTAATTTTCTGTTTGATTAGCTGCAGCTGATTAGGATATCTTTGAATCTCTTTTATAGTTGTTTTTTCTGATTTATCTAGCTATCACTTTCAATTTTATAGGTAAATATGAATTTACAAGAACAATGTGTAAAAGAGTAAATTGAGTTCATGAACATTTGGTTTAGTTTGCATCAGTATATATTGTGTTGGTTTAGTTTGGTCCTTATTGTTAGTAGCTTATTCTTTTTTCTTATTTATCCACTACAAAAAAAACATGGATTAGCGACAGATTTTAGCGACGGATAGGTGGTCCGTCGCTAAAATCAAAATTAGAGCCGGAAATCCACAGTATTAGCGACGGATTGAAAAACAATGTCTTTAGCGACGGAAATTGGCTAAATTAGCGACGGATTTTAACATGGCGCGAAACTTGAAAATTTTGGTTTGAATTAGCGACAGAAATCCGTCGCTAAATCCGTCGCTAATGTTTGGAAAATTGTGCCACTGACCGTTGCAGTTGATTTGACACGTGACAGACATTAGCGAGGGAAATCTGTCACTAAATCCGTCGCTAACGGGTAAATATTTTTTTATAAACCCGAATCCTTCCTCTTCCTCTTTCATTTCTTCCTCTTCTCCGTGTTTTCCTCTTCCTCTTTCATTTCTTCTTACCACCACCACCATCATCTTCTCCCTTCAACACCACCAGCACCACACCATCCTCTTTCATTTCTTTTCCTTCTCCATTTTCCTCTTCCTCTTTCATTTTTTCTTACCACCACCACCATCATCTTCTCCCTTCAACACCACACCACCACCACCACCACCACCACCACACCATCCTCTTTCATTTCCTCCTCTTCCTCTTTAATTTCTTTTCCTTCTCCATTTTCCTCTTTCTCTTTCATTTTTTCTTACCACCACCACCATCATCTTCATCTTCTCCCTTCAACACCACACCATCCTCTTATATCTCCCTTCTCCATTTTCCTCCCCAACCCCTTATATCTCCCTCTCTCTATCTGAGATTAGCGTTTTTTTTTAAAAAAAGAGATTAGCGACGGATTTTAGCGACGGATTTCCGTCGCTAAAGTTGGTCAGTGTCAAATTAACTGCAACAATCAGTGTGCACAGTGTTTAGCAACAGATTTTATTCCCTCGCTAACCATTAGCGACAAGTGGTTTAGCGACGGAATTGGTCCGTCGCTAATTCCGTCGCTAACAGTCAGTAGCGAGGGAAAAACAGGCATTAGCGAGGGAAAAATCCGTCGCTAATACGCTGTTTTTTTGTAGTGATCAGGATACATACAAACAAAATGTGTCTGAAGCGGTTGGTGGAGATTATGTTGAAGTGGTAGATGGAGCGGTAGCACTTCGGTGCTGGACGTTGGCTGCGGGGGGTCGTACCAGTGGTCGCCTCTATGGCACAACAGGTTTATCTGTGAATGCCCGACCTGGATGACAAAACACTTTGATATTTTCTAGTTTCAAGACCATGTTATATTTTGTAGTTTTAAGACTATGTTATATTTTGTAGTTTCAAGACTCTTATATTTTGTAGTTTCAAGACTATGTTGTATTTTGTAGTTTCAAGATTGTTCGGTTTTATGGTATTTGGTATTTTGGGATTAAGCATTTTGATATGGCATTCTATTCCATGACTATGTTATAAATGCTTTAGGAGCAGTGGTAGAAAAGGCACGAAGTACATTAGGAGAAGTGGTAGAAAGAAAAAGTAGGATAGTTAATTATTTAAAAAAAACACAGGTTAGCGTCGGCCAATCGGACGCTGGTTATTCAGTTAACTACACTTCGTTGACTTTAGCGTTCACCCAACTGACGCTAGTTTAATAAGTTGACTTTTTTTTGTTGACTTTAGCGTCGGCCAGGCCAACGCTAGTTAATTCGTTGTCTTTTTTGCGTCGGCCCTGGCAGTAGCGTCAATTTTAGCGTGGGCCTGACCGACTCTACATTTAGCGTCGGCTAAAATTACGGGACGCTACATTTACCTTCAAACATTTTAGGGTCCGCTTTTGGCCTATTAGCGTGGGCTTTTGGGCGACGCTAAAAACTGTTTTTCTAGTAGTGGGTATTTTAGGGTTCAGTAAAATTATTTGCCGTTCAAATAGTCGAAGTCTATTCCTTCATAATCAGATTAGTCGAAGTTTATCTGTCTTGTTAGTTTGGTATTATCTTGTGACTTACACTCTCCAGTCCTATTTATAAGACAAATTTGTAGTTTTAGATTCACTGAATAACTGATATATCTGACCTATAATACAGACTAGATATCTCAGTTATTCGATGAATCTAAAACTGCAATTTCTTATAAATAGGACCAGAGTAGTATAATTTGTAAGTTATGAGCACACTACGTTTTGTTCACATTGAATAAAGTTCCTTCCATTATCCCAGCAACTCATAAGAACATAAGGAGAGTACATAATAAATGTGAAGTCAACATTTAGGCAAAAATATTACTAGGTGTGATTGTGATTAGTTAAACTAGGTATTGTATGTTATATCAATATCACTTTTTAACTTTTTTCCATTTCAGGATGCCTTCGCTTCTGAAAGAAGGAAAGCCAAAATGCTTAACTTCTCAATTGCATATGGAAAGACTCTACTTGGTCTTTCGAAGGATTGGAAGGTACAATTAGTTTTATCACTTATTATGAAGGGCTTACATGGGTTACAAGTCCACATGAATATTGCTTAAGATTGTACTAATATCACTAATGGAAAAAAGGGATTTCATATCGGTTAAATTAGACATTCCATATCGGTTCCTGAACCGATGCCGAAAAAGGAGATATAGAAAATGGAGACATTTCATATCGGGTTCTTAACCGATATGGAAAGTTCTTTTTATATCGGTTAGAGGAATAACCGATATGGAAAGTCAATTTTTATCAAATATTAGCGTATATTTGACATCGGTTTTCTCAATAACCGATATGAAAACGAATTTTTAACATCGGTTTTACTAAAACCCGATATGAAAACTAATATTTAACATCAGTTTTATGAGAAACCGATATGAAAACTAATATTTAACATCGGTTTTCAATAGAACCGATATGAAATGTCTGATTTTTAACATCTAGTGATTTTAGAACCGATGTTAACTGGATAATTTTTTAAAAAAAAATGGTTTCAGCTCAGAGATGCTGCAGGGACAAAATGGTTTCTGCTCAAAGCTAGCGTGAGAATAAAATATAGCAGCACAAGCTAGCATGCAAAAAGAAAAATCACATGAATATATTTGACATACACAAAATGCTATGATTAATTAGAACATCCTAACATTTGACATTTGACTTACACAAAGAAATTTCATCATCATTGGGCTAGCTCCTACTCATGAAGAAGAAATACACACAAGTTGATAAGCCTCTGTACAAATACTACAGGTACAAGGAACAAAATAGTACTGAAAAGTGAAAACAATACACAACTATCACAACCAACTTCGAAACCATCTGGAGCCAACTGAGTAATCCACTGGGTTGGATTGACTGATTGCTTCAAATGGAAAGCAGTTGCAGCAGCCAAACGTGTCCAAAACAACCACTGCATAAGAAAACATGAATGTCATGCAACTTGATTAGTTGAAAAAGATTTTGTTAGGAACTCAATGAATCAGTAAGAGGAAACAGAATTAAAATAGAAATGAGACAGTGTTTGCTGAAAGAGCAACTATAGTTTGGGGGTTAAGATTTTGCTGAAATGAGACAGTGTTTGCTGAAAGAGCAACTTAGGTTTAACTTAGAACCACTGGCATCAATTAAGATTTTGCTGAAAGAGCAACTATAGTTTAACTTTTTATGCAGCAACAGTGTTTGTTTCAATGGTTTTGCTTCAATATTTAAATATCAGAACACTACACGGGCTACATTGATATGGACTTAGCTCACAAATGGAACTACTACATTCATGAAACAAAAACAGTAAACAAAAACAGACATCCATAGTTAATATATACGTAGGTAAACAAAAACCATAGTTGCATTCACACCAACACAGTAAACAAAAACCAGACATCCTTATATTTGTGTCAGCAACTGGCTTTGCATTCAATAATGGGTTTGCATTCACACCAACACACTAACAAAATAGCTATCCTTATATTTGTGTCAGCAACTGGCTTTTTTCATACTTCATTTTTTTTCAAAGCATCGTACAAAGTGAGTTATCAAACCTATTTGTTTGGCCCAATTCAGCCACACTTAGGTTCTCATCAGATTTCATCAACAGATAGAAACAGATTTCATCAACAAGAAGAAAATCATGCAAGAGAAAATGATGAGGGAAACAATAGCAACTAATTCTGAATCAAAACTGTCCAGAATTAAAACTGTCCAGAAATCAAAATTCAATCCAGAAACAAAACTGTCCAGAAATCAAAATTCAATCCAGAATCAAAATCAAAATTCAAAACTGTCCAGAAATCAAAATTCAATCCAGAATCCAGAAATCAAAATTCAATCCAGCCAAAAGACAATACTACCCTTGGTTAATATATACGTAGGTAAAGACATAATGGATTTACCTTTCTAGCCTATTATCACCCAATAGGATGATTTCGGTAAAGTTCAAGAAATAGTTGTGCCCACCGACACCGAATATCATATAGATCGTCATCATTGAATGGTTCGGTATTGTTGAATCTCTACAATATGATATGACACAAGACCAAACATTAGTTAATCAACTAAAACACATCTTTAATATAACTTGTAAAAAATTCTATTACGTACCTCCACCCATAAGTCAACAATACTTGCAGAGACAATGTTGAACATATGTCTCATAACATAAAATCCACACTCAGTGTTGCCAGTTTGCCTTCGGGACTACAAATTATATGTCATAGTAAATATTATATATAGTAATAAAATACATTATAAAAATTGTAATTAAATCTCAAGAGTTAAACTACTTACATCGGGGTTAATCCATATAGGTGCCTTCTTTCTAGTCCCCATCAACTTATGATATCCTTCCATAGCACTAATAAAAAAGAAAGACATCATACAAACTCTCTAACTTTGTTGTTACTTTTCTACACATGATGTATAATAAATAAGAGCTTACATATTAACTTTTTGCTTGAGGGATGCAGCCGGCTTCTTTCCAAGCGAGCAAAGGAAGACGATTTCATTACTCATAGGACAAATGATCAACAATTGCCAATGTGACCTACATTTGGAAACAATTAGTGACAAATCACATAAAATTTTAAGATAATTGATAAACATGTACTTACATATAAAGATAAGGCGCTAGGTAAAACTCCTTGGAATTAGCTGGAGTCAAAACGTGCTGAGGAATCACCGGAGACAAAAAATGTTGAGGGTCAATGAAACCATACAAATCACTATTGCCCTTCAAGATACAGTGACGTTGCATATACCTAAGATGTCATGCTAAATGTTAATTATACAGTTTGAAAGTTAATTGGTTAACTAAAGTATAAGTAAAACTAACTTACGTCAACCAAAATTGTACAACACTTAAGGTGAGCATTTGGTTACCACAACAAAGATCCATTATTTCTTTCTCTACTAGAAAAAATTCTTGAAGAATGGGATCATGTTCCAATCTTAGTTGTATAGGATTTTTAATAGGTACAATCAATATCATCAACTCTTGAATCGGACTAACTTGAGGTGCAGCACTTTTGGGTGGAATGTCGACCTTGCTAGATTTTCCAATTTCCTAGACAAGATAATATATTAGTAAGTCTTCTCTACCATTACCAACTTATTTCCAGTGTAAATATAGAAAGAAATGAGTAATATTGAAAACCTTATTTGAGAAAGGTTTAACAAGTCTTCTCGGCCACTGAATAAAATTTTTTAGGGCTTGTTCCACAGTTTGAACCTCATCAGTGGGCATAGGAACTTGAGCACCTCGATGTCGAACCTCTTCAACCACCACCCTCACCATATCATTCTCCAAACTCTTGTTATGAATGACTGAGCCCAAATTGAATATACGACCAATTGCCACCAAATGGTAAGGATTATCAACGTACAACTTACACCGATCTGGTATATCATCTGACTGATCTGGGTTATCATCAAATTGATCTTGGATATCATCAAACTGATTCTGGATATCATCAACAGAACAACTACCCTTATTACTGTTTGAGCATTGTTGGGAGTAGCCCATAGAAGCCAGCTCCTGCATTGAATTTCATAAAACATTAAAGGCATTCTTTTTACATTTTACTTTTTACCATAAGTGTTAATTTATATATACCTGCATCACATCCTGTCTAACTTTCTGTGTAAGTTTTTCGGTGAGGTTCTGAGTAATTTTTTCTGTGAGGATAGCTAAGTCTTCCTTGGTGACAACTTCTGAGGTGGGCCCACAACGTGAACGTCGTCCAAAGTAATTTATAATGCCCACACCTCGTCCAACACCACGAACACGACCGGGGTGCTCGGGACACCCAATCGCACTAGCCAATATATCTTTGCGTCCATGTGGAACAAAGGTTCCTTGCGAAGATTCTTCTTCTAGAGAATCCTAGAACATGTAATTCACAAACATGCTTAAAACTTGAGCATTCTTGTTAAAATTAAAATTGAATATTTACTTACAATCTTCTCAGCAATAACGCGTGCTTTTTCAGATGTAAAAGCACCATTTCTCTTTTGTCTGGCTCTCTTCCATAATTCATGGAGTTTAGGTGGTGATGGTGGATTGACAACTAGCGAAGGATCAGATCGGGATGCTTCTTCATTCTCTTTCTCCCTTTCTTTCAATATCTTTTCACGAAGCAAACCATAACCCCCACGAGACAAAGTGTGAGGGTAGAGATTATTTGACTGAACTTCTTGTGCTTTTTTCCTTTTCTCCTATTATCAATAATAACATGCAAATAAATACAAAAAAATTAAATAAATATATTAGGTAAACTATAATTCGAACTTACTTGAAATGTGGGTGTTAATCGGGACTGAACAAACTGCTCCCACGTCTCCTCATCAAGGAACGAATACTTTTCACAAGGAGATTCATCCTTTCGTTCTCCAAATACATATTTGCTTGTGAGTTGTGTTTTAAAAGCCTTCCAAAGATCACCCGCATATCGAATCACTTTCTTCTTCACTAATTCAGTATTTGGAACATCAAATGTGCTCTAAATTACAAAACAAAATGAAAAACTTAATAATATCGCTATAAAATGCATCATTGTTTAATCTTAGCCATAAACATGCTTCTGAATCATTCAAAAAGTGCTACCAATGATTCTACCAATGTAAAAAACTAATTCAAAATAGAAGGCATGTCATGAGTACCATGATAGTTTCCCACATCTTATTTTTAACATCTTCATCAATATCTTTCCAATCCATTACCAAGATACTAGGCTTGCTTCGAGCTAAAAGGCCTATGAAACTGTTGAACCTTACTGCATTTGGCCCAATAGCAAGGCCGGTCAACTCATCAAATTGAACTGTACGCCTTTGATCACCAACACGGTCACGTGTTAAATCCTTTAACCTTGTAGCACGTCTACCCTTTATTTTCCTTGGAGAGATGTTTGATTGGTCATCCATGGGCCTGTTTAAACAAAAACAATAAAGTATAAACACATTGAGATAACAGATAAATAACATACATAGAAAAACTTATAAGGAGCACAAAGCAATAAGATAAAGATATTTTAAACATCATGAAACAAAAAGATAAACTTAACTTATTATCTATTCCCATATCCCTTCCTGATGATCATCACGAGTTGCATGAACATCGTCCAATTCAGTTTCATCAATAAAAATAGGCATTTGTGATAAGAAAGAAGGAGTCTCAGAAATATCAAGAGTTGAATCTTGGTTTTGATCATTAGCATGTATATTTTTTCCTTGGAGAACCACAGACCATCTTTGGCTAGAAGGATCACTAACATAAAACACTTGTTTCGCATGAGATGCCATGATAAAAGGCTCCTCCTTATAAGCTACCTTGTTAAGGTCCACCAATTTACATCCTAATTCATCAATTTGTACACCACTATTATTGTCTACCCACTTACATTTAAAAATGGGTACAGTAAATTTAGTGTAATCAACCTCCCAAATATCTTCAATAACTCCAAAATAAGATATGGATGCCATGACGGGGCGCTTATCCTTTGAACTAGAAAAGTGCATGGATTCAGCCACAACCATAACCCCACTGTTTTGCATTGTACTCTTGTCATCTTGGGTCTTTGTATAAAATGAAAACTTATTGATATCATATCCACCCCAACATATGATATCAAAGTTAGGACCATGTGCTAGCCATTCTAATGTTTCAAAAACACTATCAGCATTAACGATTTGCTCTTTAAACCAATTTAGGAAAGTCTTGTTATGCTCAATCAACTTTTCTTTTTCGCTCATTCGAGGATACTTCTCCTTGACAATGTTTTTATGAGTAGATAAGTAAGGTTGAACCTCACTAGTGTTATTCAATATATACATATGTGCCTGAAGAACTTCTGCCCGACTCATGCTCTTAATAGCTAAACCTCGCGTACCCTTTCCTGCACATCTTCCCTCATGACGAGACTTAGGAATCCCTATAGGTTCCACCTTAGACATGTAATCTGAACAAAACTCAATAGCTTCTTCCGCAACGTACCTCTGAATGATAGATGCTTCAGGACGATATTGGTTCTTAACATACCCTTTCAATATTTTCATGTATCGCTCAATTGGGTACATCCACCTTAAATAAACAGGGCCACACAATCTAATTTCCCTCACTAGATGAACAATTAAGTGAACCATAATGTCAAAAAAAGAAGGAGGAAAATACATCTCCAATTGGCACAATATAATGGCTGCCTCATTTTCCAAGTCATCCAACTTCAAAGGGTCAATGACTTTGCTACATATAGCATTGAAGAATATGCACAATCTAGTTATGACATGTCGAACTTTTTTAGGCAAAATGTCACGAATAGCCACCGGTAGAAGTTGTTGCATTAAGACATGACAATCATGAGACTTTAGGCCAACTAATTTGAGATCCTTCATCGAGACAAGTCTCTTGATATTTGAGGAGTAACCTTGTGGTACTTTGACACCACGCAAACACTCACAAAAACTTTTTTTCT
Source organism: Astragalus membranaceus (assembly GCA_039519185.1). NCBI lineage: Eukaryota > Viridiplantae > Streptophyta > Magnoliopsida > Fabales > Fabaceae > Astragalus > Astragalus membranaceus. Next base: position 147,485,234 of record CM076848.1, on the reverse strand, counting down.
CTTTTTTGGACAATGTATGACATGCCGGGGGAAGATATGTGGATTTACCTCTTTGTTGCAGAGCTAATTGCTCTCTAATACCCATCACAACCAAATCTAATCGAGCATTCACACCATCCTTTGTCTTTCCCTGAATGTTGAGAAGCGTTCCGATAACACTATCACATACATTTTTTTCCACGTGCATGACGTCAATACAATGTCTAACATCAAGTTTGGACCAGTATGGAAGATCAAAGAACACTGACCTCTTCTTCCATTTATTTTTCTCATTAGGTTGTTTTTGCGACTTTCCAAATATAACTTTGATGTCCTTAACTCGTTGATAAACTTCTTCTCCAGTTAAGGCTTTTGGAGCAATTTCATTCTCTTGATATCCATTAAAAGCTTTTTTCAACCTCCGATACGGATGATTATGTCTGAGAAATCTACGATGTCCAAGGTAAACAGTTTTCCTTCCATGTTGTAGTTGATGATAACATGTGTTTTCATCACAAATAGGGCATGCTTTATGCCCCTTAACACTATACCCAGACAAGTTCCCGTATGCTGGAAAGTCATTGATTGTACAAAATAACATGGCACGCAACTTGAAATACTCATTTCTATATCCGTCAAACACATCAACTCCTTCCTCCCATAGCATTCTCAAATCTTCAATCAAGGGACTTAGGTAAACATCTATGTCATTCCCTGGTTGTTTTGGGCCCGAAATCATCATAGATAACATCATGTATTTGCGCTTCATGCACAACCAAGGGGATAAATTGTAAATTATCAAGAGAACGGGCCATGAACTATGGTTACTACTTAAGTTACCGTACGGATTCATTCCATCCGTAGCAAGTCCAAGTCTAAGATTTCTTGGCTCATTGCCGAATTCCGAAAACAAACAATTAATTTTCTTCCATTGCAAAGAGTCGGCCGGATGGCGAAGCTGTCCATCACATATTCGTTCATCTGAATGCCACCTAATGTTCTTTGAGTCATTTGCATTAGCAAACAATCGTTTGAATCTTGGAATTATTGGAAGATACCATAACACTTTTGCTGGAGAACCCTTTGTGCTCACATCACAACTAGAATCATCATCTTTCACTTTGTAGCGTGATGTCCCACAGGTAGGACACACATGCTTATCTTTAAATTCTTTCCTGTACAATATGCAATCTTTAGGACATGCATGTATTTTTTTATACTCCAAACCCACGGGACACAATATCTTTTTCGCCTCATAGTTACGGTCTGGTAATGTGTTACCTTCTGGAAGCATGTCTTTCAGCAACTCAAGCAATTCTGTGAAACTTGTATCGGTCCACCCGTTTTTTGCCTTTAGGTTGACCAATTTTAACACGGCTGACAACCGCGTGAACTTGGTGCACCCCGGATACAACGACTCTACGTTGTCGCTGCACAAAGTATCATACATACATGTTTGCTGAAAAGACTCTGGTCCAAGATCTCGAATCATCTCTTCTAGTCGATCATTCATATCTACATTAACCTCCTCTCTCTGGGATGTGCTTGGTATTCCCGACGATTCACCATGCCATATCCACCTTGTATAACTCTTGTTAAAGCCATCACAACGAAGATGATCGCGAATGTCCTTAACAACTAGTTTGTCAGTATTCAAACAGTTGACACAAGGACAATAAAACTTACATCTAACACAAGGACAAATAAACTTTTCATTATTTTTTGGACAACTTCTTTTAGCAAATTCTAGAAAGTCCTCCACGCCCTTCTCATACTCATCACTTAGACGGCTAGTATTGATCCAACTACGATCCATAACTACTTAGGCAGCTAGTATTGATCCCATTAGAGTGAAAGCATAGTAGTAGTGGAAAAAAGACCAAAGTAATTAAAGATAGAGTAGAGGAGCTTGGAATCCTCTGCAACGAAGGAAAAAAGCAGGAAACAATCAGCGAACAGCCCCAGTGGAAGCATCTAATAAATAAGAAAATAAATATTGGTAATTGCAAGTTGCAACTAGATAAACTGAAACTAAAGGCAACATGACTTCAACAAAATAAATACCACATATATAATCTTTTATTTTTGCTAGTGCTAGTGCTTGAGACAGAAGAACTATTTGGTGATTCCCTTTTTCGAAAAAACACAAGCAACATGACTTCTAAAGCTAAATGGATGCTTACTATTATTTACGTTTTCCTAAGTTTAGCATTATCAACATCCAGAACATCCAAAAAATTTGCATTGCTTAAATAAGTCTTTCTATTTCATATCTTGTAGGATTATAAAGATGTCTACCTCTATATGATACCTTTTTTGTTCTGTAGGCAGCTTAAATCAGGGAAAACAAAGCCTCTCTTCTGTATATCTTTCCAATATCAATCCTGCAAACATAATGCATACCTATTAGCTAAAAAGATAAATATTCAAAGATAGGGTAGAGGCGTGCAAAAGATAAACACATAAAATAAGTTGAAAAAACAAAAACAAAAGAAATCAAGGTTCTAAGATTTCAATTTAATCCAGACTAAGTACAATTTAATCCAAAGAAAAACAAAAACACAATGTACAATTGTACATTATTTGAGTAGAAGCCTTAATGGTCACTAATCTCAACTAAGTACTAACTAGTTTGAATGAATAAGGCAAACTGTAAAATGCAATTTTTTATTTATTAATGTCATGGATGAAATCATAAACACAATGAAGATTATAGGTCTACAGCTACTGCTATGCAGGTGCAGATTCTAGCAAAATATTGTTCTCATAAAAAACTTGAGAACTTTTTTAAATGAAACAACATTTAGCAAGCTAATGTGCACAGCCACCTAAGGACTACAGTATGAAAACTGAATTTACATCAAAGATCTCAAGTCTCAAACCATGACAACACCTACCACTGTGTTAGTGAAAAGTTGATTATTCAGAGCATATACAATTATGAAGAGAACATATGCCAAAGTCTATGAAGAGAAATACAATTTGAGCAATGCAACCAAAAACCAAAAAAACACAAACACTGCCAACCCAAACCCAAACAGCGATCTTTATTTTTTCAGAAATTAATGAAGAGAATTTTTACTCTCACAAAAGAGGCATGCAAAGATTCCAGCTGGTGGAAATGAATGCCATTGCCCATTGGCCATTAGTATAGTAGAGTCAGCGTTACTAGCAAATCTTTTGAAAACATCGCCATACAATCTAAGCTAAGAAAACATTATTATATCAGTATTGTAACAGTGTAGTGGTTGGAGCCAGACCAAAAATGGGTATCTATTAATATTGGTGGCCTATCCTTACATTTTTAATTCATAACAAAGGCATCTAATGTCACATTTTCTTTATATTATTTTATTTTGCTACATTCAATTTCAAGGTTTGGCATCTTGTACCCTTCTCCATTTAATGTCCACTCATGTCTCAAATTTGAACCAAACCCTTTATCTGTTACTATCAGAAAACTGAAAGAGACTATGTCTAGCATAATGGAAGTGAAGGTCTTAGGTGAAAATGGTTATGACAGAGCCAAAGAAGTGAGGGAATTTGATGAAACCAAAGCTGGAGTTAAAGGACTTGTAGACTCTGGTATTGTTAAGCTTCCTAGATTTCTTATACATCCAAAAGAACCTCTTCAAAGTTCATCATCATCATCAGCAGCAGAAGAAGAAGCAAGTTCATGTTTGTTCCAAGTTCCTGTGATAGATTTCACAGGGTATGAAATGTGTAGGAGGTCAGAAATAATCAGTGAGATTCGTGAAGCATCAGAAACATGGGGATTCTTTCAAATGGTGAATCATGGTGTTCCAGTTTGTGTTATGGATGACATGCTTAATGTGATCAAAGAATTCCATGAGCAACCTAGTGAGGTGAAATTGGAGTGGTATTCACGTGATAACAAGTTGAAAGTGAGATACTTCTGTAATGGTGATCTCCTTGTTGCTAAAGCAGCAAATTGCATGTTACCTTTGCAGATTTTCCGTTCTATACTTTTTTATTTTCTGTTTGAGAAAACGAAAGAAACTGAAAATTGAAGGCGAAAACAAAAAATAAAAGATGATTCTCATTCCTTGGTTGCAAACAGCAGAGTAACAATATCTTCTCGCAATTACAGTGACAGCACCGAGCAACAACAACCAGAAGAAAAAAGAAATAAACAAACAAAAAAAAACCCTAACATTTCTGTTCTGCAGTTTTTGCAAACTTCTTCTACTCTACAACCGCTTAAACAAAAGAATAAGCGCTAATCTATCATGCACAAAACGACTGAGAAAGATACAAACCTGTTATGGGCGGTGATTGTGCGTCCAAGCCGGTTCGTTCCTCTTCGTTGGTGATTTCAGTTCACAGGAAGCATAGAGAAGTGAGATGAGGGCTCGCCGGAGCTCCTGGCTGCGGGGTGGTGGTGAGGCTTGAAGTTGGGCAACAATGGCTTGAACGTAGGGTTTTCTGGTTTTCTGCGAGAGGAAGAAGATGCGAGAGAGATGCGAATGAGAGGGGAGAGAGATGCGTGGAGCTGCGGGGTGGTGGTGAGGCTTGAAGTTGGGCAACAATGGCTTGAACGTAGGGTTTTCTGCGAGAGGAAGAAGATGCGAGAGAGATGCGAATGAGAGGGGAGAGAGATGCGAATGAGAGGGTTTCTGCGAATGAATGAGAGTGAGAGGGAAAGTAAATTTGCTTCGTTTCTATAACGGGTGGTCTCTGGACCCGTTATGGAATGCCTAATTTTTGGACTTTTCATATCGGTTATATACATGAACCGATATGAAAGATAATTTTTTCGCTTTCTATATCGGTTCCAATGCCAACCGATATAAAAAAAGTAATTTTAATTACAAAACTGCCACCGCGTCACTTTTAACATCAGGTTGTTTTTAACCGATATGAATTCCTGTTATAAAATGTGTTTTTTCCACTAGTGTATGTTTACAAATATTTTTGTCAGGTTTGTGTGAAAGAAGCTAGGAACACAGTTGACCTCTGGTACAATGATAGAAAAGAAGTTTTGAGATGGCAAGAGAAGAGTAAAAAAGAAGCTTCTGAAACTGGATGTGTTTACACATTGTTGGGGCGAGCCCGCTGCTTTCCTGTAGTGGACCAAGCAAACAGCTACTATAAATAGGGTTGTGCATGGTATATAAACCATACCATACCATACCACTTTTAAAATGTGGTTGTAGTTTACCACTTTACATATACCAATTTCATATTTATTAACCAATTCAAAACTGGATTAGAACCGGTTAATAACCGGTTTGGAAGAGACAGGTCCAATAGAGATACAAGACACGTATGCAGTGATGATAACTAGTAAAAGCCCTACAGCACCGCCTGGTACAAGATTGAGAGAGAGATCTTGGAGAGGAAATACCAAGAGAGAGAGAGAGAGATCTGTGAGAGGAAATACCAAGATGGAATACTGTTGTTATGGATTTTTTACCGAAAGAATTGAGCTGGACTTTTTCAAAAGTGGTATGGGCTTTTAGGAACAGTATGGTATGGTTTGTGGTATGGTTAGAGTTTACTTGTTACTTTGCACGACCCTAACTATAAAGGTCACATCAACCGAGCTATTAATACCCCAGTGCAGGTCCTCCATTCTTTTAAATATATTTATGACATATATAGTTTTCCACCCTCCCTCGTGCTTTTCACTTTACTCTCAATTATGGGCACTTAGTGTAAATTTAAAATATACATTTTTCATCCCATTACTACCATAAAAAAGGTGACTATTTCTTAGTATAAAGTTGGCCTTCCGTATTATCAGTTACATTCAGGCTTTTAGATCCCTTTTCCCATCCCATAAAAAACAACAGTGGAGGATGAGACAAATGTTTTCAGCAAAAACTTGTGAAAGCTGAAAACATTAATCCAAATGAAGCTGTGAATGAGAACTCATTTGAGGTTAATTGTATCATTCTTATCTACCTTACCACAGTCTTGTAAGTGGGTTGCATAGAGTCTGTTTCCTATTAAGAAAAAAGGTTGCCATGTAAAAATAATAATTATAGCAGAAATCATGCACCAAAATTTCTTTTGAAATATGTATTTATGTATAGAAATATCTTTTTACAAAACTACAGTTGAATTAACTATCTGAATCACACGTTGCCCATAGAATTTCATAGCATTATGTTAGAAACCAATACAAACTGATATCGAAATTACCAAATTCTGCTGTTATTGGTAATAATAACAGAATCTGACTTACAATACAATCACAGAATACAACAATCTAGAGGACATATGAGAGCCTCTAGTCTAATGCCTATAAGCCCCAATTTCTTTACTAATTCATCAATTACCCTCCTCCATGCTCCCTCTTCCCTATTTATTCTTTTTTACATAATCATAACTGCAACACAATTAATTAGCACTAATAATAATAATAATAACAGCCCTTATAATATTAATAATAATAATAATAATAATAATAATAATAATAATATACTAACTGAATAATAACTGCCAAATTGCCCATTCTACCAATACTCCCCTCCTAAACTTTCACCTTGTCCTAAAGGTGAATTAACCAGTGATGTCAAATATGGCCATGGCGGCGCCATAGCGCTATGGCTTGGCGGAAATTTAACGAAATGCCAATGGCGGCGCCATGGCGGGCGCTATACGCGGGGCGGTTGTGGCGGCGTAGCAGCGAATGGCGGACAACACATAATTTTTTTAAAAAACTGGGCGAAATCGCAGTGGATCCGAGGCAAAATCGTTGAATCTCGCCGTTCGTGCACAGGTAGAATCGTCTTTTGCAGCTCGCCGGTGGAATCGTAGTGGATCGGAGGTGGAATCGCTGAATCGCTGATCGGAGGTGACCCCAAAAGCTACCCCAACCTTCAAACTCGAATTCAGCTCCTAAGTGCTCCAAACTACAATGTGGCTACTGGAATGTACTAATCTAGCTGCAAAACCCACATGCAACCCAAATTTCTTTCAATCTAGCTCACTTCCACCATTTTTGCCAAATGCATCAAAGGGAAAAGAGGGATGGTTCTTTGATGTTGTTTGTTAAAAATGAGTTTGGCATGAGTAAAATTTAGTGACAATGGAAGGAGGAGAAGAGAAAGAATGGATTTCTGGTTTTGGTGAGTTGAGGGTTTGGATGAGGTTTCCCTCTTCTCTTCTCTTTTCTCTCGATTTTACCATTCTTTTTTTTGTGTTGTGTGTGTTTTATGAGAGTGAGTGATATGTGTGAGTGGAGTGCTTGGTTCAGCAGAGGAGGTGTTGATCAGATATTAGGAAATACCCCTTTTACCCTTACTAATGCTAATTGCACCTTAGCCTTTGCTCATACACAATCCCAATCTAATAAATAACTTGCACCCAAATACATTCAAGCAACTTTAGACAATCAATTATTGACTCAAATAATAATCAAACAACTAGATTAGTAATAATTCATTGGATTATCAACTAATCACAAAATGAAACTTAGAAACTTTGGGGATGTTACAGGATCCCCTTGAGCCGAGACCCGGTGTCGCCCTGCTGGGCGCCGGATCCCCTTAACCGAGACCATGAGGTTCCGCCCTCCTGGGCGTTGGATCTTCTCGAGCCAAGACCATGGGGTCTTTCCCTGCTGGGCGTCGGATCCACTTAGCCGATACCATGGGGTTCCGCCCTCGTGGGCGCTGGATCCCTTTGAGCCGAGACCATGGGGTCTGGGCACGGATCCATTTGAGCCGAGACTATGGGGTCTCACCCTGCTGGGGGCTGGATTCCCTGAGCTGAGAACATGGGGTTCCGCCCTTTGTTCACGTTCGTGCCTGGTACCCGGGGCCTCTAAGTTTTGCCCGAGTTTCAGCTTTCTGGCGTGCCAGGCGCCCAGGATGCCTATAGGTCTCGCCCATAGGTTGTTCTTCTTCACCCTAGTCAGTAAGTACACCCTTTTTTCCCCAACTCATCAGACTATTGCATAAGAAAGTAGGTATTCACAAGTAAAGAAAGTATCAAACAAATACAAATAAATAAATTTCCAATTCAATCGTAAAACGTATTCAAAAATTAAATCACAAATTCCCCTATTGATGTTTCATATGAAGATAGGGAAACACCAGTAACCATAAACTGATAAACCCATTACCAACCTCTAATGCATTCTAAAATTTATCAAGTGTGCCATAAGCTAATCTCCGTATCCCAAGATCTGGAGAAGACATGATGACAAATGCAATTGCAAGTTACCCTGACCCATACATGCTTTTGACAGACCGTTAATTGAGAAATGCAAGATAAACAAACACAGGATCATAACGTTCTCTAACTTCAACATGAGAAGAATGTATCTGTATAGGATGTTAAATAGTTAGTTCATATTAAGACAGAAACCTAAAACAGGTACAAAACTACAAATAAGGAACACTGCTATGGGAAGGTAACTTAAAACACATGCCTGTTTGCTGGTGTTTTTAGCAAACAATCACTGGTTTTATTAGAAATGTTTGTGAGATTAAACCAGAAATCTCTGAAGCAATTGCCTTTAAACACCACAGTTTGTCAACAAATATATTTTAAAAGGGAGACAATTCACCATGAAAGTGGAAATCAAAGTAAAAGAAGTGATAAAATGGAACGCAGAAATGTAAAATAACTTGTATTGAAAACAATAAATTGCATTGAATGTAAGGAGAGTAAGGTGCACAAATTCACATACGTGGTACAATGGTTCTTTTACTCTGTTTTCGCTGTAACTTGGAAGTTAGAGTTTCAGAACTGTGTGTTTGGTATAATAACTTGGCACCCTGATTTCTACGTAGAAATCCTTATTTATACAGAAAATAATGACTGAAATGTAAACTGCTATGGACACGTGGCCACGTCTCATTAACCAATGATGGACTTCGTGCCACGTTCGCCGCCACATATTGCCCATGTTGAATTAACCGTAGTCTTGAAATTCGACACAACTGTCTGCTAATAACTGCTTGACGAAATCTTGAATACACTGTTCTGTCGAAAACTCTTCTCTGTCGAAATGGTGAAAACCTCTTCTGTCGAAAACATGCTGAGATGACATAAATGTTACTTATTCTTTCTGAAGGCATTATGAATGTTCTTTAATGAAAAGTCAAACCCTATTAAATAACCACTCAAAAGCCTTGTCGAAATTCTAGGCTAACAAATTGCCCCCCAAAAATAGCTTTTTCGACAATGTTTAAGGAAGAAAAAGAATATTTTTGAAGATTTCGAAACGTCACCTCCAACAACTTTACATTAAATGGTGATAGGCAAAAATAATCATGACCTTACGCAGATAAAGCGAACCATTTTATTGGGCCACGTCATTTGGTTGGTAGACCACGTCTTTTCAGAACCTCAAACGTGTGAAGCGTCGTGACTGTGTAACTGTTGCCCTTCTAACGTATAAATATGTTTCACTTCATCTTCTTCAATCTCATGCTCCCTTTGAACCTTAAACTCTGAAAATTTCTCAGTTAACTTTGCCTCTTCACGAAAGCTTCAAACTTTTTCATCGTTTCGACATTTCTACCAAGAACCCGACTCTCTTTGTTCGTTATTTACAACAGGTGGCTTCTTCCAGCGCTCAACCTCAAAAACAAACAGTTGCTGTGCAAGGCTTTGAAGGCTTCGTTGCAGAACCTTCACCAACTTGGTTTAATCAGATACTCATTCCATCTGGTAAACCCTTTACCCATGCTTATTTAGGTCCTCTTCCTGACCCCATAGAAAGCGAAGAAGTTAAAGCGATTTTTCCTAGTCACCGAAAACTTCAACCCAGAATTTTTGAGGAAACTCCTTTTCATTTGGAATTTCTAAGAAATCCCAACAGAGTATTTAGATCTGCTCCCAAGGTAGAACAAAGTGATTACATCGCATGGCTTGACAAAGTTCAAAAACAAAAGGAAACCATTTGGCAAGAACAGGGGATTTTCGATATTATCCAGCTGTCGAAATATGGACCCAAATATGACAGCACTATGCTTCTAGCAGCATTGCAATTCTGGGACATATCTACTCATAGTCTCCATCTGAAGTGTGGCATGTTAGCTCCCACTTTGTTGGATGTGGCTGCCATTACTGGCCTGAAACCATTAGGTGAAACCTTTGACCCTAAACTGGTCACCAACGACTATGGCTTTTCATTCAACAACCCTACCTTTAGTGCCTATATTGCTGATCACCATGATACTGAGAATGCTGAAGTATCTGATCTAGAACATATAGCTTTTCTTACCCTGTGGTTGTCGTGTTTTGTCTTTTGCTCCCGTTCTCTTCAAGTAGCAAAAGTTTTCGTTCCTTTGGCCATTCAACTCCATAAGGCCAAAAATATCAATTTAGCGAAATTGATTTTGGGGAATCTCTATCAACATCTTGATGGTGCTGCTCTCGAATTGAAAGAAGGCGAACCAACTGACAAATTGCTCGTTGCTGGTCCTATGTGGCTTATGCAACTTTGGCTCTTAGCCACTTTTGAATCAAGACTGAACTTGTTTATTCCTAAGGAAGTTCGACCAACTTTACCAACTAGAAGAACCCAAGGAGTTCGACTAGCACAATTGAAGAATAGGGAGACAAACTTGTCTTATGAAGAAGCGTTTTCCATGTACTTCGACATCTTCAATAAGTGCACTACTTTCGTTGATGCTATGGCGCCTTTTGTCAGATGCACTTTTGGACCATCTTGGTTCACCAACGAATTTCCTTCTAATTCAACAGAAAATGCTGAAGAAATAAACCAAATCTGGCAAGCCTATCTTTCGCCCTCTCTTCTTTCGATCAGGCTCGCTCCAAGCAACAATAAAAACAATCTTGGCATTAGCAAATATTTTCCCAGCTATCTTTCAAGGCAATTTGGGCTATGCCAACTTCGACCGGCTCCGGTCTGCTTGCATAGGAGAGAATTCAACACTCCAGAAACAGAGCAAGCTTATCAACAAGTCTTCAAGAATTTTCGTTTCAAAGATTTGCTCTTTGAACCTGCTAAATTTCAACCCAACTTTTCTTGTACGAAGGCATTCCAAGATTGGTGGGGTGGATATTATATTAAAGCTCTTAAAGGAAAAACTGATGCAGAAATTTCGAAAATTTTGTATTCAGCTTTTCCTTCTCAAATTGCTGAGAAAAACAAACCCCCAGGTATCCTCAGATAAATGGAAACATACTTCTTTATTAGTTAAAATTTAAAACCATTTACCTGACAAAATTTTTTGCATTATGAACAGCTGCTGTTTCACAGAAGAAGCTTACTAAAGCAGCACCAAAGCAAAACAAACCAACAGCAAGGACACCACCCAAAACAAAGAAGAAACTTGTGGTCAAATCTACTTCCAGCTTACCCCAAATAGAGGTATATCTTTATTAATTGACTAGATCTTTAAAGTAGAAAATTCGACCATATTTCATCACCTTTATTTCTTTTCTTCTTTCAGAAGAAGCCTGGAGTAACAAGTTCTCTTGCAATAGGGAAAAGCCTACTTGTTTCCAGTTCTGAGGTAGCAAATATATCTTCATTTTTTGTTTCAAATTTCTTCGGCTCTTTTAACACTTGATTATGTGTTGAACTCATGTTTCTCTTTCGCAGGATACTGATAGTGATGGTGATAACATGCCTCTTATCCATCGGTCAAGGAAACGAATGCAACCCGAATCTCAAACAAGGGTTAAAGGTATTGTGATCAAAGAACCACAAGAACAATCTCAGGGACCTCCTCCTAAAAGACTTCACACAACAGTCGAAATTCCTGTTGTCGAATCTGTAACTGCCCCAAATGTTCTTTCGACTGAACAAATTTTACCTGCACCATCAACGCCTATGGAGATTTCCACAATAATTCCAACTACCCAAAATTCTCCTAAGGTTGTTGACGTTGAAGGGACAAACATTGCCACTAATGTGAATGTCGAAATAGAACTTGAGCAAACCAACGAGCAAACACCAGATGTGGCAGGCGCTAAGGCTTCAAATAAAGGAACGATCGAAATTGAGGCTCACGAACAAGCTTCTACTAAGGAATCAACTAGTAGCGCTATGAGTGACCAGGAATTTTCGCTAATGAAGGCGACAAATCCTTTGGCTGCTCTAAAACACTTGCTGAGCCTTTCCTCTTCTTCTCCTGCCATGGTTTCCAGTGCTTCGACTACTTCCTTGACCTCTGTTACTCAAGAGTCTACTGAAGAATTGCTTCAGCAATTAAAAGCTAAGGTCTTGGAAGGCAATCTTTTTACTAAGATTAAAGAAAACCCATCAAAAAGCTTTGCAATTAAGGACATCGCTCAAAAATTGCTGCAATCAGAGCCTAATGCGAAACTTTTCGCTTTCTTGGTTGAATTTTTGCCAGTCTTTGAAACTTTCGCACTTCACATTAGTAAACGCTCTGAAACTTCTATGTTGAAAAACCAAGAAGCTGAACTTCATCAAGAGAAAATTAATGCCTTCAAAGTTTCTCAAACCCCCATTGATGAATTGGAAGTTCAAATAACGAAGGATGAGCAAGAACTTGCCAACTGGAATTCAAAAATTCAACATTATGATGAAGAGATAAGAATTCTCCAAACAAAACTGGCAAATGCTAAATACCAAAAAGGTTTGGTGCAACAAAGGATGGAGACCCCTAAGTCGAATATTGAAAAGGCAGCTACAGAGGCTCTTAAACATTTTGAAGATGCTCAAAAACATCAAGCCACTATTGCTCAACTGGATAAAGAGTTAAGCTTTCTGGATTCTTCCATTGCTGTGGGCACCAAAATTCTCTACAGGCTCAAGCATTCTCTTCAAAGACTTTGATAACTTGTAATAGTGTAGGATTTCTTTTAATGGCTATGTAATTATTTTGATCGAATACATTACCATTTTGAACCAATTTATGATTTTACCCTTGCTCGATTCTAACTTCGTTTAACGTTGGCTTATATTGTTTTAAATACTTGCCATTTATTTTGAAGATTCTATTTTCGTCACCCAATTCTTCGACTTCGTATGCCCCATTAGAAAAACATTGCAATATGCGAAGTGGACCTTCCCAACTGGGTGACCATTTACCCAAAACTCTATCTTTTTTATCCATAGGTAACAATACTTTCCAAACTAAATCACCTAAATTAAAGGTTTTTAACTTAACCTTTTTGTTATAAGTTCTAGCTACTCTTTCCTTCTGTCGAATAAGCATTTCCAAAGCTAATAGCCTTTCCTCGTCTAAATCAACTAACTCATCAAGCATCATATTCCAATAATGATCAAAAGGAATTTCATACTGTCTTTGGATTCTTGTTGATTGTAAACAAATTTCGACAGGCAATACTGCATCGTGTCCAAAGGTTAATCTGTATGGAGTAGCATTGATAGATTCTTTGGGTGAATTTCTACAAGCCCATAAAACTTGATCCAAAGTATTATGCCAATTTCTGGGTTTTTTCCCAACATGCTTTTTAATCAAGTTGATAATGATCTTATTGGCAGCTTCTACTTGACCATTGGCTTGTGCATAATATGGTGTCGAAGTTAATAACTTAAAACCAATTTCAGAAGCAAATTCCACCATTTTTCGACCAGTGAAAATAGAACCTTGATCTGTAGTTATGGTTTCTGGAATTCCATACCTATAAATAATATGATTTTGGATAAACCGTATTACTGCTTCTTGGTCAACATTGGTTAAAGGTACTGCCTCAACCCATTTGGTAAAATAATCAATTCCTACTAATATATACCTATGACCTTTTGATGATGTTGGTTTTATTTCTCCAATTATATCCAGAGCCCATCCTCTGAATGGCCAAGGTTTCACTATGGCATGCAATTCATTTGCAGGCACATGTTGTATTCCAGCATGTTTTTGACACTCTTGGCATCCTTTGGCGAACTCTATACAATCTTTCAAAATTGATGGCCAATATATTCCTTGTCGAAATAATAGCCATTTCATTTTATGGCCTACTTGGTGCGAACCACAAGCTCCACTGTGTGTTTCAGAAACTGCTAAATATGCCTCATTTTCATTAAGACATTTCAATAATATCCCTTCAGGAGTTTTCTTAAACAATTCATTTCCAATTATCACATAGCTTAAAGCTCTGTACTTTACCTTTTTATTGGTATTTCCTGTGGGATTTTGCAAGTATTCTACAATAGGCTTTCGCCAATCATCATTGGCCATATTGTCAATAGCAAAAACTTCTGCTAAAACAACTTCATCAACAATGTGATTATGTTCAAAACATTCCTCATCTGTATTTGTTGCCCCCCCCAGTTTTTGGTGTTGACAATAATGAGGAAGAAATATCATCAGACACGAGTTTCTCTTTTATTTCGATTAATTCTTCAAGGCTTTGTTTTGAAACTCTATAACCTGATGCAATTTGGGCCAAATCATTCGCCACTTGATTATCAACTCGTGGTAAATGTTCTAAATGAACAGAGTCAAATCTTTTTAACAAGGAATTGGCCATAATAAAGTATTTAATAAGGTGTTCTTTAATACATTTATATTCTTTGGTCATTTGTTTGATAACCAATTCTGAATCACCTTTTATTTCAATACATCTTGCCCCCAGCTCAAGTAAAATTTCAAGGCCTATAATTAAAGCCTCATACTCAGCTTCATTATTTGAGCAATGATTTCGAATTTTACACTTGTATTTCGTTGGAATGTTATTTGGTGAAATAATTAAAACACCAATCCCAACTCCTTTTTTATGACTTGAACCATCAAAATACAACCTCCAAGGATATGTGTCTACGAAATGTAATGTTTCTTCGACAACAGAGTGGTCCACTATAAAATCAGCAACCACTTGTCCTTTAATTGATTTTAAAGGTTGATAAGTTAAGTCATATTCAGACAAAGCTAAAGCCCACTTACCAATTCGACTATGCATTATTGGTTTCGACAGCATATGCTTAATAATATCAGAATGCGAATACACACAAACATTAGCTGGCTTTATATATTGCTTTAACTTTGTACAAGAAAAATACAAGCAAAGGCACAATTTTTCTATAGAACTGTACCTAGTTTCAGCATCTATTAAGATTCTACTAAGGTAATATATGGCTCGTTCGACACCATTATCATCCTCTTGAGCTAACATTCTACCTATTGTTTTTTCAGATGCTGCTATATACAATTTGAGCACTTTGTTTCTAATAATAGGCATTAGAATTGGTGGTTTCATCAAATAAGACTTAATTTCTTCAAAGGCTGCTTGATGAACTGATTCCCATTTGAAAACTTCTTCTTTCTTCAGTCTCAGTAATGGCGAAAATGCTTGAGTTTTGCCACTTAGATTTGATATGAATCTCCGTAGGAAATTGATTTTTCCCAACAATGACTGAAGTTCTTTTTTGGTTGAAGGAGCCTTCGTTTCAATTATAGCTTTAGTCTTATTCTGATTAATTTCAATGCCTTTTTTGTGCACCACAAAACCCAAGAAATCTCCTGCACGCACACAGAAGGCACATTTTAATGGATTCATTTTCAATCCATATTTCCTCATTCTTTCAAAAGATTGTCGAAGATGGTCTAAATGGCCATTTTCTGAGGAAGATTTAACTACCACATCATCTATATATATTTGCATAAAGTTTTCAATAAAATCATGAAACATACAATTCATTGCCCTCTGATATGTAGCACCAGCATTTTTTAAACCAAATGGCATTACTACCCATTCATAAATACCTAATGCCCCTGGACAACGAAATGCAGTTTTCGATACATCTTCTTCAGCAATAAAGATTTGATTATACCCAGAATAACCATCAAGCATGCTGAGGTATTCAAATCCTGCTGCTGAATCTATTAACATTTCTGCCACAGGCATTGCGTATTCATCTTTGGGAGTTGCATTATTCAAGTCTCTAAAATCTATGCAAACTCTAAGAGTGCCATTTTTCTTAATTACAGGAACTATATTAGCTAACCATTCGACACACCTGGCAGTTCTGATGAATTTGTTCTTGAACAACCTTTCGATCTCCTCCTTAATTTTAGTTAATATTTGAGGAGCAAACCTTCTTGGCATCTGCTTCACGGGCTTCTTCTCTGGTCGAATTGGCAATTGTAATTCCACAATGTCTCGACTCAATCCAGGCATTTCGTCATAGTCCCACGCAAAGCAATCTTTGAACTCCCTCAGTAATGTTACAATTTGGGTTTTCAGTGCAACATCCAGGTATGCACTAACAAAAGTTGGCCTCTTCTTTGAGCCATCTCCCAAATCTACTTCCTCCAAAGGATCTTGAGCTTGCATTCGCTTTGTTGAATCTTTAGGATCTTTTTCAAAACCTAATGGCTCATTATCATAAATGCAATCAAGTTTTTCATTCATAATAATGCCATTTTCGTCTACAGGACCTTTGGCTTCGACAGCCATTGTTTGATGAATTAATTCGGCTTCCATAGCCGCTTTTAACTTATTTTCGGCCATATAAGCCGTAATCTTGTTCCATGCATTAGGAACTGACATAGGAAACATTTTAAGAATCAGAATACCACCCTTCAGGTTGGGCAGTAGCATCTCCTATTATTTGCCTTTCCCAAACAAAACCATAGTTTGGATGCAAATTAACTGAAGCAAATACATTATCAGCAGGAATGTATGCCTCATTAGAAGATGAACATGGCGCAATGTTCGCCAATTTTTTCTCAAAATTTTCCTTGGTGATGTGATTTACATCAGCACGAAAATAACTTTGGTCTGCTTCAATGTATTCGACAAGACCATCTTCTTTCCACATCACTAGTCTCTGATGTACTGTTGAAGGCACAGCGCCGACTCCATGTATCCACTCTCTCCCAAGCAACATATTGAAGTTTGCTTTGGAAGCAATTACTAAGAACAGAGTGGTCCTCTTGATAGTTCCAACAATCAATTCCACTTCGATGGCTCCAAGAGAGTAGCCAGTTTTGCCTTCGTAATTACTTAAGACAATATTGTGTGGCTTGAGGTCGGTGATGGATATGCCTATCTTCTTCATAAGCACTTCAGGCATAAGATTTACAGCAGCACCTCCATCAACTAACACTTTGTTGATGCCAATGCCATTAACTTTAGCTTGAATATATAAAGGCTTCAGGTGGTTCTGCATACTCGTATCTGGCCTCTCGAAAGTAGCCACATGCTCTTCGACACAGCCATCATTCATCACATAGTAACACATAGGTTTGTGACAAACCATATCTTCAGTAAAATCTTCCTCACTATTAGGCACAGTTATGACATCATATTCCAATGGCAATATTGACACCACATTACAAACGACATCAAAGTCATCATCAGAATCATCAAAACCAGAACCTATGTCCTCATCAAAGTCAGACTGAGCTTCTTTCCCTTTAGATGTCGAAGATGGGGGACAGATTCTTTCGAGTGCAGGCCTTCTAGGTTTTTCCATCAAAACATCCTTACTTTTTGCTTTATTTACCCCACTTGTAGGCTTAGCAACATCAGCACAGGTACTTGTTTCAACCTTAGAAGCCACCTTCTTATCACTCACCTGGACTTTGATTCCAAAGTGACTAGGAACCTTGTTCACGTCTAAAGAAGCTTTTTTCTTCTGGTTTCTCTGAAAACGACGCCATTGGGTTTTAGTCATGGGATTCTTACCTTTATAATTATTCCAATAATTATACTTGCTGGAATCACCTTGATGGACAACTTGAGCGTGTGCATTGTTGTGAACCCATTTTCCAACAGGGGAATTTATTTGTGGAACGAAGGATTTACGAAACAATCTTATGGATCCTTTCTTTCCTGGCTCTTGGCTTGTCGAAGGCTTAGTCGAAACATTAACCTTGCTAGATGAAGGCTTAGTCGTAACATTAGCCTTATAACCAGGGAACTCAGTGCTGCCAAAATCAAAAGATGGCCTATTGTCAAGCCATTTCCTCTTACGTTGTTCCTGATCCTGGTATCCTTCAACAGCTTTGGCTGCTTCTTTGTCGAAAACAGCACTGCACCTAGGACATAGCATGACCTCAGAGTTGTTCCACTTACATCTGTTGAGGAAATCTATCAGTTCCTCTTCAGCTTTTGGGAACACAGCATGTAGCTTCCCATCATATTCTTTCAAGGTTATCTCTTGTTTCTTCCCTTCAGCATATATAAAACCTTCCAATTTCTTGGTGGAGGATTTAAGTTTCTTTGGAGGATCTTTCATTTCAGCATCTACCATGTTTATATTCATTTCGAAAGGTTCTGTATACATGGCTTCAGCTTTGGGTAAAGGGTCATCTACAACTTGCATTTGAGTTTTCATCTTTCTATCTTCAAATTTCAATCTCCCTTCTTCGATTGCTTTTTGCACAAGATCCCTGAAAAGCACACAACGGTCAGTGTTATGTCCCAAAAAATTATGGAACTTACAATAACCCTTTTTCTTTCTCTGGTCAAGAGTTGGCACTTTTAAGCCACTAGGTACCAATATCTGACCATCTTTTACTAACAGCTCAAATATCTCATCACATTTAGTAACATCAAAAGTATATGTCTTAGGCACAAATCTGTCATTTTTTGGCTCAACAGGATTTTTCCCATTTGCAGGCCTTAGTAATTTACAAGTATAAGGAGGACCAGGCTTGAGTTCAGCCACGTCTATCTCCTCTCTTTCGACATCACTAAGTGTGGTGTCGAATTCTTCTTCGACATAAGCTACTTTTTCTTTTTTATGAAACCTATTTGACGTAGACTTTTCTTCTTTAAGCCTTTCCACCTGTCGAACTCTGTCAGCTAATTGGGCCATATCCCTTAAATGAGATGTGTCCAATTTCTTCCTGATCGAATAATCAAGACCACCAGCAGCCATTTCGACGAGTTCATGTTCAGGCACTTGTGTGAAACAACGAGCCTTCAGTAGCCTAAACCTATTCAAATAGTCATCAACAGTTTCAGGTATTTTGCGCTGAACACTGGCCAGTTCTTTGAGACTAATCTTCGATTGGCCCATGTAAAATTGCGCATGAAATGCTTTTTCTAATTGCCCCCATGTGAAAATAGAACCAGGGGGTAATGTAGTAAACCAAGTAAAAGCATTTTTTGTTAAAGAATTTGGGAAATATTTCATTTTCAAATTCTCATTTTGGGCTATATCCCCAGACTCAGTCAAGTAACGAGCAATATGTTCGACAGTAGACTCTTTTGTGTCACCACCAAACTTAGTATATTTAGGAACTTTCCAGCCCCTTGGTAACTCAGTTTGTAACACATATTCACACAATGGTGATATAAAATTTGGCCTATGCAAACCTATGTTAAGACCATTCTGCGCCATTATAGTTTCTACTAAAGTGGCTATATTATCATGAACGTCAGCATTATTTCGTTGTACTTGTCGAACAACCTCGTCAGCGTTCTGGTTTCGGTTTACCAAAACTACTTCAGGGATATGATTTGCTAACCCTTGTTGTTCGCCTACAACTGCCTGGGCTTCAACCGTAACCGCTCTTTGAGGATTACCAGGCATATTACCCACTACATTGGGAATTTGCCTATTATTAACCGTTGGGGTCCCAAAGAAATCTGCAATTCGACCCATTTGATTAGCTAACATTTGGTAACTAGTGTTAGTATTTTGAATCAATGGATTGAAAACTGTACCAATTTGTTGGGTTAACATATTAACCATATCATGATTGCTCTCATCAACTTGTTGTCGTAAGGCAAACAAAGATTCATTGGTTAATGCAGTAGGATTTCGACCTATTACACTTTCAGAAAAAACATGTATGGGAGACATAGTCGAAATATGTGGCATTCCAGTAGGCATGCCATATGACCCAGAAGGAAACGCAGGAAAACTTACATTATGAAAATGTGGATTTAAACCGCTTCCTATTGCCATATAAGGATTATGAAGTCCCATATGTGACGGCAAAGGCATAGGTATAGATGCCATGTTTGACTGCGTTAATCCAACGTTAGTCATTGATACTGAAGGAACAGTTGTTCCCACAACCAACCCTGCATTTACGTTTGCAGAGTCTACTATTGTTCCTTGTTCTTGTGAAACCACAGGATTGGAACTAGACGCATTATTAGTATGACGAACCATTTTTCCACTTCTTAAGTGCATGCAAATACAAACACATACAAGAACATAGAAAATTTATGTATTAAAGGCAAACAGTCCCACCGGGCGTGCCAATTTGTTTGCTGGTGTTTTTAGCAAACAATCACTGGTTTTATTAGAAATGTTTGTGAGATTAAACCAGAAATCTCTGAAGCAATTGCCTTTAAACACCACAGTTTGTCAACAAATATATTTTAAAAGGGAGACAATTCACCATGAAAGTGGAAATCAAAGTAAAAGAAGTGATAAAATGGAACGCAGAAATGTAAAATAACTTGTATTGAAAACAATAAATTGCATTGAATGTAAGGAGAGTAAGGTGCACAAATTCACATACGTGGTACAATGGTTCTTTTACTCTGTTTTCGCTGTAACTTGGAAGTTAGAGTTTCAGAACTGTGTGTTTGGTATAATAACTTGGCACCCTGATTTCTACGTAGAAATCCTTATTTATACAGAAAATAATGACTGAAATGTAAACTGCTATGGACACGTGGCCACGTCTCATTAACCAATGATGGACTTCGTGCCACGTTCGCCGCCACATATTGCCCATGTTGAATTAACCGTAGTCTTGAAATTCGACACAATTGTCTGCTAATAACTGCTTGACGAAATCTTGAATACACTGTTCTGTCGAAAACTCTTCTCTGTCGAAATGGTGAAAACCTCTTCTGTCGAAAACATGCTGAGATGACATAAATGTTACTTATTCTTTCTGAAGGCATTATGAATGTTCTTTAATGAAAAGTCAAACCCTATTAAATAACCACTCAAAAGCCTTGTCGAAATTCTAGGCTAACAATGCCTCAACCTTTTTCCTCACAGTTTCAGTTTCAATCTTGTTCACAGATGGCAGCTCATCAGAGATACCTCTGGTCCATTCCTCAATTGCTTCTGAATTCATCCCAACATTCTGAGGCCACTGACCAGTAGAGATGTTAAAGTATAGATAGTAAGTCTATTAGCTAGTAGTAAGGCCCATTAGTTGGTTAGTATATAAGGTAGATGATAGTCCCATTTATGACCTACCTCTTCTCATTTTGTATCTTCACTACTTTCAATATAATAGAGCTTTTAGAGTTTTTCTCTCTAATTTCTATGGATGCCATGATTTTTAATAGGGGTGTCAAAATAGTCCATTTGTCCACCGGATATCCGGTCCATCCATAGCAAAATCCATCCAATCCATCCACTACAAAAAAAATAATATTAATGGATTGGATTGAATCCATCCGTTTGATTTTGTGGATGGTTGTGATCCATCCATTATATTTTCTAAATCCATTGGATTACAATAACTACAAAATTAAAATCCATTGGATAATTAATTTTTTTAAATAAATCTATTGCATAATTATAAAAATACTTTTTTTACCAAAAAACATTTTTTAAAATATATTTTTTTTCCAGAAACTTTTTTTAAAAAAATTCATTCTATAAATAATTTTTTTTTACCAAAACTCATTCAAAAATTAATATAATATATAATATATATATATATATAATATAATATAATATAACCACCGGAGGGCCACCGCGAGCCACCTCCGGCCACCGTCCGCCGCCGCCGGACCACCGCCGGCCGCCGGAGCGCCGCCACCGGAACCACCGCCGGCCACCGGAGCTCCGCCGTCGGCCGCCGTACCGGCCGCCGGAGCTCCGCCGCCGGCCACCCCCACCACCACCACATATATAAATACATATTTATATATTATATTATATATATATATATATATATATATATTAACAATATTATATACATATAGTTATATATATATATATATATATATATATATATATATATATATATATATATATATATATATATATATATATATATATATATATAAATCTAAAAAATTCAATTTTGTCAAAAAATAATAATAAATTCAATTTCTACAAAAAAAAAATATTAAACTTTTTTTTGACTTAAAAGATTTTTTTATCAAAAGATTTGTTTATATTATAAACATATTAGTGGATGGATTGGATATCCATCCATAAAAATATTGCAAATGTATGGATTGGATGAATTTTTTTGTAAACGGATGGATTGGATTGGATTTTTTTGGCACAATTTTAGTGGATATAAATGGATAAATGGATTGTCTTCAATCCATCCACTATAATCCAAATCCAAATCCATCCAATCCATCCATTTTGACACCCCTAATTTTTAAGATGGTATCAGAGCAAACATGGTATCCTCCATGAGTTTCATGGCATCTAGGTCAATTTTTTTTATTATTATTTTACTATTTTCATTTTTATTTACTTTCTTTGTCTCTTTCCCGAGATTTTTTTTTTCAGTTTTCATTTTGCTTCACATCTGAATCCTTTTTCCTTCGATCGGTCCTTCATTTCTCTGATCTTTCCTGGAATCGCATCGCATTCTGTTCTTGCGTTTTGTGATTATTTGTTTTCTCTAATTTTTTTTCTTCGTCTTCCCCAATTCGATTCTTGATTTTGGTTTGTTGTTTGTGGATTGCTTTTGGCTTTGACTAAATCGCGGAGCAGTCGTCTTTGCGATTGTGTTTTCTAAGCTTGCCTTCTTCACTTCGCCTTGAAGATTTCATCCATCGCCTTTCTTCTCCCTCTTTATTCGGTTCGGTTTTGGTTTTAATTTATGAATCGTCTAATGAGCATTGATTCTGGTTATCGATTTCGTTTTTGGGTTCCGATCACGAGCTGAAGCGAAGTTTCGATTTCGTTTTGGATCGAGTCCCAGTTTTCGATCTGAAATCGTTTCATCTTCTCTCTCCCGATGCCGCTCTGGCTACTTGATATGTATTGCAAATATGGATGCCCAGATGCTGTTTGATGAAATGGGTGACAGAGATTTGTGTTCTTGGAATACTATGATATTAGGTTTTGCGATTTCTTCATGACTGTTCTTGCACGCCGCGTGTTTGAGGAAATTTATGAGAGGGATGTTGTTGTGTGGGGAGCTATTCTCAGTTGAGGGCTCTGGAACAAGGGGAACAGATTCATGCTTATGCTTTGAAACATTGGTTTCTACCCAATGTTTCTGTAACTTCTTCATTGATGATGGTAATGTATTCTAAGTCTCTGTGTGGTGTTGTGTTTTTTTCTTTGGCAATCATATGTTCTTTGATATATGGAGAGAGGGCATGGAAAATCATAAGGTTCGGGTAGTTTCTCAAAATCTTGGATTTTATAATGATGTGCATATTGCCAATAGCCTTATTAATTTTTTCTCAAAATGTGGGAAAATCAAGTTGTCTGAATACGTGTTAATTGAATTTCCTGAACTATATAATATTTGTTGCGATTCAATGGCAACACAGACCTTAATCAATTTTCTTATACAAGATGCTTTGATCAATTTGACATTCTCCAAGCCATTGAATTTATGGTTCACGTTCAGGATATTTACATAGGAAAAGAGTATTGTTACAGCCAGCTCTACAATTTGAAGGTTACTGCACTTAAACAATATAGGAAATATATTGATGTAAGGGATATATTGGTATCAGTACACGTTTGTGTCCGGCAGTTCAAAGCATATGCACAAATGAATTTTTTTTGGGATTGTCAAGTGATATTGTTCAGCTGATCTTCTGTAATCAACATCTCAGGGTTTTTCAATGGTTTTATGATTTTCACACATGCCTATTCTCATTCAGATAGACTTTTATGGGTTGCATTGAAGGCCAATAGGCTATGATATTTGTTGCTGCTGGTTGAACTTGGGATGCTAACCACATGATGCTTCTACTGTCTTTGGAGTGTTCTCTTTGTAGCCTTATTGGCTTGTTTTTAGCTTCTGTTTATGGTGGTTAAGCCTGATGCTTCTGCCATAAATGGTTAAGCATTAGAGTGTTGTGCTTCTGCCAAGTGGTTAAACTTTGAGGTATAGTTTCTGCTTAGTGGTTAAGCCTTTGGCCCTATGGCCCTATTGATGTTTGCTTCTTCCCTATGGTGGTTAAGCGTTTTGCTTCCTTCAAGTGATTAAGCCTTGAGTTGTGGCTTTTGCTTGATGGTTAAGTGTTGGTTTGTTGCTTCCTCCGAGTGGTTAAACCTTGAGTTGTGGTTTCTGCTCGATGGCTAAGCATTTGTTGACTTCTTTGGCACTTGGATGGTTATATCCAAGAGTGGGTTTGTTGATTCTTTTTGGAGTGAATGTTGTGGCGACGCTGGAAGAAGCTTGAAGGGGCCCAAGAGTTGGTCGAAGACTTCTAGGAGCTATGCAACTGCTACCAATTTGGATTGTTCTTCCTTTTGTTAATTTTATAGTATCTTTGTATTGCTTATCCCAAGCTTGAAGTGTTGTGAACACCTTCCAGCTTGCGGGAGGCTGTTAAAATATAGATAGTAAGTCTATTAGCTAGTAGTAATGCCCATTAGTTGGTTAGTATATAAGGTAGATGATAGTCTCATTTATGACCTACCTCTTCTCATTTTGTATCTTCACTACTTTCAATATAATAGAGCTTTTAGAGTTTTTCTCTCTAATTTCTATGGATGCCATGATTTTTAAGAAGAGATAGACTCAATTCTTATTTAACAATCTCCAAAGGTCCTCTAGAGAGCTCGGTAGTTGGTTCTTTGTGCGTCTCATCTTTTTCAGAATGCTGGATAAAGGCTTCAAAAAGGAACCAGCAGGTTTGTCCACTGAATGGAGAGTGAGCAATTAACAACTGAAGATATAGATCATATGATAGCATCAACTCATGAAACTGAGGTGATATAACCCAGAGGGTCTTCATTGTTTTAGGGTCGCGAAACCTATAGAGAAGAGTAGATCTGATTAACTGTTCGAGGAAGGGAATGGATCAGTTTGCATCTCTACAGCCAATTCAAGAATACTTGTTAACACGAAAACTTCCATGTGATTATAAAGCAATGAAATTTTTGTGCTATTTCCAGTTCTAGATTGATCAGAGTCTAAAGAAAATTTCCGAACAATAAGCTGCCACCAAAACGTTTATGAAATATATATATCCTGGATGCTTCCAATTTTTTTTTTGCATTTCCACAGCAAGATCCGATAGATACAGAGGCAGGTAGAAGCAGTACAATCTGGTCTTCTGAAAGAGCAAGATCCGATGCTCCTGTCACACCAGTATCATGATGTGGAAATTATTTCCACTCACTAAACCCGAAAATAAATGTCCAAATAGTGATGAATGCAGAGAGCTCAGTTCAGTGAGAATGTGTAAGAATTTCCACAAACTAAGTAAATTTACAATAATAATAATAATAATGACACGGTCACTTCCACACGGTGAAATAAGAAACCAACCATCACAGATTCTCCAATAATAAGAAGATTCAAGCAGAATCATATGGAAAAACTTCAAGCAAAATTGAGTATGAAAATTTCAAGCCACCAACCGAACAATAGTGCCTGCCTCGTACAATACCCCAATCAAGACCTATTATCCTTGGATGATACCAAGGTTTAATTCATGACAAATGGATGTGTGACGGAGTGAAATGGAGAGTATTGTGACTTAGTCACCTAGAGTAAACTTGTTTAGTACTTGTTTAGTACTAGTGTTTAGTCTTGTTTTCAATTGTGTTGTACACTTTCTAGAAGTTGTACCAGTTGTACCAGCAAGGGATTCCCCATTTCACTCTGTCACATGCAATACTTCCCTTTTCAAACATCCTTGTCCTCAAGGATGAATATTTCCAAGTACCGTGCTTAAGAGATAAGGTCTTCCACTTGAGTAGTCTTGGATCAAGAGCACTTCCCTTGTAGATCATCTTCCTGTGAGAAATAGCTATAAAAGCAAACTGATTAAGAACTACCTGAGAGCGCTTTGGGGACGAGTACTGTGCAGCAACTCGAACTACAATGAGCAAAAGGAAAAGAGGTGGGGTGTATAAGCCTCCAACAACCAATGTTGGTTCAAATGGTTGCCCAAATTGACCTTGAAGTCCCTTATCAATGTTGTTCCCTTGTACTAACAAGTGACCAAATTCTGACTCACAACAATCAAAACCACGAAGCTGAGTTCCAAGCCCAATGATCCATTTCCAAGAACAATCTGAAAAGAGACAATAGATGTAACCTGGGATTGCACCACATAGTCTTCATTGAGTATTGGATGTTTGTTTAGAACTATCTGTTCCTGGCTTTCAGCAGTACAATGGCTGCAGATTTTGCTAATCCACTCAAGCATAAGCATAAGTATGAGTATGACATATGGAGTAGTAGAATTAGGATCAAACATGTAGCTATCAGCATCTATTATACCACTAGTAGAATGTGCTAACTCCATAATAACACCACCATTTGATATGCTACCACTAGTGTCTTGCTGTAATTTCCAAATACGGGGATAGCCATAATTGTCAACCATGTTATATTCTATTGTAAATGCTACAACATTGACATATACCCTATAATGAAAACTACTGGGAAGAACATTCAAACAAATAATGGTATATTTCAAACATTGATTATCCCCTTGTAGTTCACAAAGGCACCAACAAGAGATCGCAACACGGCAAACAAGCATAAACGTGAAAAACTCTGAATTTGCCCTAGGTGGCTCAATTATGAAATCAACTGGGGACTTGCCATTTATCATTTTCACCACCTTTGTCTTCTTAAAGTATCCCCTGCAACTCAGAATATCAACTACCCAAGAGAAATGATCCACATTTGGCACAAACCCATAAGTTTTCATCCTCCAAAAATATGGATACATATTCATTGCCACGTTGTTAGTAACAATATAAGTATCAAACATGCAGCTGCAGAACAGGGTGTGATTACCAAGAGCCACATTCATTGAATTCCTCACCTTATGGCATTCATTTGTGTCACCAACTCTCATGCACTTGTAGTCAACAAGAGAAAGCTTAATGGAATTTCCATTTATGATGTCATCTGTGCCATGAGTTACTAATGTTTCCCCACTGCCACATGATGCTTCTATTGAATAAAAACCAAACCAATGCATGTTTGTTGTGCAAAAACGTGTGCAAGTATACACAATCAAACAAGTAATAAAGTGATAAGAAAGATCGTCCCACGAGGATTAATGTTTAATAACTAATTCTACTTGGTAGCACTCGAAATAATGAGTAAAAAATAGAAATAAAAGCACGGTAAAAATTCATTGTTCTGCAAACGTTAAAGTAAATAGTTGGGGACAGTAAAACAGTAAAATAAGGGGGTAAAATCAGTGAGATGAGTATAGCCAAGACAAGTATCTGTAAATAATCACTATTGATGCAATGTTGTGCCTAATGCTATGACAGCACTCAGTGTGGAGAATGAATATCGATATTCCTATCTCTGTGAAACGAAATGTTGTCGAGATTTCCTTATTCCTAAGCTCCCATGAGGTTCATTCCGTAGGTTGAAAAGCATGTTTCAGTTCACACCATAGCCCTAGCTTCATATTCCTATTCTTCACTAGGAAAGGGTAATATTCCTATTACTCTTCAAACTATATTAATTTGCGAAATCAGCACTTAAATTTCTTTCCAAAAATAGAAGCACGTTATCCAAATTAAACTGATCAAGTTTAAAAAGGATGTATAGCATTTACTCACGCAAATTAATGAAGTGTCAAGCATTAATCACATTAAACATCAATAGATCCTAATTACATCACCATAGTCTTGACTATAAAGAGATCTAGCTCATAATGAGCTTAGACATGACAAAATAGAACCTAACTACCATAAATGAAGTCATCAAAACAGTAACAGCATTGAATATAGAGTACACGAAAGAATGCAGAATTATACAAACAAAATGAAGCTTAAAGAAAGCTTCAGATGCTGTAGATCTGCTCCAGAGCTTCTGTGCTGCTGATTCTGAGTTTTCAGCTTCAACAATGGAGTTTCAGCACTGAAAATGGTGGAAAGATAGTTGGGGAAGACGAAGTACAGTGATGGAAGGAATGGAACAGTACTCTCTGACATAGGGAATGGTGGTGGCTGATATGTGTACTATCGGTCTGGCCCTTTCTAGGTTAAAGTGTCTTTTTATAGTATATTCTCTCACTTGAAGTACCAATTGGGCCAATGCAAATCGGGTACAGTGCTGGCAACCCTAAAATCAAGTATTGTTTGTCTTTTAGTGGCCCATTAATGTTCTGTCACGCCAATGCACACTCTCACAAAGGACAAAACACCCTTTTCTTTCTTGTACCACCTAAGATGCCTTTAATTTTGTTCCTTTCACCAGCTGTCTGCCACGATGCTACCATAGCACTATCCACAGCACTAATTCAACTAAAAATCATGCATGCTAGCACACAAGTTAAATCCCACAAAATGGCACTTGCGTGCCCAAACTATAATTTTCACAACTAAATAGACTTGTAGCTAACTCTGTACAATTTCCACATTTACTCACATAAATTACTTTTGGATCAAGATAATTCTCTTTTGTTTTGGCATAAATAACTCACATTTTCGTGAGTTATCACACCCCCAAACTTGAACCGTTGTTTGTCCTCAAGTAATGACAGCACTAGACAGAACACTTAACAGCACAAAAGCAAAACATACAGAATAGAAAAGCACTTAGCACATAGCATATGATAGCACTCTAAACAGATTTTTGACTCGGCTTTTATTCTCTCAAGGTTTTCCTCTCAGACTTAACACTTTAGAACCCTTAGCAACATATGAAATCATAGATTTTGCCCCCTAGCTTGGATGTGTGTGTGCTCTCTTGCAATTCTTCCATAGACTCCAACAATTACTAGGCTTGGCTTTGGATCCCACTTAGAATTTCCTACGTTGCCCTTCCTTATCAATGGCTACAAGCACAACTTACATTGATGTATGCTTATGGGGGTAGCTATACTAAGAGATGAACAATGAATAACTAGGCCTAATACAAGCACACCCTTTTTTATGGTTGACTAGCTTGACTGCTGCTTTGACTGAAACCGTAATGGTGTCGCCACAAAACAGCCTCCCTCCACAGCACCCAAACTAGCCTTTGCTGCAAGAATGCAACTTATTTGATGCTATAACTTTTTCCTTTGTTTTTGCAAGTGTACACCCTCTTTTACATGATTTTGGTGTTGATAGCACATGGCCTTACTTCTAACAGCACTACCCCCAAACTTGAGTTTTGTTGTACCTATAGTTTCTATCAAATTCCAGGCAACTTCAGTCCTTACTAAGTTTTCACCTAACTTCTACCTAAGTAATGCCTTACATCTATTTTCAAAAAAAGCAAGAGTTAAGTGTATACTAGAGGGGATAGGCTATTTCATTCAAAGTTCTAAGTCCAAACCAATTCTGGTTATCCTCATTGGGTTCTGCCTTGGTACAAAAAGTAACTATTTTTTTTAAATGCTATCACTATTGCTATGCTAGCACTACACTAACAACAACTACACAGTACATCACAAAAAGAAATAGAACACGGCAACAAAACAGCTGAATAAAGGGAACTTAAACAACAATGCATTAAAACTGATAACAAAACAGCTGCTCCACCCCCAACTTAATCAAAGACAGTGTCCTCGCTGTCAAATGACTAAATCAGAGATGGGCACTGACTACACAAAACAAAAATTAAAACAGAAACTAAAATGCATAATAGAAAAGGGTAAGATCACTTCTTCTTTTCAGCAGGGGGCGATTGTTTTGAGGCCTGTGCTTTGGGCACAGCAGCATCTTCTTTATCTTCCTATTCTCTTTCTTCTTCAATGAACACTCTTTTTCTTCGACGGGGTCTGGCAACACATATTTTTCTCCTTGTCCAAGTTGACTTGGGAGGCAACTGGAAAGGAACAGGCTCTGAAACGGCATCAACAGGCTTTTTCATCTTCTGAACTGAGGAAAATGCTATGGAAGCATCTCCTGCAGCATTGGCAGGCTTTCCTGAAGGCTTCTTTTTCTCAGCATCATGCTTTGATTTGTTCTCTCTTTCCACAGCAGCACTTGCCTCTCCACTGACCTCACCAGCATTATCTGGAGCATCATAGGAGTTTTCTTCCATTTCTCCTGCTGAATTCACCCCTCCTTTAGAACTTACAGGGGAGGAGCTACTTGAACTGCCTTGCTGGTCATTCAATGGCTCATCATCTTCATCACTGTCAATCATAATTGTCTTTCTTGAAGGTGCTGCCGCAGACTTGGCAGCACCAGCAGTGGCTTTCTTTTCAGATGCTTTCTTTGACATTTCTTGGGTTGGAGCGGTCAGAATGTCAGGCTTTTCATGTGCATGACCACTAGGGCCAACATCAGGCAGCACCCAATCAGGGGACACAGGAGGAGCAAAATGGTATCACCAAACCCCTGAGTGTACCATTCATGAGCAGCCTTCACAATCACCCAAACCGCTTCTTGCTTCAGAATGTGTTGCTGCAGCAGCAGCACCAACTCAGATACTTGAGGGACTTCCTCAGCAGACTTTCTCTCACTACCATCTTTCTTCTTAGTTTCCTTCTCTTCCTTCTTCATAGAACTTTCCTTTCCTTCCTCTTCACATGACAGAATCACCTCAAGATCCAACGGAAAGTCATCTTCATCTTGATCAAAACGAGGCACATCCTCAGCTTCACACAACAGCCTTATCAGATTGGGGTAAAATAGAAGACCCACATTCCATCTAGCACAAGCCAAAATCTCCCTTTCCATTAGCTGTCCCAAGTTAATCTAACTGTAGCACAGCATGGCCTCCAGCAAGAACATCCTCTCCTTATGCCAATAAAAATTGTGCGTAGTAGGAAGCACCGAACTCATCACCCACAGAGATAACGATCTCAAAAAAGGTTTTAACATTGTTCTTTTGACCTTGAAAACATTAGAGTCTTCTTTTACCCACTCTGTATTGGGGATACACAGCACCCTCAGCAAACGAGTCATGTCCTTTTCTGTAGACGTGGCCACTATGTTCTCCAAGTTCTCTTCCACGTTAGGCAAACTTAGCACCTCATTGATCCTTTCTGCAGAGAATGAGACTAACCATCCTCGCACCACAGAAAATGTGGGCTCGGGTTTTCCTTTCATTTTCTCAGGAACTCCAGCATAGAACTCTCGCGTAAGCCCAGGGAGCACAAATGGTGGTTGCTGCATTAGCTTCTCCCACTGCATTTCTCTGAAAATTTCCTCAACAGCAGAGCTGATGGATTTTGGGGCTATTCCTCTCTCAGACAAAGGGTTTCTATATTGGGTGGAGGATGCATAAAGTTTCTTTGAGTATTTGCTGGGCAACCGGGAGAGAATCTCCTCTGGAACTTGCTTTTTCTTCGATTTTTGTGATTTGGAACTGGGTGATTTGGTTTTTGGAGCCATTTGAGTGCTAGGGTTCACGAAAAAAATGGAAGATTTTTAGAGATGACGGTGCTTTGCACAAATGCTCTGAGAATGCGAAAATTGAATGTGGCTAGCAATGAGACGAACAAGGGGATTTTATAGAAAATGAGAGGTGAACGGTTTAGGTTAGAGAAGATGAGAGCAAATGGCGGTTCAGTCTTTATGGGAAAGTGTTTACGGTTATGGGAAAAGGGAGAAGTTAAGGGAAGTTATGGAGTTGAGGCGATTGAGTGTGAGGAGTGGAGAGAGAAAGAGAATGTCATGATGGTGGATGTGAAGGACAATACAGCGCAGCGCTGCTGACGCAGGCACTGCTCTGAGCACAACTGCTCTCTGCGCGCGAAGGTGCTTTTTGGTGCCTGCACATCACTTTGTCCTTTTTCCAAATTTTCAAACATTTTATTAAACTTCCACAGTGACAAGGCATCTTTCAGTGCTACCAGCAATGTTACCAAGTACGAACTCAATGCTACCAGTGCAGAGCACCAACAATTCCAAATTCCACTGCTTAACCAACTCAACCCCAGCATCAATCACACCTATTTATTCCTGAAACTCCAAATAAACAATAAAACAAGAAAGGTTAACCTCTGGGTTGCCTCCCAGTAACGCCTGGTTTAAGATTCCTCAGCCTGACTAAAATACATTTATCAAGGAGAATCACTCAAGGGGGTGGATGCCTTTGTGCTGGGCACAGGCTCACCCAAATAGAGTTTAACTCTCTGGCCATTCACTTTAAATTCATTTCCATTTGAGTCATTCTTTAAATTCACAGCCCCATAGGGGTAGACTTTAAGAATTGTGAATGGGTCAGACCATCTAGACTTCAACTTTCCAGGGAAAAGCTTCAATCTAGAGTTGAACAGAAGAACTTTATCACCCTTCTTGAATTCTCTTTTCAGAATTTTGGCATCATGCCAAGCTTTTGCCTTTTTCTTATATAATTCAGCATTTTCATAGGAGAAATGTCTCAATTCCTCCAGTTCATTGAGTTGCAACATTCTAGCTCTACCAGCTTGTTACAAATCAAAATCCAGCTTTTTAGTTGCCCAAAAAGCCTTATGTTGCAACTCAATGGGTAAGTGGCAAGCTTTATCAAAGACCAATCTATAAGGAGACATGCCAATAGGTATTTTGAAAGCTGTTCTATATGCCCAAAGAGCATCATCCAAATGGATAGACCAGTCTTTTCTTGAAGGGTTAACCATTTTTTCTAAAATCCTCTTGACTTCTCTATTAGACAGTTCAACTTGCCCACTTGTTTGTGGATGATAGGTTGTGGCAACTTTGTGTTTCACTCCATATTTAGCCAACAACCCATCCATCAGTTTGTTACAAAAGTGGGTGCCTTCATCACTAATGATAGCTCTAGGTGTGCCAAATCTTGTGAAAATGTTTTTTTGAATAAATTTTAGCACCATCCTCGCATCATTAGTGGGAAGAGCAACGGCTTCAATCGACTTAGACACATAATCAACTGCTACAAGAATGTATAAATTGCCAAAGGAGGGTGGGAATGGCCCCATAAAATCAATGCCCCAAACATCAAACAATTCAACTTCTAAAATATTGTTAAGGCATTTCATTTCTGTTTGAAATATTTCCTACCCTTTGGCATCTATCACATTTCATAGCATACTCATGAGCATCTTTAAAAATAGAGGGCCAGAAATAACCTGTTTGAAGAACTTTTGCAGCAGTCCTGGCACCTCCGAAGTGTCCTCCACAAGGTGAAGAATGGCAATGCTTCAGAATGTCTTCAATTTCTTCTTCAGCAGCACACCTTTTGAGCAATTGATATGGACACTTCTTGTATAGAAAAGGTTCATCCCAATAATATTGCTTTACCAAATGGAAGAACCTTTTTCTCTGTTGTGATGTGAATTCTTCTGGCACCACATTGCTAACCAGGTAATTTACAAAGTCAGCATACCAGGGCACCTCTGCAACAGAATTTGTAGCATTTACAGTTGCTGTTATGGCTAGCAATTGCTCATCAGGGAATTGCTCTTTGATTTCAGATTCAAAAGAGAGAGTCAGCATCCCGAATTCTTGATAGATGGTCAGCAACTTGATTTTCAACTCCTTTTTTGTCTCTGATCTCAAGATCAAATTCAGGGAGCAGTAGCACCCATCTAATTAACCTTGGTTTAGCATCTTTCTTTGCAGTGAGGTATTTAAAAGCTGAGTGATCAGTGTATACAACCACCTTGGCTCCTACAATATAAGATCTGAACTTGTCAAAAGCAAACACTACTGCTAGCAAATCTTTTTCAGTAGTTGTATAATTCAGTTGAGCATCTACAAGAGTTTTGCTAGCATAGTGTATTGAATGAAACACTTTTCCATGTCTTTGACCAAGTACAGCTCCTATAGCATAGTCGCTAGTATCACACATCAATTCAAAAGGCTTACTCCAATGTGGTTCTACAATAACTGGTGCTGTCACCAGTGCTTCCTTGAGTGTGTTGAATGCTGTCAAGCATTTTTCATCAAAATCAAAAGTTGTGTCATGCTGCAGTAGCATGAACAAAGGCTTAGAGATCTTTGAAAAAGCTTTGATGAACCTTCTATAAAACCGAGCATGTCCAAGAAAGCTTCTGATTCCTTTAACTGATGTGGGGGTGGCAATTTTTCAATTACTTCAACTTTTGCTTTGTCTACCTCAATGCCCTTCTTTGATATCTTGTGCCCTAAGAAAATTCCTTCTTGTACCATGAAATGGCACTTTTTCCAATTGAGGACCAAATTTGTTTCTTCACATCTTCTCAAGATATCTTCAAGATTCAGCAAACATGCTTGAAAATTCTCTCCAAAAGTGTAACATCCCCAAAATAATTAATGGAATTATTTGGGTGTTAACCCAATTAAACCAATTTAGTACTCGACTGGTAAATTTATCGGGTGCTAAAATTATTTAATTGTTGTCATCGGATCGTTAACCGGATAATACGGACCAAGGAAGTTTTGGAATCGAAATAAGAGATTTCGATCGATATGGTAATTTGACCGCGTTGCAACTTAAATATTAAATAAATATATAATTATGTGTATGTGTGTGCGTGTGAAAGGAGAAGAAAGAATTAAAAAGAGAAAAGAAAGAAAAGGAAGCTGAGAAGAGAAACAGAGAGGAAAAGAGAAAGAAGAAAAGAGAAGAGAGAAAGAAAGGGGGAGGAAGAAGAAGAGGAAAAAGGGGGCAATTCCGCTCATCAAAACGACTTCCGTCCAACACGAAAAATGCTCAGCGTTACTTCCTCTTCGATTTGGTACCAAGATTTTATCATCAACCCTCTCTCTCTCACTTTGCCATTTTCGAACTTGAGAGGGAAAATCGGTGTTTCGATGGTTGTAACTCAAGGGAAAGCTAAGGGCGATGTTTAGGAGCGAGCACGAGGTGGATTACTCGAAGTATTGAAGATCGATTGGGTGATTTGGAATTGAAAATCAAATTGGGGTTTTTGGTGAATAGTGGTTTGAGATTGAAGAAGATGATGAATAGTGTCCAAGGAGGATTTCGAGGAATTCGGCATTTCGGTCAAAAGCGGTTTTGTGTGTCGCCGGAACGTGCAATGATTTCGGGAATTCGGTTTTACGGTCGAAAGATTTCTCGAGGTCGAGTGGGAAGCTTTGGAAGCGGATTGGGTATCGCCGGAGCAGGGAGCGTTCGTGTGGCTACTCAGTGATTTCGGCTCGAACGAGGTTCACGCTTCAAGGGTGAGTTCTACTCACGTTTAGGATTTTTGTTTTTCGAATTAATTGACTGATCGTTTTATCGCTTTCGCTGGTCTGGAATATTACTTGATATTGTCTGTTTCGGGTTAGGAATCGACCGGAGCGAGTCTCGAGTTATGTCGTGTTGAAACAGAATTTTTGGTGGTTTGATTTCGAAAGATTTTGACTTAAAAACCGTTAATTGGAAAATATGTCGTTTTTGATAAAATCCGTTTTGATTGAGTTTTTGATTGGGTTGATTGATTGTGTGGTTTTAGTTGGGTCTATTTTGTTGGTTGTTTGGTCTGTTTTCGATCGGAACGAGTATCGGGATCAATCGGAAAGCAATTTTTCATAAAACAGGCCATTTTTGCAATGCTGTCAAATGAGCACGACCCGTGCGTCCAGGGGCACGACCCGTGCGCCTTGTTCTGTCCAAAATTTTCAAAGTGCCCAAAATGATTCCGTTTCGATTCCAATCCTCTTCTAATCCTTTCCTAACCCTTTAATAATGATATTAGGCTTATAATGCCATGATTTTGGGTATGTTTTAAAAGGGTTTCGTAAAATAAGTTCGAAGTTGGAATTGTCTCGAAAAACCGAATAATACCATACGTGTGCGGATATGTTTTATTGATAACTTTTGATCCGGGAACCCGATTGAGGTGTTCTAAGATGCGTTGGAAAGCTTATTCAGAGGCCTAACTGAATATTCTATTTTTAAGGCTAAATAAACTGTTTTTGATATTGAAAATTGTGTCGAAAAGCGGTCAACTAGAGTGCGAGTGTGAACTTGGATTTTATAAAATACGAATTAAAGCGTTTCATTGATTGTCTGAATTGATGGACCGTGGGTTCATAGTACTGTAGATATATATGTTTATACATATAGAGTTTGGGTGACGACCCATGTTGACATACTAGGCGGGGCAGTCATGATCCCCTACCCTAGGCTCCGGGCCTTTAGGAAGAATACTATTGGCAGTGGGGTTCACCGGGTTTCAGCAGTAATGCAGGCGGTGTTATGTTAAATTGTTTGTAGTACGATTCATCGGGATGTAGCGGTCACGCAGCCGGTGTCGTACTGAGTCATAGCAGATTCATCGGGATGTAGCGGTAACGCAGTCGGTGATCTGTTGAATTGTTTTGTTGTGCGATTCATCGGGATGTAGCGGTCACGCAGCCGGTGTCGTACTGAGTCATAGCAGGTTCATCGGGATGTAGCGGTAACGCAGTCGGTGATCTGTTGAATTGTTTTGTTGTGCGATTCATCGGGATGTAGCGGTCACGCAGCCGGTGTCGTACTGAGTCATAGCAGGTTCATCGGGATGTAGCGGTAACGCAGTCGGTGATCTGTTGAATTGTTTTGTTGTGCGATTCATCGGGATGTAGCGGTCACGCAGCCGGTGTCGTACTGAGTTATAGCAGATTCCCCGGGATGTAGCGGTCACGCAGCCGGTGGAATGCTATGTGTAAAATAATGCGGTTCACCGGGATGTAGCGGTCACGCAGTCGGTGCCGTGTTGAGTTAAAAATGTTT
The DNA here is from genome assembly GCA_039519185.1 of Astragalus membranaceus. NCBI lineage: Eukaryota > Viridiplantae > Streptophyta > Magnoliopsida > Fabales > Fabaceae > Astragalus > Astragalus membranaceus. The sequence continues at coordinate 147,448,692 of CM076848.1, read as the reverse complement.
TTAAACAAGTACCGAGAGAGCGAGTAGGGGTCTCGGTAGAACTCACTGAGATTGTATCTCATTGTTTATATGTTGTTGTTTTACAGAGACACAGGGACAGCGGAAATCCAAGAGGCACGAGTAGGTTGAGCTCGGACTGGTTGCTGATAGCCTAGCTTTATATTTAAGCTTATTTCCCTTTTGTTGTCTGTATACTAAAACATTATGTATTTAATGTATATCTTTCTTCCGCTTTCTTGTATGATACTGAATACTATAATTGCTGATGGTATATGGTCTGAGAACCATATTGTCTTGTTGTAAATAAGACTGTTTGAGTTATATTCAGCGAAAAATTTATAGTGATATTCAGTGTCTAAGCAGGAAATATATCTCTGATGTGTTACTAATGTGCACCTGGGTATTTTTGGTCAATATAAATATCGGGGTGTTACAGTTGGTATCAGAGCAGTTCGACCTAGTCGGACTTAGCTTAGGGTTGAGTCGATTCCTTGCTAGTCCTTTTGTAATTACACTTGTGATGCTAAGAGACATTGAGCCTGATCAACTTAATACTTAGTGCATCATAAGCGGAATTATGACTGGATGATCAAGATGCAATCCTCGACCACAATCGGAATCTTCAACCGGTGCAGCCTCGGGAAAGGTGACATGACGGTGGAACAATACACCGCTAGGTTTGAGGAGTTGTCTCAGTTTTACCAAGTGGTAAAGTAAGCTTCGGATGACGAACGGAGAATGCAGAAGTATAAGACGGGCATAAGTGCTTTTATGATTTATGGTCTCAGTTCTTATACTGCTACAAATTATGTTGCCTTAATGCAACCAGCATATGTCGCCGAGGATTATCTCATAGGGAGTATGGGAAAATAAGGAAGGTAGTTGAATTATCAACTCCGAATGCAAAGTCCTAAGATAAGTTCATTAAAGGAAAAGCAGATGCAATTCTTTGATTCTTCAAAGGTCAGAAGATGTTCCAACCGTGGAAAGCCTCACAGCGGTGATTGCAAGCGAAGATCTAATCGGTGCTATTATAGTAATGTAGAGGGTCACTATGGTAAAGCGTACCCCGTAAGGAAAAGTTCCAAGGAGTCACAAGCAGCTCTAAGGCAAGGACGAGTCAACACTCTGGATGTTTAGGCAGTTACAACTGCAGACAATCTACTGAGGGGTATGAGATCAGTTTTCAATAACCTCGTCTGTATATTAAATGATACGGGTGCAACCTATTGTTGTATATCCCGATCGCATGAGAATCGGTTGGGATTAGCCTTATCATCGCTATCCGAGCCAATAACTATCTTAACTGCGGCTAAGGGTCGTGTCCAGACCCAATCTTTGTGTCAGAATTGTCTACGTGTTATCGGAGACAGAACTTTCGTAGAAGAATTATTTGTTTGCCTGTGAGAAGTGTGGACACCATTTTGGGTATGAATTGGATGACTGCAAATCATGTTGCAATCGACTGTATTAATCAGCTATCAGCTTCGCTTCAGAATCAGTTAAATTGCCTAGGACAAATTCTGAAACGGTTGCCTAGTTCACCTTAGACGGTCAATCTTCATTCCAAGGTGCGGAATGACATGTTAGTATGTTATCTGCATCCACTGAAACTAGTTTGGATTTGGCGAACATTCAGATTGTGAATGACTTTCTGGATGTTTTCACGATGAAGTTTCTTCTGAACCTCCAGAGCGAGAGGTAGAGTTTACTGTAGAATTGGTTCCTGGCACGGGATCAATATCTATTGTTTCTTATTGAAGGTTTCTTGAGAATTCAAGGGAATGGAGTGCTCTGGTGTGGTTAGTCGAAAGGAAAAATGGTAGCATGAGATTGTGTATTGAGTACCGACTACTCAACAAAGCGACAATCAAGAACAAATATCCTTTGCCAAGGATACACGAATTGCTGGATCAACTTCGAGGTGCCGTGGTGTCTTCAAAAATTGATCTGATGTCAGGTTATCATCAATTAAAAGTTAGAGCCTTAGATATTCCGAAGACAGCCTTCCGTACTTGGTATGGACATTACGAGTTTGCAGTGATGCCCTTCGGTTTGACTAATGCTCCAGCGGTATTCATGGATTACATGAACAGGGTTTCCCACCCTTACTTGGATCGGTTTGTGGTAGTTTTCATTTATGATATCTTGGTGTACTCTAAGACTATTGGGGAGCATGCCCAACATCTCCGCGTTATTCTGAACGTACTCCAAGAGAAGAAATTGTATTCTAAGTCGTCGAAGAGTGACTTCTGGATGTCGGAAGTGAAGTTTTTGGAATGCGTGATTTCCCAATTGGGAGTTGCGGTGGATCCCAGTAAGGAGGGAGCTGTGTTGAACTGGGAACGACCAACGTCAGTAACTGAAATCAGAAGTTTTCTAAGTCTAGCCGGTTACTATAAGAGATTTGTTCAAGGGTTCTCACAGTTAGTTTTCCACTTACACGGTTAACTCGTAAGGGCCAACCGTTTACGCAGGGTGCTGATTGTGAAGAATGTTTTCAAGAATTGAAGATTTGGTTGACTTCTGCTCCAATCCTGATTCTTCCAGATCCGTCTTTGAGATTCCAAATTTACAGCGATGCTTCTGGGAAGGATTTAGGATGTGTTCTTGTGCAGAATCAACAAGAGGTAGCTTATGCGTCCAGATAATTGAAGACTCATGAAGAGAGTTATCCGACTCATGATTTGTAATTGGCATCGATTGTGTATGCACTGAAGATTTGGAGACGTTACCTGTATGGGTCTCGTTTCGAAGTCTTTAGTGATCACAAAAGTTTAAAGTATCTGTTTGATCAGAGGAACTGAATAGCAGGCAGAGAAGTGTGTAGAATTCTGAAGGATTATGACTTCGGGTTGAAGTATTATCCAGGAAATCCCAATGTTGTAGCTGATGCGAGTAATAGGAAATCCATTCACATAGCAAAGTTGATGCTGCAAGAAATGGGATTGTTAGAGTCTTTTAGATCTAAATTGGAGTACATCCATAAGTTTCCACTTTGGTGGCGAGGTATTAGTTTATTAACCTCTCCTTGGTGAAGGTTGACAATGAGATTGTCTTACGAAATTCCGTTTGACAAGTCGAACGTGAATACGGTTATGTAAATGAGGTAACTGTTGACTGTTTTTCACAATGCGAATAAGCACCAAGGGATTAATTGATGGATTTGCTGCGAGGGACTGAACTTTCCAAAGTGAGTTTGGCGTGCGGTATGGTAGTTTTGAAAATCATTTTGTGAAAGCCCGCATGCTAAAGTTAATTTTGGGAACGACTCAAGAGGCTAATGAAATCTGATTTAGGAAAATCCTAGGAGGACTACTTAGGTTGAGGAGAAACTCTCAACGCTATTGACTAATTTGGAAAGGAATCGGATGCATCGTTGGTAAAAACCTCGTGATGAAGTTGCAACAGAGGAAAAGGAGCTCTGAGTTCCGTTTGATAGTTGTTTTGAGAACAACCGAGGTAATCTGCATTGCGTTCAAAAATTTATTTGATGTCCCCGTGGTTTATTTCTACGTTTAAGGTCAGAGCTTTTGATAAAACCCAAATCCCATCTTTTTGAAAAAGTTTTACCTCGAAGACTTGGAAGCGAGTCAAGAAGTTTCACAGGTGACTTTTTCGTCACATTGTCGGTATGTACGAGAACCGTTAAGAATATTAGAAGAATTGTAGAGAAAGTGTTTACACCTTTCGAGGAATTCGTATTTGTTTTTACGCCTACCGAGGAGTACTTTGATTTGGATTAATCAAAGTTGGGGAGTAAACGAGGATAATTGGAATGAAGCTTCGGAAGTGTTTTCAAACGCGGTGCCGAGCCGTTGTAGGCAAATGATGAGTTTCTCGTGTAGATGCGTGACCAGAGAGTTCGTATCAAGGTAGTAGTGGATCATACTTGGAGATTGATGTGCCAACTTGGGAAGAGTTCCTACGCTCATTTCGTTAGTTCGAGATTGTTTTCCAGCAACTTAAACCTTTCTGAGAATGTCGATTCTCGGTTAGTCAATCGTAAGACTTGACGAAAATTTTGAGGACAAAATTCTTTCAAGTTGGGGAGAATGTAACATCCCCAAAATAATTAATGGAATTATTTGGGTGTTAACCCAATTAAACCAATTTAGTACTCGACTGGTAAATTTATCGGGTGCTAAAATTATTTAATTGTTGTCATCGGATCGTTAACCGGATAATACGGACCAAGGAAGTTTTGGAATCGAAATAAGAGATTTCGATCGATATGGTAATTTGACCGCGTTGCAACTTAAATATTAAATAAATATATAATTATGTGTATGTGTGTGCGTGTGAAAGGAGAAGAAAGAATTAAAAAGAGAAAAGAAAGAAAAGGAAGCTGAGAAGAGAAACAGAGAGGAAAAGAGAAAGAAGAAAAGAGAAGAGAGAAAGAAAGGGGGAGGAAGAAGAAGAGGAAAAAGGGGGCAATTCCGCTCATCAAAACGACTTCCGTCCAACACGAAAAATGCTCAGCGTTACTTCCTCTTCGATTTGGTACCAAGATTTTCATCATCAACCCTCTCTCTCTCACTTTGCCATTTTCGAACTTGAGAGGGAAAATCGGTGTTTCGATGGTTGTAACTCAAGGGAAAGCTAAGGGCGATGTTTAGGAGCGAGCACGAGGTGGATTACTCGAAGTATTGAAGATCGATTGGGTGATTTGGAATTGAAAATCAAATTGGGGTTTTTGGTGAATAGTGGTTTGAGATTGAAGAAGATGATGAATAGTGTCCAAGGAGGATTTCGAGGAATTCGGCATTTCGGTCAAAAGCGGTTTTGTGTGTCGCCGGAACGTGCAATGATTTCGGGAATTCGGTTTTACGGTCGAAAGATTTCTCGAGGTCGAGTGGGAAGCTTTGGAAGCGGATTGGGTATCGCCGGAGCAGGGAGCGTTCGTGTGGCTACTCAGTGATTTCGGCTCGAACGAGGTTCACGCTTCAAGGGTGAGTTCTACTCACGTTTTGGATTTTTGTTTTTCGAATTAATTGACTGATCGTTTTATCGCTTTCGCTGGTCTGGAATATTACTTGATATTGTCTGTTTCGGGTTAGGAATCGACCGGAGCGAGTCTCGAGTTATGTCGTGTTGAAACAGAATTTTTGGTGGTTTGATTTCGAAAGATTTTGACTTAAAAACCGTTAATTGGAAAATATGTCGTTTTTGATAAAATCCGTTTTGATTGAGTTTTTGATTGGGTTGATTGATTGTGTGGTTTTAGTTGGGTCTATTTTGTTGGTTGTTTGGTCTGTTTTCGATCGGAACGAGTATCGGGATCAATCGGAAAGCAATTTTTCATAAAACAGGCCATTTTTGCAATGCTGTCAAATGAGCACGACCCGTGCGTCCAGGGGCACGACCCGTGCGCCTTGTTCTGTCCAAAATTTTCAAAGTGCCCAAAATGATTCCGTTTCGATTCCAATCCTCTTCTAATCCTTTCCTAACCCTTTAATAATGATATTAGGCTTATAATGCCATGATTTTGGGTATGTTTTAAAAGGGTTTCGTAAAATAAGTTCGAAGTTGGAATTGTCTCGAAAAACCGAATAATACCATACGTGTGCGGATATGTTTTATTGATAACTTTTGATCCGGGAACCCGATTGAGGTGTTCTAAGATGCGTTGGAAAGCTTATTCAGAGGCCTAACTGAATATTCTATTTTTAAGGCTAAATAAACTGTTTTTGATATTGAAAATTGTGTCGAAAAGCGGTCAACTAGAGTGCGAGTGTGAACTTGGATTTTATAAAATACGAATTAAAGCGTTTCATTGATTGTCTGAATTGATGGACCGTGGGTTCATAGTACTGTAGATATATATGTTTATACATATAGAGTTTGGGTGACGACCCATGTTGACATACTAGGCGGGGCAGTCATGATCCCCTACCCTAGGCTCCGGGCCTTTAGGAAGAATACTATTGGCAGTGGGGTTCACCGGGTTTCAGCAGTAATGCAGGCGGTGTTATGTTAAATTGTTTGTAGTACGATTCATCGGGATGTAGCGGTCACGCAGCCGGTGTCGTACTGAGTCATAGCAGATTCATCGGGATGTAGCGGTAACGCAGTCGGTGATCTGTTGAATTGTTTTGTTGTGCGATTCATCGGGATGTAGCGGTCACGCAGCCGGTGTCGTACTGAGTCATAGCAGGTTCATCGGGATGTAGCGGTAACGCAGTCGGTGATCTGTTGAATTGTTTTGTTGTGCGATTCATCGGGATGTAGCGGTCACGCAGCCGGTGTCGTACTGAGTCATAGCAGGTTCATCGGGATGTAGCGGTAACGCAGTCGGTGATCTGTTGAATTGTTTTGTTGTGCGATTCATCGGGATGTAGCGGTCACGCAGCCGGTGTCGTACTGAGTTATAGCAGATTCCCCGGGATGTAGCGGTCACGCAGCCGGTGGAATGCTATGTGTAAAATAATGCGGTTCACCGGGATGTAGCGGTCACCCAGTCGGTGCCGTGTTGAGTTAAAAATGTTTTTAAACAAGTACCGAGAGAGCGAGTAGGGGTCTCGGTAGAACTCACTGAGATTGTATCTCATTGTTTATATGTTGTTGTTTTACAGAGACACAGGGACAGCGGAAATCCAAGAGGCACGAGTAGGTTGAGCTCGGACTGGTTGCTGATAGCCTAGCTTTATATTTAAGCTTATTTCCCTTTTGTTGTCTGTATACTAAAACATTATGTATTTAATGTATATCTTTCTTCCGCTTTCTTGTATGATACTGAATACTATAATTGCTGATGGTATATGGTCTGAGAACCATATTGTCTTGTTGTGAATAAGACTGTTTGAGTTATATTCAGCGAAAAATTTATAGTGATATTCAGTGTCTAAGCAGGAAATATATCTCTGATGTGTTACTAATGTGCACCTGGGTATTTTTGGTCAATATAAATATCGGGGTGTTACAAAAAGACAGAACAGTCATCCATGAATACCTCCGTATATTTTTCAATGAAATCAGAGAAGATGGCCATCAACACCTTTGAAAAGTAGTTGGAGAATTATATAACCCAAAGGGCATCCTTCTGAAGGCAAACGTACCATAAGGATAGGTGAATGTGGTCTTCTCTTGACCCTCTAGGGCAATAGCAATCTGGTTGTAACCTGAATAGCCATCAAGGAAGCAATAAAACTCCTTCCCTGTAAGTCTGTCAAGCATTTGATCAATGAAAGGTAAAGGGAAATGATCCTTCTTGGTGGCTTTGTTGAGCTTCCTGTAGTCCATACAAATTCTCCAACCAGTGACTGTCCTGGTAGGAATCAACTCATTCTTTTCATTCTGAACCACAGTAACTCCTCCTCTTTTAGGAACACACTGAACAGGGCTTACCCAAGTGCTGTCAGCAACAGGATAAATTATTCCAGCATCCAACCATTTAATGATCTCTTTCTTGACAACTTCCTTCACTATTGGGTTCAGCCTCTTCAGTGCTTCAATGCTATTTTTGGAATTTTCTTCCAAGCAGATTCTATGCATACACAGAGTGGGACTTAGCCCTTTAATCTCAGACATTTGCCAATCAATAGCCTTCTTGTGCTTTCTCAGAGTACCAAGCAATTCCTCTTCTTAGGTAGCACTTAGCCTAGCAGCAATAATCACAGGGAGGGTGTCTTCACTACCCAAATAAGCATACTTCAAGTGTGGAGGAAGTTGTTTCAACTCAAGTTTGGGTGGTTTCACAATGGAAGGTATGTTATCTTTGAAGCTTTTAGAAGTTAGCTCCAAAGATTCATACCTGGTGGTGTAGCAGGTTTAGCTTGAGCTGGTGCTGCATTTGTTTCTCCCTTATCTCTCCATGAGAAATTTGGATGGCTCGTTCCCAATATAATTAATAGAGATAGGGTTCCCTGGGCATTCTTCAAACAAATGTCCCCCATTGCAATACACACAATTAGGTGCATCGGTTTTTTCTGCAGATGTTGTTTCTGCCGTTGCGGAAGCAGCAGCAATAGTAGCAGCAGGTGTTGCGAGAGCAGTACATAAACTCTTCAACATATTGGTAAGGGAAGCTACTTGTGCAGACAGAGCAGTCATCTCAGACACTTCATGGATTCCAGCTACTTTCATGGCAGAACTGACTATGGCAGTGGGCCTTTGATAACTGTTGGCAGCAATTGTTTCCACCAGATCATAGGCTTAATTATAGGAATGATTCAGAATAGCACCTCCTGCAGAAGCATCTAACAACAGCCTAGATTGAGGAACTAGACCATTGTAAAATGTCTCCAGTTGGATAGCAAAAGGAATGTCATGATGTGGGCACTTTCTGAGCACTTCCTTGAATCTCTCCCAGGCTTCATATAAGGATTCTTCCTCTTGTTTCCTCAAAGATGTGATATCATTCCTCATTCTAGCATTCTTGACAGGAGGGAAATATTTAACCAAAAATTTCTCAGCCATTTTGTTCCAACTATCCACCGAATTGGGTTCCAGAGAATTCAACCAAGCCTTGGCTCTATCCTTCAATGAGTAAGGGAATAGCCTTAGCCTGAATGAATCCTCAATCACCCCTGGCCTCTTAAAGTTGCTGAAGACTTCAAGGTATTGTCTCAAATGCAAGTGAGGGTCTTCAGTGGGTCCTCCAGCGAATCGCGCTACTATTTGCAACATTTGAAACATCATTGGCTTGAATTCAAAGTGGGCAGCATTGATTTCAAGTGTCACAGTGCCAGTGTCTGTAACAGCCCAGGTCCAACGCATTGGCCACCCCGGCACTATTACCTCACGGTCTTTTCTACCCCCCTTGTAGAATTTTTGCCTTCCGTGGGAATCGAACCTTGCACCTGAGGCATAAGTGCAAGTTAAACACACCTCCCACTACCAATTGAGCGCGTGCTCAATTGGTAGTGGGAGGTGTGTTTAACTTGCACTTATGCCTCAGGTGCAAGGTTCGATTCCCACGGAAGGCAAAAATTCTACAAGGGGGGTAGAAAAGACCGTGAGGTAATAGTGCCGGGGTGGCCAATGTAACACCCTTTTTTTCACCCATCGTTTATTCGTAATTTATCAGAGTTTTTTTTTTCGCGCCAAAAGAGTGTCGCATTTTTCAACGTAAAACAAAACCTCGTAGTTTTCTCAAAACATGCAGCCGAACTATTCAACATCGTTAAAAACATCAACAACCGACAAAGTGCAAAGTGCACCAATTACTAAAAGATTCAACATCAACCGAAATTTAATTAAAAACAGTAATCGACCCTTCCCCAAGTGCTACCTATCAGAGCAGACGACACCAGGCAAAGGAAGACTACAATCTTCACTCGGACTCACCTATAAAGTAACAACCACAAAAAGGGGTGAGATATCACATCGTATAAAGGATCATATGAAAGATTGTATGCACAAGTCAGGATGTCAGGGAATCATCATGCTTAGTTGTAGCCACAACAGTCAGCATACGACAACAATCGGTTAATCTAAAACAACGACAATCAACTTACAACAACATAATGGTCATTACATGATCACAACAATAGGTATACAACAAGGACACGTCACCACCGTCGGTGACTTCAATCATGCAGTGCAAATGCAAATGCGACTCAACAGAGGGCCAACTACCCTATAATGCATGTGGTACCGGGTCCAGCCAAATGAGGCTTCCAACTTAATCCATGCCAAATGAGGCAATCCAACGTGTCGGGGCCAACTATCCCCATATGAAAATGATGTGCATGCGACGCAATGACAACAACAACCTGGCAAACAACAACATGACAACAACAACAACAACAACAACAACAACAACGCGACAACAACAACAATATAGACCATGCCCGTGAATGGGGCAATCCAACGTGTGCAGCAATAATAACAACATATCAACAACAATATAACTTGGGCCATTCGGCGGTACCCAAGACAACAACAACAACGTCAATATAATCCATGCCCGTAAATGGGCAACCCAATGTGGTGTATTAACAACAATATAGACACGACAACACTATTCACATCCCAGGCAACAACGAGGCAACGACGACAACTTGACAACGGAATAACAAAACAACGACATTAGGAACTAAGGCACTAGGAGACATTCCACAAATTGGGGCGACTACAACACTAGGGATGACTCGCAATCATTTAGTAATAACCCACAACTAGGCTTGGTTTCGTAAAGATAGGGATTTTTCCACAAAAATAGGATTGCTTCATTTAAAGATAGGGATTTTCCATAAGGATTGGAACGGTGCATAAAATTAGGGACAACCATAGTGATTTTCGGAAACAGTTTTGGAATAGGAATACAGTTTTCGGAAACAGTTTTGGAATAGCAACACAGTTTTTGGAAACAGTTTTGGAATAGCAACACAGTTTTCGGAAACAGTTTTGGAATAGCAACACAGTTTTCGGAAACAGTTTTGGAACATTCAGCATCTTTAGAAACGGTTTCTGGGTGGCAACAGGATTTTTGAAAACAGTTTTCAGCATCTCATGAAAACACATACGATTCCTTATCTTTTAAGATCATGGTGAGGCATATTCTTATTTTAGGACTTGTTCATGTTAATCACACAAAACATCATTCAGTACATGGCAAATACACAAGACTACATATCAAATCAATTCGCATAAGGGTGCTCACCTAGGCCTGAAATCACGTAGGGTCACATAGGGAATCAATCATCATAAATCTCACAGCGCATAGGTGTCATACCCCAATTTTGTCCGGCTTAGGTCAAAACCCTAATTTTCCACAAAAAATAAATAAATTAAAGAGCGAAGAGCCTTATGCACTGCATTTCGGATCCTAGAAGGCATTCCAAGGTTCTTGAAATCATTTTTAGGGTTGGAACGCATTTTTCGGGCAAATTAGGGTTTTAGAGTCAAAAAGGGTATTTTGGTCAATTATAGCGTTTTTTTTTCTCTCGCTTTCAAAAAGGCTCAAAAATATGTATAATTAAAAATAGAAATCTGAAATCAAAATAAAAAAAAAATGAATAACAAAATAATATTGGATGTTTATTGTATTTTTAGAATTAGGGCTAATTCCTTTTAGGTGCTTTTTGCTTTTATCCATTTTTGGCCAAAGTAAGCACCAATTTTACAAGCAAACAACCTCCCTCACTCCACCCTCATGCTCCACGCCTCCCCTCACTTCAGCCCCCATCAAGTACACATCACAAAAGCCTTCCATCATTTCTTTGGCAAGCACACCTTTGAATCCAATAACATTCAATACACAACATATTTTTTACCTTCCTTTTCTCTACACCACCAAATACACACTAATTTCTTTACCTCCCTCACTCCATCCTCATGCTCCACGCCACCTCTCACTTCAGCCCCCATCAAGTGCACATCACAAAAGCCTTTCATCATGACAAGCACACCTTTGAGTCCAATAGCATTCAATACACAACATATTTTTACCTTCCTTCTCTCTACACCACTAAATACACACTAATTTCTTTACTTCCCTCTCACAACTTTAAACCCATTGGATCTTTGAAATGCAATAAGAACAACTCACTCCTCTCCTCCCCAAAAGGGACCAAGAAGGCCGTAGCCCCTCTCCTCTCCCTCACTTCCTCTTGTCTTTCTTTCATCTCAAAGGAACCTTCCCATTTCTCCTACACCAAAAAACCCTAACCAACAACTCACCTCATTTGCATCCCTTTTTCACATACTCCCTCCATTCCTCATTCAAAGTTCAAGCTTCATCATCTAGTGGGTACTTCTTTGAAGAATATTGGAGTATTGTTGATTTGTGTCTAGCTTCATCTTCTCATCTCACTCTCTAGCTCCGAGCTAAGGTACTCCTTAAAACCTTGCATCATCTTTGACTATTCCCTCAAAAATATAAAAAGCATTCATCCTATCATCTTCATATTCTCATATTGTTGATTGTTGTTGGTGAGAAGTGTCATAAGCACTTTGACAAGCACTTAGGGAGGCTTGGGTGCTTATGGTGCTTCACCCTTTGATAAATGTTGATTTGTGTTGATCTTAATCCTTGCCTTTCATGAAATAAAATGTTGTTTTGTGGCATGTTGTATTTCGCATACTCTCATAGAAATGTGATTTGCTAGTTGTTGTTGTGTTTTCTCACATTTCCTTGCATATTCACTCTTGTTTGCATAACTTTCACAAAATAAGAAACTCATTTCAAGCATGATGACATTCGGCCATGGGCCTAGGTTTAGGGTTCTTGAATGCTTTTGTCTATTTCATGATTTGGGGATGAATAATAGTTGATTTAGGGTATGTATGCTCCTAGGTTTTAACATAAAAAAATTAGGGTTTGGGTTTGCTTTAATAAACTTGTTTTTGTTGATGATTGGCAAGGTGATTCACACTTGTGCACTTAATCTTAAGTGTGAGGATTGACTAAAGGGATTCAACATTCTTTGATACTTTGGTTGCTAAATAATTTGCTTGCTTATGCTTGCCCATGATCATGATTGAGGCAACTCTTTTCCTTAAGCTAACAATTTCATTGTCCACTCTCATATAAGAATATCATCAACACTTAGATAGGCCCATTCCTCACATTGCATTTTCCACTAGATGTGCATTTAGATTCCCTTGCGTTTTGTAGAAATATTTGAGTATGGTTCTCGCCTAGCATCTTCCACTAGATGTGCATTTAGGTTCAATCTTGCCCACTCTTGTATTTTGGCTTAATGCCCAATTCAAGTTCCTTCTTTGCCTACTTATGTGTTGTGGTCTAACATGTGTAGTCTAGGCTAATATTTGCTCAAGAATTCAAATGAGGTTGTTGTTTGCCTAAGGATTCGATTTGCATTCATTGCTTTCTTTTCTAAATGGCCTAGTGTGAAAATGGTGACTAGTGACAATCACCCATAACCTTTGTTAGTTTGGTTGTCCTAAGAGCCTAAATTTCAAAAAAGGATGTTTTCATATGCATAAGCTACTAGTGATAATCACCCATAACCTTTGTTAGTTTGATTATCATGAATGCTTTCAATTTCAAAAGATATTTTGCTAAGCATCAAAAGTCATAGCAAGTGTTAGTGATGATCACCCATAACCTTTGTTAGTTTGATCATCATGAACGCCCCTCACTTTTCAAAACCAAAGCAAAAAGACTTTCACTTTCAAGGCTCGTTAGAACTACGTCGCTTTGATTCCCATTTGGGATACGTAGGAGCGAGTCACATTCTCGTCAAGCGCAATCATAAAAAGTTTAGCATTTGCATAACAAAAAGAAAAGAGTTATTTTCATAACAAAAAAAGAACCACTTTTACAAACCAAGATCATTTTCAGAACAAAAACCTTTTCCTTTCTAAAATCATTTTCAACCCATCGTCGCTAGTGGCTAATCAGAACCTTTGTTCGTCTAGCCATTGGTGGCGATGTCTTTTTCCAAAAGAACAACAAGCGATGATCACTCATAACCTTTGTTAGTTTGATCATCGTGCAAATCAATCTCTTTCGAAAATCACTTTCAAAAAGGATAATAAAAATGAGTTGTTATTGATAGTCCATCAGAACCTTTGTTCGTTTGACTAGCGACACAACTCTCTTTTTGAGTATTTAGTGGTGATTCATCATAGCCTCTGCTAGTTTAATCATTCGCTAATGCTCGTCCTATTTCAAAACTCACTAAAAAAGATAAAAAACAAAAACTTTTCAAAAAGACAAAGAAGAACTACGTAGCTTTGAGTTCTCCATCGCACCGGGAGATACGTAGGAGCGGGCCATGTCCCGTCAAGCGTTTTTTTCTAAAAACCCTTTTTTCCCCCTTTTTCACAATAAATAAAGATTTTCATTAAGAATTTTTCAATAAGAAGTAGAGAGGCAAAGTCAAGTATTTTCAAGTCAACACACTAAAATCATACATTTAATTAAAGGTTCCCTCTCAGTAGAGAGGACGTGTGGGGTGCTAACACCTTCCCTGCGCGTAACCGACCCCTGAACCCTATTCTCTAGTTTTGCAAGACCAATCGCTCTCCAAAAAAGGTTTTCCTAATATTTTCCTTAATAAATATTGGTGGCGGCTTCATTGTCTTAGGAAAAGTTGTGAACGAGGAAGGTTCTCCCTCGGGGACTTTTTCGGGCGCAACAGCTGGCGACTTCACTGGGGACTAAGAAAACATTTTTTTAAAAGTGGGTCAAGCCTAATTAATTAAGTGTGTGGTTTGTGAGATTGATTTGAACATCTTGCTTTGCCTCTATTCTTCTTCTTTTTCATAAGCATGTTGCATCCATATGCATTCTTCTTCTATGTTTGCTTTTGTTTAAAATAATAGATAGTTACTTCTTTGCTTAAATGCTTAGTTCCCTCATGCATATTTCCCCTCTCTTGTCATGTCCCCTTCTTCTTTGCTCGCTTTCTTGAGGTAAGTAGTGCATTATTGTCGGCACCCTAGATTAGTTGTATTTGATTGGTATTGAATCCTAGGGTAGACGACATGTTATTGCTTTCTATTGTCTGGACTGTTCTGGATTTTCATTTGCAGGTGGGGTAGTTTTTTTAGGAAATGCCCTTCGCACACACCCACTTGTACCTTGAGGCTATATGATTAGAGAAAGAGACCATAACCCAGGTCTATTAGGGTACCGTAGGATGAGTGGATTCGAGTAGTGGGAGCCCATCAGGACCTTTGTCCGTTTGGCTACTCGCGAAAGTCTCAATCAGAGTTGTGCTCTTTTATGATGCTTTGTATCTAGCAGTTTGCTGCATTTACGGGGATTTTCATGAGAGGGACCGTGGCTCTGATGGCCTTTGTGAGGGTGTGAATAGAGCTACATGAGAAGATTATCCCTAAAGTGCCTTAGATCATAGGTTCTACCCCCTTTAGGTCACAAGGGCTTCCCAAATTGTGTGCTGCATTGTTGCATTTCGTCCAGTTAATTTTTTCCCTCAAAGACTTTCAAAAAAAAAAATGATTTTCCCTTAAACACCTATATGAAGTGGCATATAGTGTGAAAGTCTTCTAAATTCCGCCTGTGAATACCCTCGTTATGCAGAAACCTCAAAAAAAAAAAAAGTATCTTGCATCCTGCATCATTGCAGCATTGCATCATTACATCATTGCATCATTGCGTCATTTGCACTAAATAAAGTTCCAATTTTGAAAAAATTATTCATCTTGCATTTCATTTCATTGCATAAAAATGAAAAACAATTATCATCTTCATAGCTTAAGCATTTCGTTTATAATCGAAAAAGAGGAAAAAGCTCCTCGCCAAGTTCATCCAAAACATGGCATTCATGCATAAGCATTATTTCAAAAAAAGACCCAGCAGAACTACGTAAGCTTTGATTCCTCATTACAATGGGGATACGTAGGAGCGGGTCATACCCCGTCAAGCACATTTTTCTAAAACCTCTTTTTTTAGTAAATCATTTGCATCTCCAAATAGTTTTCAAAATCATATTCCAAAACTAAAAATGAAAAAAATGAAAAGTTTCCAATGCATGCATCTTCTCTAAACAAAGAAAAAATAGAAAAGCTCTTCATGTAAAAGCTCAATGAGTAAAAGTGCACCTTCGAATCACGAAGGATAATATCTCAAATTTGTTTGAGCACTACAAATTTGAGATGTTACTCTACGATATCGGGGTACTTTGACCCTATCAAGTGAGGTTTGTTTTCAAATAAGAGAATAAGTTTGAGTTAACCAAATGTCGAAGCATTTCAGTATATTGCGTGAAGTATTGAGTCAGGATCCACTCAATGTTTCATGCAAGTTACTCAGAGTAACGACGATTTGTTGCCTCACGTCATCATTTTTACGAAAAAAAGAAGATTTTGAAAGAAGAAAAGAAGAAAGGGTTACCATTGTAGCCTTTCTCTTACCGGTTCATACGAAATAACGTACGGCCCGCATTTTCCAAAAAAAAAATAGCTTAAATTATTGCCAATAAAAACCCTTTCATACACGTAGATCATCATCATCATACATAAAACAAAATTTTCAAAAAAGGGGAAAAAGCAAAGCTTTCAAAAAAAATCATCATAGTCTTTTCTTTTACCGGGCTACATGAGGTGATGTTCCCAAAATTTCAGTCACCAAACTCGAAAAAATGTTTTCATCTTATTTTTCATATGCATGTCAAGTCGCATTATCGCCGTCATTTTCATATAAAGACATCATTTGCATAGCATAAAACAAAAACTTGATAAAATTCATACATGCATTTTTCTCGATCTCATTTAGGTTGGTCAGGAGTGCATTCTCCGCACGTGTGTGTTTCCATTCACTAAGGCTTTTTCCCCTAATTTTCTCGAAAGATCCAAAAATCGTGTCTTATTAGGAGCGCGTCTCATGCATTATTGTTGTCCTTTTTCACACATCATGAAAAATAATACATTAACCTCTCATTTTGCATGCATTTCCATTCAATAAAAACCATGTCTTCCCACGCATGTTTTTTTTGTGTGAGTATCATGCATCTTATTGCACAAAAAATGAAAACAAGAAAGCATCTCATTCATAATCATGAATAAAAATCATCATCAAATTTATTCAAAATGTAGCATTCATGCACCATTTCATTAACCTCATCACTTTGGTTCAAATACATCATTCCTCCATACATGCATCTTTCAAAAAAGGAAGGGGCATTGGCATTTCATACTTTGCCTTGCCTCTAAAGAAAATCATCATTTAGAAAAAAGCATCATTCCTGCATCTTTCATCATTCAAAAGAAAAAGGGGGCATCGGCATTTCATATCTTGTCTTGCCTCTATAAAAATCATTTTGAGAAGAAGCATCATTCTTGCATCATTCATCATCCAAAGATGCAATGGCATTTCATATTTCGTCTTGCATAAAAATAAAGCATCAAAAAGAAAAAACTTTTAGAATAATCACACTTTTCAAGTGAATATGCTTTCATACATTTCATTTTCATAATGTTTTCATCCATGCACGGCATACAACAAAAATGTTGTGATGAGAGACGAGATGTTCTTGCAAAGTAATCTTTCTTTTTTGGAAAAGTTTACCCTCACTCATTTGCAAACTCAAGGTGTCCTAAGGCACTCAGTTTTTCACATCAATAGCTCATTTGTATGTCCTTCAAAAAAGCATTGCATCTCATCCATTCCATGATAAAGGACTGAAACAGTTCATCAAAAAAGTTTTTATATCATGTTTTAACCAATGTTAACTCTCTGTGAAGCGTTCTTCTAGTAAGCACGCATGCCACGTGCAGTTTCTCTTGTTTGAGTCAGTCAATTCCCTTCATTTATCAGCATTCCCCATCCAAGTCTGATCCCGCCCCGTCCACCCCTAAAGCGCATATTCTCTCCCATCAGTGCATACTTGACTTTTTGGTTCATTCTCACTAACACTTTAAGTCCTCCATGCTGGGGCAATTCTATGATCACTAATTTTCCTTGTCAGTATCATATTACCTTAGTGCAAGTCTTTCTAAAAAACATATAATAAATAAAAAAGATAAAATAAGCTCGCTAGGTTGAAAACCCGCAAAGGGCGGCCTACGCAAAAAAGAGCGCCCGGTGGATTGAAAACTCGCAAAGAGCGGTCCAGGCAAAAATTAGGGCAAAAGAGCAAACACATGAAGATAGATAAATTATTGTCCTAAAGTTAAGTCTTACAGAAATAAGCAATCAGGATTTGAAATTTGGCCATCTCTCCATACCCTCAAGAACCTAAAATCTCAGAATGTCCATTTCCTACCCCTCTTAAGCCAAAGATTCAAAATCACAAAAATACCCAAGAAAAGACCAAGATATCCCCATCACTCTAGATGAGGGTTAATTCCACATCAAAGATGGTATATCATGCTCACCCAAGTCAAAAGGAAAGGAAATTCACAAAAGGAGGGGAATAACAAAGTTTCAAAAAGGAGAATCCCAAAACAAAGAAAGGAAGACAAAGGGAGTATAAATTAAGAATCAATACATTATGCCATGAAGCATAAGAGCTCCCCTTCAAAAAGGCCCTCAAATTCAATGGGTTCAATTATTTCCCCTTCCAAAAAAAAAACAAAAAAAAAAACCCTCAATTCATTAAATTTAACCATCTCTTCTTTCATAAAACCTTCAAACACTTCATTAAGCTCAATCATCCCCTTCTCCACATCGCAGCCCTAAAAAGTCCATTCCGATCAATGACTAATTGCCTTCGTTTTCTCAAGTTTTAATTTTAGGACAAATAAGTTTATCTATTTGCGACGTGTTTGCTCAAAAGGAAAAAACAAACAAGCAGAAAAAAGAAAGCTGCTCAAAAAGAAAGCTGCTCAAAAAGAAAAAACAAACAATCAAAAAAGGAAAGTTGGTAAAAAAGAAGAAGGACTTGCACTCCAAGATGCATTCGTGTTGCATTAAAATAAGGTCTAGTGGTCACCAAGTGGAGCCCCTCATCATACTAAAAAGTCAAAACTTTCATTGCATTTGAGTTGTTCTTAAAGAGAACCAAAAGTGTGTACTAGGGGGCATTCCCTTCACCTCTCACTCCACTCAACTTTGGGGAGATTTGTTCATTGCCCACCCCATTCATATTTCACAACCTCACTCAAAGAAACCATTTGAAATGTCATTCGAAAGTGGGGCAAGTGCGTTCCCATTCCTTCACCTCATTCATTCCTATAAAACCTCACCGGGGCAATCTCAACTCACCATCCTAAACAAAGCCTTGTCATTCTAATTGGGGCAGCTTTGTCCTTGTTATGACTGGGGAAACATCAAACTTTATGAGTTGAGACAAAATCTCTTTTGCTCCACCTTTCATTTCAAAAGCCGAAGCATTCCCAATTCATCATCTTCTACACCCCTAGTTGTTGTCACCACTAGACAGGGGCAAGTTATTCACTCGTTAAAGACCTGGATTGGGGCAATCTTGTATCTCTTGACCCCCCATAAGCTTCGGCAATAACCATGTCTGTCATTCCTTCACTTGCCATGCCCTAAACCAATTCCAAGTTAACTGACTCATTCATTCACATTCGCACTCATATGCATGCTTACTAGACAATGCTTCAAAAGAGAGAGCACAAGCTGTTTACGTGATATCTAAAATTCAGTCATCATGGAAAGAAAGAGAAAACTAGTGAGGTTGTTTGTAAATAAAAACCTTGAGAACACCGGAGTTTGAATCAAATTCAATTTTTCAACAGAATGGTCAATAATCATCTCAATTCCTTGCATTCAAAGTCTCACATCTCATCATCACAAAAATGGCTGCCTCATGCATCTAGGCATTTCAATCTATTCATTATAGCATATGCATCAAAGCATTACATTTGCATCTTCACATCTTGTGCATTCATCACATAGCAAAAAGAACAAACTTTCCACGTCAGTTGCACCGTATTAATATATGCATTTCATAGCGGAAAATAGTAAAGAAGAAAAAGCAGAAATCTTTTCATTGCATTGGCACCATATTAATGTTCGCACTTCATAAAAAGGAAAAGAACAAAAGCATTGCATGTCATTCATCATTAGAGCATTACATTTTCCATCAGATATTTCATAGAAAAAGCAAAGAAAGCAAAAAGAAAACAAAGAAAAGAAACCACAAAAGCAACACAAAAGCATTCCATGTCATTCACCATTCCACAGGATACTAATCATTGCATGCGCCATTGCATCATCAAAATCCTTCAGACCATTAGGTCAATACAGACATATGTTGACCCATAAACCAGACCTTTGTGTCCATAATTCAAAGCTACCCCCTTTGATCCCAGGCGATCCTCATTTCATGTCTTCTCATTCATTGCTTTTTCATTAGCACATCCAGTGTTGACTCTCACTTGCAAACTCCGAACAAGCGACAAAAAGAACAGAAACATTCCTTGTCATCCAGCATTCCATATGATTCATCATTTCATAAGCATTCCTTTGTCATTCAATCCTCAAACATTAAAGCGGTGCATTTGCATCATACTAACGTTAGCATTTCCATAAAAGAAAAAAGAACAAAAAAACATCAGAGCATTGCATCATATTAGTGTTTGCATTTCATAGAAGAAGCAAAAAAGAAACAAACAGAAGTTAGAACAGGAGCATCCCATTCATCAAAGCATCAATCACCGCATACACTTGCATTCAAACATCAAAGCATTATGTTTGCATTTCATAAACTACAAAGAAGAAGCAAATACAAAAGAACAAAAGCATTCCATAATATTCAAGACATCAATCATGGCATATGTTTGCATTACATGTGTCATTGATTGCATTGCTAAGCAAAATGCGGATGAACACAAGATGTTAATCCTCATGCCTAGTTCCAAGAATCAGCACTTCAGGTGTCAGTCTTTAATCTAATTCTCAAGATAGTCATCCTGGACTTGTCAGTCTCAAAATCTCATTCCCAGTCGCTCCTATAGTTCAGAGTTCAAATGCTCTTTCAGTTTGGGGTTCAGTCGCTCCTTCAGTTCGGGGTTCAAATGTCCTCGGGTCCCAAGTGATTCATTAAAAGCACGCTAAGTGTTCATCCTCATTTACTACTTTCTCATTAGCACGCCAAGTGTTCATTTACTGCTTTCTTTCTAGCAAACCAAGCATTCATCATCACTGCATCAGACATCAAATCAATTTTCAAAATACAAAATCATTTTCAATAAATAGGAGACTAAGTCGAATGTACATTCGAAATAGTCATCACGATAGAATTGATCACCCAAGGAAGGAAAAGAACCAAAGATTCATCATCCCATCAAACATCAAAGCAATTCAGTTGCATCACATCAATACTTGCATCTCATAGAAGAAAAGAAAGCTAAAGCATCCCATGTCATTCATCATTTCATGTTATTCAATATTCACATTTCATAGAAAAAAGGCAAAGAAGGAAAATTTTTCCATTGCATGTCATCTGCCATTTCATCAAAACACAAGAGCATTACGTATCGTCAAACACCAAAACTTTGCATTCGCATACCCACGATTCTTAAAAGAGCAAAAAAGGAGAAGCCAAAAGAGAGAAAAGAGAAGAGCCAATAGAGCAACAAAAAGAAAAGAAAAGAAAGAAAAAGAAAGAAGAGAAGCTGGAGAAAGAGAAAAAGGAATATAGGAATAGGAGAAAATCATGCACTCATCACACATAAAAAGAAAAAGAAAATCATGCATTACATACAGACAGGAGAAGAAAAGGAAAATCATTGCATTCATCAAGCATATAAGAACAGTAGAAAATCATGCATTCATCCGACATAGACAAAAGAAAAAAGAAATTCATTACATTTACATTCATCATAAGAAAAAAGAAAACAGCAATCATGGCATTTTGCATTGCATGCATTTGTTCATTTTCAGCTGCAGGTACAAAGAGAGGATGAGCACTTCGGTGTTAACCCTCGCCCCCGGATTCCAGAAAATGCTCCCCCAAGTTGGGAGTTCAGAAAAGAAAAAAAAAAGAGAAAAGAGAGAAACAAAAAGGAAAAGAAAAAGAGAAAAGAAAAGAGAGCGCTCAGGCGCGCATTGCGGATTGGAGCCCAGAGAGATCATTGCTCCCTTCTGCCCAGGTCTCACATCGTGTACGAGCAACGCGATGGACCGCAGCCCCATGTGAGGTTCAACGGAATAGTTGTATCAGCCTAAGATACAGTGGACGCCGTGCATTGATCTGTATATCAGTTCCGGAGCTGATAACGATCCCCCCGGTCGCTCGAAAAGGCCAACAGGAAGAGCGTGCTCCTCAAAGCCACGTACAAACTCGGATTCGTCAAGAGTTCGTTTAAGGATTACAGGTTTTAGGCAGCCTGGGAAATTTACCGCTTTCTGCACGCCAAGTGCCCATTTTACTTTTCTGTCTGCACGCCAAGTGCCCATTTTACCTTTTCTGTCTGCACGCAAGTGCCCATTTTACCTTTTCTGTCTGCACGCAAGTGCCTATTTTACTTTTCTGTCTGCACGCCAAGTGCCCATCTTACTTTTCTGTCCGCACGCAAGTGCCCATTTTTACATTTCTGTCCGCACGCAAGTGCCCATTTTTACATTTCTGTCTGCACGCAAGTGCCCATTTTACTTTCCTGTCTGCACGCAAGTGCCCATTTTACTCTTCTGTCTGCATGCCAGTGCCCATTTTACCTTTTTTGTCTGCACGTCAGTGTTCACCTACTGTTTTCACATCGACACGAAAGTGTCTATCTTTCCAAAAAAAAAAAAGGAAATTCGGGTTTCTCCAAGTAGACAAGATTGGTATAATTCCTGAATTCTATATTCCTATTTTACCTTCGAAATATGTCTCGGCCAATTCATATTTCTTGGTAAAATCCGAATAAAGAGGGGCAGCTGTCATACCCCAATTTTGTCCGGCTTAGGTCAAAACCCTAATTTTCCACAAAAAATAAATAAACTAAAGAGCGAAGAGCCTTATGCACTGCATTTCGGATCCTAGAAGGCATTCCAAGGTTCTTGAAATCATTTTTAGGGTTGGAACGCATTTTTCGGGCAAATTAGGGTTTTTTAGAGTCAAAAAGGGTATTTTGGTCAATTATAGCGTTTTTTTTTCTCTCGCTTTCAAAAAGCCTCAAAAATATGTATAATTAAAAATAGAAATCTGAAATCAAAATAAAAATAAAAAAATGAATAACAAAATAATATTGGATGTTTATTGTATTTTTAGAATTAGGGCTAATTCCTTTTAGGTGCTTTTTGCTTTTATCCATTTTTGGCCAAAGTAAGCACCAATTTTACAAGCAAACAACCTCCCTCACTCCACCCTCATGCTCCACACCTCCCCTCACTTCAGCCCCCATCAAGTACACATCACAAAAGCCTTCCATCATTTCTTTGGCAAGCACACCTTTGAATCCAATAACATTCAATACACAACATATTTTTTACCTTCCTTTTCTCTACACCACCAAATACACACTAATTTCTTTAGCTCCCTCACTCCATCCTCATGCTCCACGCCACCTCTCACTTCAGCCCCCATCAAGTGCACATCACAAAAGCCTTTCATCATGACAAGCACACCTTTGAGTCCAATAGCATTCAATACACAACATATTTTTACCTTCCTTCTCTCTACACCACTAAATGCACACTAATTTCTTTACTTCCCTCTCACAACTTTAAACCCATTGGATCTTTGAAATGAAATAAGAACAACTCACTCCTCTCCTCCCCAAAAGGGACCAAGAAGGCCGTAGCCCCTCTCCTCTCCCTCACTTCCTCTTGTCTTTCTTTCATCTCAAAGGAACCTTCCCATTTCTCCTACACCAAAAAACCCTAACAAACAACTCACCTCATTTGCATCCCTCTTTCACATACTCCCTCCATTCCTCATTCAAAGTTCAAGCTTCATCATCTAGTGGGTACTTCTTTGAAGAATATTGGAGTATTGTTGATTTGTGTCTAGCTTCATCTTCTCATCTCACTCTCTAGCTCCGAGCTAAGGTAATCCGTAAAACCTTGCATCATCTTTGAGTATTCCCTCAAAAATATAAAAAGCATTCATCCTATCATCTTCATATTCTCATATTGTTGATTGTTGTTGGTGAGAAGTGTCATAAGCACTTTGACAAGCACTTAGGGAGGCTTGGGTGCTTATGGTGCTTCTCACCCTTTGATAAATGTTGATTTGTGTTGATCTTAATCCTTGCCTTTCATGAAATAAAATGTTGTTTTATGGCATGTTGTATTTCGCATACTCTCATAGAAATGTGATTTGCTAGTTGTTGTTGTGTTTTCTCACATTTCCTTGCATATTCACTCTTGTTTGCATAACTTTCACAAAATAAGAAACTCATTTCAAGCATGATGACATTCGGCCATGGGCCTAGGTTTAGGGTTCTTGAATGCTTTTGTCTATTTCATGATTTGGGGATGAATAATAGTTGATTTAGGGTATGTATGCTCCTAGGTTTTAACATAAAAAAATTAGGGTTTGGGTTTCCTTTAATAAACTTGTTTTTGTTGATGATTGTCAAGGTGATTCACACTTGTGCACTTGTGCACTTAATCTTAAGTGTGAGGATTGACTAAAGTGATTCAACATTCTTTGATACTTTGGTTGCTAAATAATTTGCTTGCTTATGCTTGCTTATGCTTGCCCATGATCATGATTGAGGCAACTCTTTTCCTTAAGCTAACAATTTCATTGTCCACTCTCATATAAGAATATCATCAACACTTAGATAGGCCCATTCCTCACATTGCATCTTCCACTAGATGTGCATTTAGATTCCCATGCGTTTTGTAGAAATATTTGAGTATGGTTCTCGCCTAGCATCTTCCACTAGATGTGCATTTAGGTTCAATCTTGCCCACTCTTGTATTTTGGCTTAATGCCCAATTCAAGTTCCTTCTTTGCCTACTTATGTGTTGTGGTCTAACATGTGTAGTCTAGGCTAATATTTGCTCAAGAATTCAAATGAGGTTGTTGTTTGCCTAAGGATTCGATTTGCATTCATTGCTTTCTTTTCTAAATGGCCTAGCGTGAAAATGGTGACTAGTGACAATCACCCATAACCTTTGTTAGTTTGGTTGTCCTAAGAGCCTAAATTTCAAAAAAGGATGTTTTCATATGCATAAGCTACTAGTGATAATCACCCATAACCTTTGTTAGTTTGATTATCATGAATGCCTTCAATTTCAAAAGATATTTTCCTAAGCATCAAAAGTCATAGCAAGTGTTAGTGATGATCACCCATAACCTTTGTTAGTTTGATCATCATGAACGCCCCTCACTTTTCAAAACCAAAGCAAAAAGACTTTCACTTTCAAGGCTCGTTAGAACTACGTCGCTTTGATTCCCATTTGGGATACGTAGGAGCGAGTCACATTCTCGTCAAGCGCAATCATAAAAAGTTTAGCATTTTCATAACAAAAAGAAAAGAGTTATTTTCATAACAAAAAAAGAATCACTTTTACAAACCAAGATCATTTTCAGAACAAAAACCTTTTCCTTTCTAAAATCATTTTCAACCCATCGTCGCTAGTGGCTAATCAGAACCTTTGTTCGTCTAGCCATTGGTGGCGATGTCTTTTTCCAAAAGAACAACAAGCGATGATCACTCATAACCTTTGTTAGTTTGATCATCGTGCAAATCAATCTCTTTCGAAAATCACTTTCAAAAAGGATAATAAAAACGAGTTGTTATTGATAGTCCATCAGAACCTTTGTTCGTTTGACTAGCGGCACAACTCTCTTTTTGAGTATTTAGTGGTGATTCATCATAGCCTCTGCTAGTTTAATCATTCGCTAATGCTCGTCCTATTTCAAAACTCACTAAAAAAGATAAAAAACAAAAACTTTTCAAAAAGACAAAGAAGAACTACGTAGCTTTGAGTTCTCCATCGCACCGGGAGATACGTAGGAGCGGGCCATGTCCCGTCAAGCGTTTTTTTCTAAAAACCCTTTTTTCCCCCTTTTTCATAATAAATAAAGATTTTCATTAAGAATTTTTCAATAAGAAGTAGAGAGGCAAAGTCAAGTATTTTCAAGTCAACACACTAAAATCACACATTTAATTAAAGGTTCCCTCTCAGTAGAGAGGACGTGTGGGGTGCTAACACCTTCCCTGCGCGTAACCGACCCCTGAACCCTATTCTCTAGTTTCGCAAGACCAATCGCTCTCCAAAAAAGGTTTTCCTAATATTTTCCTTAATAAATATTGGTGGCGGCTTCATTGTCTTAGGAAAAGTTGTGAACGAGGAAGGTTCTCCCTTGGGGACTTTTTCGGGCGCAACAATAGGCATATGTCAACAATTACATATTGGAAAATCGATCAACTCAGGGGATGATGGATCAAACATAACATTTAGCATAGGGTATCAATCATGTGATAGGAGAAATCAATGGATCATCAAGGTAAATCATCAAAGTAAATCATCAAAGGCATAGTATGCATGTTCATATCACTCAAATCAAATCATCAAATATCCAATAGACATGCAACACACATGATGACTACCCACAACCCTAACTCTCATACAACCCTTCCTATGAAACATTATCAAACATGAATCTCACCCTTACCTTAGGATGTAGAAGTCGAAACCCTAGATTAGGAGAAGAGTGAAATCTTAGCCTTCCTCCTCTCCTTTGAGTGCTACGCCTATCCCTCTCCCTTGATGCTTGATGACCACGTTTTCTCCTCTCTCTCTCTCTCTTGATGCTAGCCGCCGCCTCTCTCCTCACCTCTCACTTCTATTCGAGTTTTGATTTCTAATCGTCATACAAAATCCTAACCTAATTCACTTAAGTAAGCATCACACTCTATGGGCTATTTTCCTTGGACACTTCGCATACCCTTGTGGGCTCACCCACTCCACTTAATTATTTCTAACCCATTATGCACTAACACATCAACTCAATTACACATATTCCCTATATTATTTTTTTCACATAAGAACCCCCAATCAATTAATAAACAATTAATAAATCAAACAAGTGAATACAAAAATATTATTCCTACCACACGCACCTTATTTAATTAAATAAGTAGATAAATATTTTTGGGGCGTTACAGTGTCCATGGTGGTAGGGTCATATACAGCATAATCCCTCATGGGCGTCTCCTTATCATTAGCCATCTCAATGTTTGTTGGTGCCTGAACAATAATTGCATGCCCTCTGGATCTACCTAAATCACAGGTATCACTTGAGGAATTGGTTCTGCCATTTGAGCTGCTCTTAGTGCTTCAAGTAAATCTCAAGATCAAGAGGATGCTTTGGATCGTGAATTATGCGCATACAAATCTCTTAAAACTGAAATTTACAACACAAAGGTGAGAAAACAAAAACTCACTAAAACAAGTACTAACTAAGACTTAGAAATTAAATCAATTAATCCCCGGCAACGGCGCCAAAACCTTGTTGTGCAAAAACGTGTGCAAGTATACACAGTCAAACAAGCAATAAAGTGATAAGAAAGATCGTCCCACGAGGATTAATGTTTAATAACTAATTCTACTTGGTATCACTTTAAATAATGAGTAAAAAATAGAAATAAAAGCATGGTAAAAATTCATTGTTGTGCAAAGGTTAAAGTAAATAGTTGAGGACAGTAAAACAGTAAAATAAGGGGGAAAAATCAGAGAGATGAGTATAGCCAAGACAATGATCTGTAATTAATCACTATTGATGCAATGTTGTGCCTAATGCTACGACAGCACTCAGTGTGTAGAATGAATATGGATATTCCGGTCTCTGAAACAAAATGTTGTCAAGGTTTCCTTATTCCTAAGCTCCCATGAGGTTCATTCCGTAGGTTGAAAAGCATGTTTCAGTTCACACCATAGTCCTAGCTTCATATTCCTATTCTTCACTAGGAAAGGTTAATATTCCTATTACTCTTCATACTATGTTAATTTGCGAAATCAGCACTTAAATTTCTTTCCAAAAATAGAAGCACGTTATCCAAATTAAATTGATCAAGTTTAAAAAGGATGTATAGCATTTATTCACGCAAATTAATGAAGGGTCAAGCATTAATCACATTAAACATCAATAGATCCTAATTACATCACCATAGTCTTGACTAGAAAGAGATCTAGCTCATAATGAGCTGAGACATGACAAAATAGAACCTAACTACCATAAATGAAGTCATCAAAACAGTAACATCACTGAAAACAGAGTACACAGAAGAATGCAGAATTATACAAACAAAATGAAGCTTAAAGCAAGCTTCAGATGCTGTAGATCTTCTCTAGAGCTTCTGTGCTGCGAGAATGAAGATCTGTGCTGCTGATTCTGAGTTTTCAGCTTCAACAATGGAGTTTCAGAACTGCAAATGGTGGAAAGATGGTTGGCAAAGACGAAGTACAGTGATGGAAGGAATGGAACAGTACTCTCTGACCTATGGAATGGTGGAGGCTGATATGTGTACTATCGGTCCTGGCCTTTCTAGGTTAAAGTGCCTTTTATAGTATATTCTCTCACTTGAAGTACCAATTGGGCCAATGCAAATCGGGTACAGTGCTGCCAACCCTAAAATCAACGACAGTTTGTCTTTTAGTGGCCCATTAAGGCGCTATTGATAAGTCTATTTTTAGAGTCTTTTTAATAGTTATTTTTATTAGGTTTATTTGGTATTTTAATTATATTTTTGAGCTATTTTACTACAAATGTTTACGTTTTATTTTCAGGTTTTATTTTGAAGCAAAAGATAAAATATGAGCTAAAATGAAGAACAAAGAAAATATTTGAGGAGGAACAATTTTTGAGACAGCACAATGCAAACTGGCGCAGCACAGGGCCCCAAGGGCGCCAAGGAGCAAAACTGGCGCAGCACAGGGCGCCAAGGAGCAATACTGGCGCAGGACTGGGCGCCAAGGGCGCCAAGGAGCAGCACAACTGGCGCAGGACTGGGCGCCAAGGGCGCCAAAAAGCAGTCAATTTTGGCTGCGGCCACTTGTTTGTGGCCATCTTTGCCAACTTGATTTTTCGCTTCTTCTTGACCATTTTGCCCCTCCACTCTAAGTGCTTTGTCCACTTGTTGATGGCTATCTTTGCCAACTTGCTTTGTCCACTAGTTGATGGCTATCTTTGCCAAAACTTGAATTGACCATTTTGCCCCTTCCCTCATATTTTTCTATAAATAGGACCTTGATCCTCACTTGTAAGGACACTTGAATTTTGTGAGAAAATCACTCTCAAAAACTCTCTAAGATTTATGACTTCAATTTACTCTTCATGTTCTTTTTAATTCTTGCTTATTTACTTTCTTGCCCTTTTAATTCTTGCTCTTTTAATTCTTGCTTATTTACTTTCTTGCCCTTTTAATTTTTGCTTATTTACTTTCTTGCCCTTTTAATTCTTGCTCTTTTAATTCTTGCTTATTTACTTTCTTGCCCTTTTAATTCTTGCTTATTTACTTTCTTGCCCTTTTACTTTCTTGCTCTTTTAATTCTTGCTCTTTTACTTTCTTGCTCTTTTACTTTCTTGCCCTTTTACTTTCTTGCTCTTTTATTTTCCAAGTCATTTAAATTCCTTGCAATTTACTTTTTAAGCAATTTACTTTCTTGTCATTTACAATTCCGCTATTTATAATTTTGCAATTTTCTCAATTCCTAACATTTATTTTATTGCCATTCTAACATCTAATTCCTAACTCATTTACACTTTCCGCAACTTATCGCTTTCTTTACAATTCTTGCAATTTACACATTCCGCAACTTATCGCTTTCTTAAACAAAAAAGATGCCAAGCCGGGATTGATCCGATGGGTTTTACTCCTACAAGAATTTGATCTTGAAATAAAGGATAAAAAAGGCGTTGAAAATGTTGTGGCTGATCATCTGTCCCGTCTACAAGGAACAAAAGAAGAAGAGTTGCCACTTAATGATACATTTTTGGATGATCAACTCTTCTCATTGGTCAAAACTGAAGCACCATGGTATGCAGATTTTGTAAACTACCTTGCAGCAGGAGTACTCCCCCCAGATTTAAATTATCAGCAGAAGAAGAAATTCTTCCATGATCTTAAACAGTATTACTGGGACGAGCCACTGCTTTTTAAAAGAGGAGCAGACGAGGTGTTCAGAAGATGCATTCCAGAAGAAGAGGTAAGTAACATTCTATACCATTGTCATTCTTCTTCCTATGGCGGCCATGCCAGTTCTTCAAAAACTGCTACAAAAATTCTACAATCTGGTTTTTATTGGCCGTCCCTTTTTAAAGACACGCATCAATTCGTTTCTAAATGCGACCAGTGTCAACGCACCGGAAATATTTCGAAAAGAAATGAAATGCCCTTAAATAATATCTTAGAGGTTGAAATTTTTGACGTCTGGGGTATCGATTTCATGGGACCATTTCCATCTTCTTTTGGAAACCAATATATTCTGGTAGCTGTTGACTATGTGTCAAAATGAATCGAAGCCATTGCTTCTCCTACAAACGATGCAAAGGTAGTCATAAAATTTTTCAAAAAAATAATTTTTCCAAGATTCGGGGTCCCTCGTGTTGTCATAAGCGACAGAGGATCCCATTTCATCTTAAAACATTTTGAAATGTTACTGCAAAAGTTTGGTGTAAGGCACAAAATTGCAACGCCTTACCACCCTGAAACTAGTGGTCAGGTTAAGGTATCGAACAGAGAAATTAAAAGTATTTTAGAAAAAACTGTTTCGACCTCAAGAAAAGACTGGTCGGTAAAGCTTGATGATGCTCTCTGGGCTTATCGGACTGCGTACAAAACTCCCATAGGAATGACTCCATTCAAATTAATTTATGGGAAGTCTTGCCACCTTCCGGTTGAACTAGAGCACAAAGCTTACTGGGCAATTAAACGCCTTAACCTGAACATGGAATTAGCCGGAGAAAAAAGAAAACTCCAACTAAACGAATTGGAAGAACTGAGAATGGATGCTTATGAGAATGCCAAACTTTACAAAGAAAGAACAAAAAATTGGCATGATAAGCGTATCATTCGCAGAGAATTCAAGGAGGGTGATCTGGTGTTATTATTTAATTCCAGGCTAAAAATTTTCCCAGGAAAGTTAAAATCAAGATGGTCCGGTCCTTTTGAAATCCGTAAGGTTTACCCCTTCAGATCTGTAGAGATCTGGAGCGAGAAAACCGGATCGTTTAAAGTCAATGGCCAAAGGTTCAAAAATTATTTAATTGGTGACCCAATTGAGAAAGGAACTAGTTTAGTTCTACATGATCCCAATTGAAATTTTGATCGTCAAGCTAGTGACGTTAAAAGAGCGTTGCGTGGGAGGCAACCCACGGCTTAATGTATTTTTCCGATTCATTGAAAGAAAAAAAAGCTCACGGTTAGAAAAATTGGAGCACGTGACAGATATGCTTCAAACCCTAAATGCATCATTTCAACATCAACCAGGGTCCCCCGCCCGGGCAGCTGTGATTCGGTGAGCTATCCTAACTCCTTTTGTGTTGTTTTATTTGAAAAATCATTGAGGACAATGCCTAGTCCAAGCATGGGGGGGCATTTTATTGCTTTTATTGGGTATGTCTTTATTGCTTTGCTGACTTTTTATCTTTTTGTACGTTGAGTTGTATCTGCTCCCCCCATGATGAAACTTTGTGAACCCTAAGCATGTTTTAGATAAGCCTTTTCTGGACAAAAATATTTTTTCAATTTTTCATTAGCAATCATCTAGGTGGACTGGTTGGGAACAACAAAATTGTATCATGGTTCGATTTATACTTCTAGGGCTTTTTCACACACACACTATTGAGACTGTTTTCAGTTGTTAATACAATTAGAAGGACTGAAGAGAAACTAGTAACCTGGTTCTCTTGGTGACATTCACTGGATGCGCGGTTACTGGAGAAAAAACGTCTGAGTTGGGGTATCAAGCAAAAAAAAATATGCAAAACCAATTCAAAATGCAAAAATTGGTGCATTTTAAATGTCAAAATGAATGGTTAGCATATAAAATCAAAAAGAAAAGAAAAATGCTTGAATACCCAACGTATAAAGACCCTCCTTTGAGACCCGGTCTTAGTAAATGGAGGACCCAAGCTTAAGAATGCTGGGGAACCGGTTCTATAATGACATTGATATCCTCTCTAGAGTATTGATACTTTAAAAATTGTCTCCCAAAGCCACAAGAAGCCCAGATAGTATTTCTCAAACCAAAGTGTTAGAATTGCCCCACAGTTCACTTAAGGTTTCGATGTGAAAATAATTTTCCTTCAGAATTGGCCTAAAGATTTACACTGTTTTTGCTTGAGGACAAGCAAAAGTTCAAGCATAGGGGAGTTTGATAAGTCTATTTTTAGAGTCTTTTTAATTGTTATTTTTATTAAGTTTATTTGGTATTTTAATTATATTTTTGAGCTATTTTACTACAAATGTTTACTTTTTATTTTCAGATTTTATTTTGAAGCAAAAGAGAAAAAATGAGCTAAAATGAAGAACAAAGAAAATATTTGAGGAGGAACAATTTTTGAGACAGCACAACGCAAACTGGCGCAGCACAGGGCCCCAAGGGCGCCAAGGAGCAAAACTGGCGCAGCACAGGGCGCCAAGGAGCAAAACTGGCGCAGCACAGGGCCCCATGGGCGCCAAGGAGCAAAACTGGCGCAGCACAGGGAGCCAAGGGCGCCAAGGAGCAACACTGGCGCAAGATTAGCGCAGGACTGGGCGCCAAGGAGCATCACAACTGGCGCAGGACTGGCGCAGGACTGGGCGCCAAGGAGCAGCACAACTGGCGCAGGACTGGGCGCCAAGGACGCCAAGGGCGCCAAAAAGCAGTCAATTTTAGCTGCGGCCACTTGTTTGTGGCCATCTTTGCCAACTTGATTTTTTACTTCTTTTTTACCATTTTGCCCCTCCACTCAAAGTGCTTTGTCCACTTGTTGATGGCTATCTTTGCCAACTTGCTTTGTCCACTTCTTGATGGCTATCTTTGCCAAAACTTGAATTGACCATTTTGCCCCTTCCCTCATATTTTCCTATAAATAGGACCTTGATCCTCACTTGTAAGGACACTTGAATTTTGTGAGAAAATCACTCTCAAAAACTCTCTAAGATTTATGACTTCAATTTACTCTTCATGTTCTTTTTAATTCTTGCTTATTTACTTTCTTGCCCTTTTAATTCTTGCTCTTTTAATTCTTGCTTATTTACTTTCTTGCCCTTTTAATTTTTGCTTATTTACTTTCTTGCCCTTTTAATTCTTGCTCTTTTAATTCTTGCTTATTTACTTTCTTGCCCTTTTAATTCTTGCTTATTTACTTTCTTGCCCTTTTACTTTCTTGCTCTTTTAATTCTTGCTCTTTTACTTTCTTGCTCTTTTACTTTCTTGCCCTTTTACTTTCTTGCTCTTTTATTTTCCAAGTCATTTAAATTCCTTGCAATTTACTTTTTAAGCAATTTACTTTCTTGTCATTTACAGTTCCGCTATTTATAATTTTGCAATTTTCTCAATTCCTAACATTTATTTTCTTGCCATTCTAACATCTAATTCCTAACTCATTTACACTTTCCGCAACTTATCGCTTTCTTTACAATTCTTGCAATTTACACATTCCGCAACTTATCGCTTTCTTTACAAATTCTTGCAATTTACAAATATGCAATCTTCCTCTCCTCCTCTTTTGTCTACAATGATCATGAGTGAGTAGACTTTCTTAGCCTTGGGATTTTTGGCAACCATAAAATGATGGCTTCCTACTAATTAATTCCCGAGACTATTCTCCGCCTTAATCGCTTTGTATTTTTAAATCTAATTTCATCACTTTTCATTATTATTTCAAAACACCACACGATGTACCGAAAGGGGAAGTGTGGTTGTTGGATCTATGAAATTAGACAATAAAATCAACACATGAAAGTAGTTTTGGTTTTATTGAGACAAAAAAAGGTCTTTGCTTAATGGGTTCTAATAATAATCAACCATGAAAATAGGCTTGATAATTAGTTTAGAACACGCGTTTGCATTCCGAAAGGAAACTCTTGCTACAACCGTCGCCTTGTCTTAAGAAATATATCGTTCTTTAAAACTGGAAAATAGTCGAAAGGATTAATAACGGAAACCTTATCATTTCGATGAAACTAATACCCCAAGTCTCTTTTTATCTTTAAAACATCAACAAAAACATTCCTTCTTTCTAAAAAGACTTTCTTTTCAGTTAATCAACTTTGGAAAATTAAATTGGTAATCACCTAGGCTCTCCCTGTGGATCGATAACTCTTTATTACGCGACAAGACCGTGGACTTGCGGCCTATCAGCTATCACGCCAATGCACACTCTCACAAAGGACAAAACACCATTTTCTTGCTTGTACCACCTAAGATGCCTTTAATTTTGTTCCTTTCATCAGCTGTCTGCCACGATGCTACCATAGCACTATCCACAACACTACTTCAACTAAAAATCCTGCACACTAGCACACAAGTTAAATCCCACAAAATGGCACTTGCGTGCCTAAACTATAATTTTCACAACTAAATACACTTGTAGCTAACTCTGTACAATTTCCACATTTATTCACATAAATTACTCTTAGATCAAGATAATTCTCATTTGTTTTTGCATAAATAACTCACATTCCAGTGAGTTATCAATGTCTTTAAACATCACCAACGCATAACCAAGTCTATCCATGCATACAAGACCATCCTTCATATCATTATAAGTACTAAGATTGCAAGAGCCAGCTACTGCTTCTCTAAGCCCTTTATAAACATCGAGAACACAACTACATATAAAGAACATAAGAATAGGAGAGCTTACCCCAAAATGAACATGTCTTCCAAAATGCAAAAGCTCCAAAGGCAATTTAGGACACCTGAGATGAGATTGCAGCATCTCAATCCATAACTCCCCATGGATATTAAGACAATGATGCCTCAATTCACTAAGTCTCTTCACTGAAAATACCAAGTTTGATTTAGACTTCAACATCTGCATGCAGACCTCATTAGTGTATCCTTCCTCTATCTTTAATGAGAGAAGCCAGCCTACTATCAGTAATTCAGCATTTGTTTGGGTACTACTCGTATCATAATCAAGATAACTATCAAGAATAAGGATATGTGCGTTAACAGGTCTTGTCCTCATCTTGCCAAAGTCAATGACATCCATTTGTTTCATGAATCCCTTGAGAACTCTTGACCTTTCCAATGGATTGTAGAACAGAAACAAACACAAAAGACCCTTTGGGAATTTTATCAAACACGTTGAGGGTGATATCAGCATGACCCTGTACATGAGAATTTTCACCATGGCCCTATCTATCAGAATCATTCAGCAACGTTATAAAGGAAATAATGTATGGGTATAGAGTTTCTGTGAAACTTGTAGTGGTATACGACAGAATCCAAGTGTGTGATGTAACGCCCCAAATATTTAATTAATTTATTCAAAATTAAGTGTGAGAATTGTTGAAGTTGGGAATTATTAGTATAGTTGCTACGTTGACTTTTATTTAATTAATAGGTTAATTAAGTGTGGAAAATAATATTAGAGTAATAATAATATATTATTTTATGTGGGCTTATGTTTATGTTAGAATTAGTAATATAAGGGGGTGTGAAGAGTGGCCCATGAGACTAATCAGAAAAATAAAGAGAAGTATAAGTAAGTAAGAATTAGAATTAAGTTAAGTTGTCATAAGCTGAAAGAAAAATAAGAATTAGAGAAAACCTAGAAGCAAAGAGAGAAGGGGGCTGCGCAACTTTGGTGAGAAATAGAGAGGGGGCTGCGCATTCTTTCATCCAAGAAGGGAAGTGACGGCGAAATCTTCAAAACCCAGGTAAGGGTGGGGATCTAACTCTATAATAGGGTACATGAAGGGCTTTATGTGGGAAAATAAGGGATCCTATGGGTTTGTTTAATCCTTGAAATCTATTGTTGTTGTTTGAAAACTATTGTTGATGTTTGAAAACTATTTGTCAATGTTTGAATATATCTGTTGATGATTGAAATAAGTTTAGGGGTTTTTGAACACAATGATGCACAAAATTTGGGTCCCTGGGCGCATAGGGCGCCGTTGCTGATGTACTGGGCGCCTAGGGCGCCATTGCTGATGTACCGGGCGCGAAGGGCGCCATGGGCGCCGTATGTGGCTGCCCTGTTGTTTCCTGGGCGCGAAGGGCACCATGGGCGCATAGGGCGCCGTTTCCTGTTGTTTCATGGGCGCCGTATGTGGCTGCCCTGTTGTTTCCTGGGCGCGAAGGGTTCCATGGGCGCATAGGGTGCCGTTTCCTGTTGTTTCATGGGCGCCGTATGTGGCTGCCCTGTTGTTTCCTGGGCGCGAAAGGCGCCATGGGCGCATAGGGCGCCGTTTCCTGTTGTTTCCTGGGTGCCGTATGTGGCTGTCCTGTTGGTTGCTGGGCCCCATGGGCGCCATGTGTTGCTGCCTGTTGCTTGTTGGCTGTTGGTTGCTGGGCGCCATGGGCGCCATGTGTTGCTGCCTGTTGCTTGTTGGCTATTGGTTGCTAGGCGCACTGGGCGCCATGGGCGCCATGTGTGGCTGCGTCATTCGTTTGCTGGGCGCATTGGGCGCCGTCTTGTGGGTTGTTGGGCGCTTTAGGCGCATTAGGCCCACGGTTGACTAATTATTGGTAAAGTCGTTAATTTGTTAATTGTTAATTCGTTGGGTTGGTAACCGTTGGTTGAGTTGTTAAACTGTTAACTTGTTAAGTTGCTAAATTGTTGGCTCAGTTGTTGATTTGTTGATGATGTTGCACCTAGTTGTGATCACCATTGTGTGAAGTTGGCGACGTGTATCTGGTTGGATTGCCTCTATTTATTGGCAAGATATTATGTTGTAGGCCTATGGCCAACGTTGAATTCCGTTGTTGTTGTGTTGCTATGTAATCATTGTTGATTGTTTGTGCATTCACATCGCGTCGCATACGTAGCATTTTCATGTTGGAGCTATGCTCAAAACACGATGGCCTGGACTAGCAAAGTGACGTGAACGATTATGCCTTGTTGATGCCTCTATTTACTGGCAGATTTTTACGACGACGACGGGAGTTCTGCTCCAATGGTACCACATGCATGTGCATAGTATTGAGTCGCATTCATATTGCATACTTAAGTGATTATGTTGATGACTTGTGATTGATTGAAGTTGTTTGAGGGCTGCGAAGTGGTGAATTCATATTTTCTGATTCTAACATACTGTTTTTCATATGTCCTATTATATGGTCCGATATCTCACCCCTTCTATTTGAATGTTACCCTTC
This sequence comes from Astragalus membranaceus, assembly GCA_039519185.1. Taxonomy (NCBI): domain Eukaryota; kingdom Viridiplantae; phylum Streptophyta; class Magnoliopsida; order Fabales; family Fabaceae; genus Astragalus; species Astragalus membranaceus. The sequence continues at coordinate 147,412,145 of CM076848.1, read as the reverse complement.
TGTTGGTAACGTGCAGGTAATCACGAATGAAGGCTGCTTACCTTCGTTAGATCGAGTCGGTGTCGTCGCTCTGATACGTAACACTCGGGGGGATGAACACTTGTTTTCCTTATTTGCTATGTTATTTTTATTGTTGAAACTAAAAGTTGTTACTATTAAGAGTTTTGCTAAATCTGAGCTGTCTTAAGTTGGTTAAAGATGCCACGATTATTTTGAATTGACTTTTGTTGTGAATCCGCTGCGTAGTATTGAAAGTTGACTTGTTTTAAAGACTAAAAGATTTGTTTATTGGTTCATCCAAGTTAGCGTGTTATGTATCTGATTTCACAGGCGAATTGATTATGTTGTTTTGTTTTTAGTTGAAAGTGTAGCGCTCCATTTATTTGTTGGAAATTTTTATAACTCTGATTTTCGTATTATTTTACCGGGTAGAAATGGGGTGTTACATTAGTGGTATCAGAGCTGTTTCGGTCCGTCCGACCAAGTTGTCTAGTTGTTGTGTCATTTGACGATCGAGTATTGTCATTTAGTTCTAACTATTGTTTGTGTTGTAGTGATACGTTAAGATGGCTGGAAGGAATGATGCTGCTATCGCTGCTGCCTTGGCGGCTATGGCGCAGGCTTTGGAAAATCAGCCGAACGTTGGCGAAAATGTTGGGTCTCGTAGTTTGGCGACCTTTCAAAGGGAGAATCCGCCTACCTTCAAGGGCAAGTATAATCCTGATGGAGCATTGGCTTGGCTGAAGGAGATAGAGAGGATTTTCCGTGTGATGGACTGCACTCCAGCGCAGAAAGTTCGTTATGGTACTCATATGTTGGCAGAAGAGGCCGATGACTGGTGGCTAGAAACTAGTCAGAGATTGGAAGCTGTAGGTGAAGAGATCTCTTGGGTTGTGTTTCGTAGGGAGTTTACGAGGAAGTATTATCCTGAAGATGTTCGGGGTAAGAAGGAAATTGAATTCCTTGAGCTGAAGTGTCATATGATATAAGTTGCTCAATTTTAGGACCAAAACTGCATGAGTTTGATTGTAATTCTGTCATTATCAGAGGAATTAGCATAGTTTAGATCAAATGTATTAGGAAGTCAATTGTAAGCAATTTCCAGCATTTTTGGTGTTATTCTGTACTTGAAGACCTCCAAGTGTTGTGGCATCATCTAGCGAACCAGACATTTGCCTAGGGACGCAGTAGGACTTGGAAGGAGTGGTTTCTGGAAGATATCGCGTCGCGACCAGGAGGCGTCGCGATGCAGATGATTTATTTCGCAGGATTTTCTTCAGGATGATTTCGCGTCGCGACGGCCTCATCTCGCGTCGCGATGGTGCGGCAAAAATTAGGGTTTTTAAGTAGTTTTCAGCGAATTGTTCAGGGACTTCGTCTTGGGAGCAGTGCTAGGGTTTGGGGCAGCAGTTGGGGGCGAATTTGGAGGCTTTCCTACACCTTGGGAACAAGGGTTTGAAGGTTTTGATGGATTCCTACTTATGTAGTCTTCTCCTACTCTTGATTTCTACTCTTAAGATGTTGTCTATTTAGTTTCTTTTGATTAGGGAGAGATGACTCTCCCCAAAACTCTCATATGAATTCTTTGCTATGATCAACTCAGTTTTTGTTTAATTTACCAATAGTCTATGCCTCTGAATGTAATGCTTTATAGTTACATATGATAATTATAATGATTTAGGGTATGTGATCACATAGGGATATGGGTTGCATGTTTGATATGGGGTTTTAGATAATGTACTTGTGATCACCATAGGAATATGGGGTTGGATGCATGAATTCTCTAGTTCTTAAGTTTATTGCTTTACCAATTGGCATGATTCACCTAAGGAATTAGGGTAACTCAATTAGGTAAAAGGGGTTTTGAGGCAAGGAATTGTCCTTAATCTACCTTAGTGAATTGAATCTGGTAAATTAAATGATAATTCGAGATTGATTGAAAGTCATGTGGTAGCATAGGGGAGAGGAGTCAATCCCTAATCGCTTTTATCTTACTTTGTTTTACAAACGTTTTGTTTCACTCTTACCGTTAACTCACTTTTAGTCCCATTGTCACTTTTAAGAATTAAGTGACTTGCCTATTGATAGTAAATCACAATCCCTGTGGATACGACCGGTACTTACCGTAATTTTATTATTTGCAACGTTCTCAGTACACTTGCTGAATACTTAACAAAGCCTCACCAGGATTCTCATCTTCTGACATCTCATTCTCCTCATCATCATTAACTGGAATATGTAACTCATCTTGAAGTTGTTGATCATCAACATGTGGCTCACCATTTTGAACCTTACCATCAACACTATCCAAATTCTGAATAGGCAACCGAACTGGATCAACATCTGACCAGTTGTCATCTTTCTTGGGTGTAGTCTTCTCCACCTTATCAATGTCCTCAATAGTTTGGTCTTCCATGAATATCACGACTTTAATTCTGAGAAGTTTTTTCCCTATAGGATCATACAACCTATAACCAAATTCATCTTGACCATAACCAATGAAAATACATTTCTTTGACTTTGCATCCAACTTGGATCTTTCATCCTTTGGAACATGCACAAAGGCCATACAACCAAAGACTCTCAAATGATCATAATTGACCTTCTTCCCAAACCAAACTTTATCTGGAACATCACTATTCAAAGCAACAGCGGGACTGAGATTAATAACATGCACTGCCGTGTACAGTGCCTCACCCTAGTAGTGTTTGGGAAACTTAGCTTCCGAGAACATACACCCCACTCTCTCAACTAGTGTTTGATTCATCCTCTCTACTAAACCATTTAGCTGAGGAGTTTTAGGAGGAGTCTTTTCATGTGCAATACCCTGCTGCTTACAATAATCATCAAAGGGTCCACAATACTCACCACCGTTGTCGGTACGAACACGTTTCAACTTCTTACCTGTTTGCCTCTCAACCAGAGTATGGAAATGTTTGAACTTCTCCAACACTTGGTCTTTTGTCTTCAAGGCATAAACCCATAATTTCCTAGAACAATCATCAATAAAAGTAACAAAATAAAGTGCACCACTAAAAGATTTTACCTTTAGAGGGCCGCAAATGTCAGAATGCACCAGTTCAAGTAGCTCTGACTTCCTAGAGGGAGGATGCCTTTTGAATGACACTCTAGTTTGTTTACCATCCATGCAATGAGAACATTTCTCCAAATCTGCATTCTTCAAACCTACAAGCACATCCTTTTTGGCTAAGACATTTAACCCATTTTCACTAATATGACCAAGCCTTCGGTGCCACAAAGATGCTTCCATATGCACAGCATTCACACTGTCTATAGAAACCATAGCTTTTGTCCAATACAGTTTAGAAATTTTCTTCCCTCTAGCTAAAACCAAGTTACCTTTGCTGAGTTTCCACTTTCCACCACCAAAGTGAGTATCATAACTACAATCATCAAGCATAGACACAAATCAAATTAAAGCGAACATCGGGAGCATGTTTGACTCCTTTAAGTAACAACCGCATTCCCATGTTGGTTTGCAAACAAACATCACCAACACTAATTACCTTAGATACACCATCATTACCCATCCTAACACTCCAAAGTCACCTGGAGTATAAGATGTGAAGAACTCCTTCTTAGGTGTAACGTGCAATGTAGCACCAGTATCAACTATCCACGTGCTCTCATCTGACACAAGATTAAGTGTTTCATGATCATGGAGAATAATAAGGTCATCACCAATAGTAGCAGTAACACGATCATCATAATCATCATTATCCCTTTGTTTCTGCTTACCTTTCTTGTCTTTATTCTCCCTCTTCGTCTGAAAACAATTCTTTTGTATGTGCCATTTTCTGTGACAATAATTGCATTCCATATTTTCAAACTGATACTTTGACTTGCTTCTGCTTTTCTCTCTACCACCCTTTGTTTCCTTTCGCTGAGTACTTCTCCCCCTATTTTCAGTGACAAGTACCTCGGATTGAGATGAAGAACCCTGTGCCTTCCTTCTCATCTCCTCATTAAGTACACCACCCTTAGCCGTTTCCAAAGAAACAGTACCATTAGGAGCAGAACTCGTTATAGAAACCCGAAATGTCTCCCACGAATCTGGTAAAGATAATAATAGAAATAGTCCCAAAAGCTCATCATCAAATTTGATGCCCATTCCTGACATTTGATCAAGAAGCCCTAAAAAATCACTCAAGTGATACGAAATAGAAGTCCCCTTCTTATACTTTAAACTTATGAAGCTATTCAACAAGAACAATTTATTATTCCCTGATTTAGAGGCATACAAGGACTCTATCTTCTCCCACAAGGTTTTTCCATTTGTTTCATTAGCAATATGGTTATAAACATTATCTTCTACATATTGGCGAATGAAACAACATACCTGTTGATGTTCAAAATCCCATTCTGCGGTAGATGTCGAATCCGGCTTTTTACTACCAAAAAAAGGAAGATGCATTTTCTTCACAAACAATAAATATTTCATCTTGCCCTTCCACAAATGATAATTTGTACCATTCAAAGAAACCGTCTTTATATTCATATTTGCCTCCATCAATTAAGCAAGTAAAATAGCCCCTAACCAAGAGCTCTGATGCCACTCTAATGGGGAATCAACACATAAACGTAATAACAGAGCAATATGCAGCGGAAATAAATTCCCCAAACTTGCAAGAACCTATGAGGAGCAACAACGAATACGTGGCGGCAAATAAAACGCAATAAAAACGCACAATTGAACACCGATATTTTTAACGTGGAAAACCCCTCAAAGAAAGGGTAAAAACCCCGGGTCGTCCAGACCAAAGAAATAGCTCCACTATAATCAAATAAGGGTACAAGAGTCTCAACAAAGTGCACAAATAGTGCCAACAACCAGCCAATACAATAAAGCACAAAAGCTTACAAATTGAGAACAAGAAGATGAAAATACCCAAAACTACAGCTTCAGTGCGAAGACGGTTTCGACGATCCGAACGGTGAAAGTGTAGAACTAGGTCTCGCGAACCTTCTGTCCAAACACGAAGACGATCCAACGGTTAACGAATCCGCAATCGCAGTTTTACGGTGACAGGTTTGAGAAAAATGGGAATTGCTCTCTCTCTCTTCTTTTCTCTCTTTTGGTGGCTCTCTCTATTCCGAAAATCTCTCCTTTTTCAACCCTAATTTAACCCTCTCCACTTATAATAAGTGAGAAACATAATGGGATAAATTATTTGGGCCTTTATCCACATAGGAAGGGAGCCCAATACCCAACAACAATATACATCTTATGGATAACTCAAGCATAGTGAATGATATACTATCCCTTGATTACCTGTCATCCAATTTACTCATAGTCAACATTTTACCAAGTTTTTCCCCAGGCTGCTTAGCCAGCAAAACACAAATTTCATATTTGAAACAATCTTTCGAAACAATATGTGAGTGAGTTCTATAAGTGCTCATTGTCGGACAATTGATCTAGGTAATAGTTAAATAAAGTTTTTGAGCAACTTTGGCAACAAAGAATTTGGATCGTGTTAATAATCCTATGCATACTATCCACACAAATTACAATTCATGACAATTGGAATATTGGATGATAAAATGAACGTAAATAAAGCAATGATACATTAAATTTTAACGATAACTCAAGCATAATGTTCACTATCCTTTAATGACCTATCCATCTAAAGGTCAGGTCTATTCAAGTTTCATCATCTAAGGTTCCACCTTATTAGGTTCCATCATAAAGTTGGAAGAAAAGGATTCTCTAACTTTTTGGAGAGAATGTTAAAGTAACTTTAGACAGTAAAAGAACTTCTAAATAATAGAAATAGTAACTCGTAGTTAGCCAATACTAGCTCGGAGTTCCAATGATACGAGGGGTTCCATAATCAACATCTAAATAATAGAAATGCTAACTCTAGTAATCTGATATGATATAAACCAGTAAAAAACCCGCAACGCTGTTTTTACAACTTCTTCTGGTAGTGAAATAAAAATCCAGTTTTTTCACCACACTAATGTCATATCATGATATTTTAACAATATCATTACAATAATAGCAACAAATTTCGTATGGGTCCTCAAAACTAGTTAAGCACATACATATGACATGAAAAAGGAGGAAATAAATAACAATAATAGCAATAGAAATGACATGAATCAATACATGGAAAAAAATTGATTCTACAAGTGGATGGTCCTGCGACACAAAGGGCATGTGTTTTTGATTTGGAGCCACCTAGCAATGCAATGGTAGTGAAATACATGAGAGCAAGGGTGTGGTCTAGGGGTGAAAAAAACTGCGCCCCCGAGTACCCGCGGATAATACCCGTAATGGCCACGGAGCGGGTCCCTTAACGGGTACCCACGGGCAAAATAAACGGATATTTAAAATATCCGTAAATAAACGGGACGGGGGCGGGTAATGAGGTAACCGTACCCGCGGGTACCCGTACCTGTAGCATATATTTATTGATGAAGTGAATTTCTATCGTTGTTGTTGTTTAAGTGGATTTTTATTGATATTTTGTTGTCATTTTCGATAACTTGTGTTGTATATTTTATCCTAATATTTTGGATAATTAGTGGGTTGTTGTTTTTAAAGTTTCCTATTGTAATTCTAGTATTTTTTTATCTCTATTTGTTTACAATTATAAGTTAGTAAAAGGTTTATAAAATTTAATAGGTTAATTTTGTATAGTATTTCAAATTTTATTTTATAAAAAAAAAATTTACAACACTAATTAACAAGTATCCGTGGGTATCTGTGGGTACCCGTTAAGGGAGAATACCCATTTAATACCCGCTATGCGGGTACCCGCGCGGGTACGGGGCGGGCACGGGTCTCACGGGCATCTCACGGGGCGGGTAGCCGGTACCCGTGCCCGCCCTGCCCCGTTTGCATCACTAGTGTGGTCGTCGCATGGACTCTGAAGCACGCATCACTCTAAGACATATACTACAGTGCTTCTTCCTTTGCATCCTCAGCACCATCTATCATTTGACCATCATCTATCATTTGGACATCATCATCTATCACTTGGGCATCATCTATTATTTCACCATTTGCAACCACTTCTTCGTTTCTCGCGTTGTTTCTCATGTTCCTTCGGCTCATGGTAGCCTGGTTGCGTTGAAGCATGATAGCCTGGTAGCGTTGAACCATGAATAGGGAATCAAATACGCACCTTCTATCATCAATAATGCTATTCAGCCAAAAAACTTAGCCAAAATACAGCCAAAAAATACCAAATACGTATTATACAATGGAAATACGGAGGTTGGACCAGCCAAAAAATAAAAGAAATAATATTTTTTTTGCTAAAACTGATTCATTCAACGCAGTCTCACTCCGCAGCTCCCTCCTCCCTTGAAGCTCTCACTCCGCAGCTCCCTCGCTCAAGCTCTCACTCCGCATCTCCCTCGCTCAAGCTCTCTCTCTCTCGCTCTCTCCTCCCTTCAAGCTCTCACCTCCGCAGCTCCCTCGCTCGCGCTCTCTCCTCCCCGCAGCTCCCTCGCTCGCGCTCTCTCTCGCGCTCTCACCCCTCCCTCGCCCTCTCTCCTCCGTCGCCCTGCTCTCCCCTTCAAGCTCTCACCGCCGTGACTCCGCACGGGCCGAAGCTTCTTCACCTCTTCTCCACTGCAACCTTAGGATTACAATTAGGTAATTTATACTAATTTATACTAAAACGAAACCCTATTCTTGTTATCCAAAATTGGAATTTTACGATGATTATTAGATTAAACATTTGGCTCCCATTCAGCTTGGCGTTTGATATCGTTAGAAATTATATTTTTGAGAAACTGGCCCATTTATTTTGATTGTGTTATGTCTGCCTCTCTATTGTTTGGTTATGTTTCAGAAAGTGTGCGATTTATTTTCATTGTGTTATGTAGGTCTGTTCTAAAATTGAAATCATCATGTTTTTCAACTGTTAGAGTTGTCGTTTGTATAATTCACCAACTTTTTTTCAAGTGTTAGAGTTCCTGTTTTGTGAAAAATCAGAATTTTCCCTTTGTAACATTATCTTGCATTGATACAGATCGTTGTACATCATGGGAAGACTGAGGCACGTTGTGAATACTGAATCTTTAGTGATGATGAATGCATCTTTAACCCCCAAACAAAAGAAATTTCTTCAAGCGACACCTTTTAAATCCCTCATTGCTATTGAGAAAAGAAACAAGATTTCTTGTGTCTTACTTAAAGAGTTAGTGCATAGGTGGGATATACACAGTCATGGTTTTCGGGTTGGGAATAGGATTATTTCCTTCACGACCTTAGATGTTTGTTTTGGGTTGGGGCTTCGCATTGTTGGAGAGCCCGTTGATGTTGATGATGGGAATGAATCTAGAGTCAAAGATTTGTTCAATGGGGGGGTGATTACTGTAACACCCCATTTTTATTTAAAATGTTTATTTATTCGTGTGATGTATTTGATTAAATTTATTTGTTAGATTTAATTAAATATAAATTAAGTGATAAAAATAATAATAGAATTAATTATTATTTCGTGTTAGAATGGGTAGTCCATGAGAGTTTGGTATTAACAAAAACTAAATGAAAAGGACTAAGTGAAATCGAATTAGATAATTAAAAGGCCCATGATCCAACCAAAAACCTAAGGGCCTATTTAAGTTAAGAGATTAGGGTTTGAGGATTCATTACTCACCTTAGAGAAAAAATTAGAAAGCTACGGCCTTAGGTGTGAAGGAGAGGAGAGGAAATCGTTGTGGCTCAAGGAAAAAGGGGTGTTACATTAGTGGTATCAGAGCAGTTCGGTCTGTCCGGCCGGTAGTTGAGTCGTCGTGTTGAGTAACATTGAGTTTGTTGCTCGTGTCTGAATTCTGTTTTCTGTTGCAGTGCTAGAATGGCCAGACGGGACGATGCTGCACTTGCTGCTGCCTTGCAGGCTATAGCCGGGGCGATGGGTAATATACCCGGTGTTGTTAATGACGGGGCGCGCAATTTGGCTACATTCCAGAGAGAGAACCCACCCACCTTTAAGGGTCGGTACAACCCGGATGGAGCGTTGTCATGGCTGAAGGAGATAGAGCGGGTCTTTCGTGTCATGGAGTGTACTCCAGCTCAGAAAGTGAAGTTTGGGACTCATATGTTAACGGAGGAAGCTGAAGACTGGTGGATGGGAATGTTGCGAAGGTTAAGTGATGCTGGTGAGGAAGTGACCTGGGAGGTTTTCACAAGAGAGTTCAAGAGAAAGTACTACCCTGAGGATGTGCGAGCCAAGAAAGAAGTGGAGTTTTTAGAGCTGAAGCAGGGAGACAAGACTGTGGCTGATTATGCCGCCAAGTTTGAGGAGCTGGCCCAATTTTGTCCTTATTATGCTAATGGTGCCAATTCTGAATTTTCAAAATGTGTCAAGTTCGAGAGTGGTCTACGTCCTGATATAAAGAAAGCAATTGGATATCAAGAAGTTCGGGTCTTCGCTAGATTGGTTGATAAGTGTAGGATTTTCGAGGAGGATAGTAATGCTGCTTACAAGATTGTAAAGGAGAAGAGGAGTGCTCAGTATCGTGAGAAGCCCTACAATGTTTCTGGAGGTAAGGGCAAAGGGAAAGCTGATGATTCAGGCAAGAAGTCAAGTGGGGGAGAGGCCCCTGCGAATGTTGTGTGCTACAAGTGTGGTAGAGCTGGCCACAAGAGTGACGCATGCAGAGCTGAAGTGAAGACGTGTTACCGCTGCGGTAAGGAAGGGCATGTAGCAGCCGGGTGTGAGCGTAAGGAGCTGGTTTGCTTCAACTGTGGTGAAGGAGGGCACATTCGTCCTCATTGTCCAAAACCGAAGCAGGAGAAGTTTAGTGGCAAGGTGTTTGCATTGGTAGGCGAGGAATCTACCGAAGGGTGAATGGACTTATCGGAGAGAGACCTTTGTTTTTGAATTATTTCTGTTGGACTATTGTTTTTGGGATTATTTCTTTTGCGGAACCATATTGGTAGTGAGTCTACATCATTAACTCTAAGGGGCTTTTAAACTCTTTTATTTTGGATTGCGACAAATATCAACAAATTTGATTTTTGACTTCTCTTCTGGTGTCGCGTTTTGATTGTGTTCCGGTGTGTGGACTCTATGTCCCCTGTCCTTGGTTCCATTTCCTTTTCTCCTTGCTATGTGGAATATATTTGCCCTCTTGTGAATAGGCTATGAATTTCGAGGGCGAAATTCTTCTAAGTGGGGGAGGGTTGTAACACCCCATTTTTATTTAAAATGTTTATTTATTCGTGTGATGTATTTGATTAAATTTATTTGTTAGATTTAATTAAATATAAATTAAGTGATAAAAATAATAAAAGAATTAATTATTATTTCGTGTTAGAATGGGTAGTCCATGAGAGTTTGGTATTAACAAAAACTAAATGAAAAGGACTAAGTGAAATCGAATTAGATAATTAAAAGGCCCATGATCCAACCAAAAACCTAAGGGCCTATTTAAGTTAAGAGATTAGGGTTTGAGGATTCATTACTCACCTTAGAGAAAAAATTAGAAAGCTACGGCCTTAGGTGTGAAGGAGAGGAGAGGAAATCGTTGTGGCTCAAGGAAAAAGGGGTGTTACAATTACAGTGTCAACCATAGTTGAGAAAATGGGAGAGTTGACCGATGATGATGATGTAGATGATTTTTGTAGGTTGTACATTCTTCTTGCTTTCAAGACCTTATACTTTCCCAAAACTACCACAGATGTCCATACCCTATCATTTAGGCTATTAAATGATTTAAGTAGCCTTTGTAAATACAATTGGGGTGGTGAAGTTTATAGGGTCTTAGTTTCTAGCCTAGACCGTGTCGCTCCTCGTTTAAATGAAGGGAAGAACAAAGATTCGTTCTATATTGCAGGCTGTGCAGAATTACTACAGGTACAACTAAAAGGTTACATTAGTTTAAAGTTTTTACTACTGAGTATTAAATTTTGACTATTGAACTATATGGTGAATCGGTGATGATGTAGATTTGGACGGTTGACCACCTATCATTGCGGGATAGTTCAAAAAAGGCGCGTTTTCCCCGTCATTTAGATTGGATTGATGTAGGGTCGGGCAAGTGTTTAGTTACAAAAATATTCGATCCCGAAAAGGTTAGAAAAGGTTATTTAATAAATGATTTCCTATGGTTGTTGTAAAAGCTGGTGATTTATAATGATTGATTTTATATTTTTGTTATTAGGTTGTTGAGGATTTACCTTTAAATGATGAAGATTGTACAAATGAAGTTGTCATTGAAGTCATTGAAAACGTCCAGAGGGGCTGCTCATCCCAAAAGAAAAGACTATCAAAAAAACAAAAGGACATTGGGATGAGGCTGTCAATGATTGAGGATGAATTGAAAGTTGCTACAAAAGCTGATGGTAGCAAAGATATTGTTGAAAACCGGAGTGAATTGAACAAATCGTTGGTTGATTTGTATCGATTTTGCACCCGCCGAGTCACAAAGTCAACGCGGGACGAGTAAGTGTTAATCCTTTTGATAATTTTACTAGTGAATAAGTACATTTATTGACAATGCTTCGTCTAATTTATGCAGTACTTTGGTTGACATCAATGGCAATATTCTTACAAGATCTAGCCTCGCAACCTTTAGTCCTAGGAGCTGGCTTGACAACTTTGTAACTACTAACACCCTTTATTGAATCTGATTTGGTATTTTATTTGATTTGTTTTTTTAATTTTTTTTATGAACTAGTATTTTATGTGTGTTAATTTTTTGCAGGTGTTTGCATTTACTTCGCCTGTGATGATGGAAGAAGAAATTAATAGAACGGGTGTTGTCAGCCGTTTCGTATTTAATTCATTCTTTGCTGTGAGGAAATCTAAAACTCTTTTATTGAAGTCATTTCATTTAGGGAACATTTTGTTAATACAGTTTGACTGAGCGTAGTGATTTTTAATGTAGGACAAAGTTATTCGTGAATTACCTATGACCCGAAATGGGACCCAAAAGCGTTGGAGTTTGTGTGATTATTTTGAATTTCATAAGTTCCCGGGAAAACCCATTCAACAGTTACGGTCTTCCAATTTGGTAAGCGTGTATTTGGAGTTCTTTGGGTCCCATTGTTGTACATGTTCAAATTATGAAAATTACCGAATTAACTTGTATATATTTTTTAGATTTTTGCACCAGCCGTGTTTAATGGGCATTGGGTGTGCTACGTGCTAAACAAACACGAAAGGAAGATGTATGTGTTGGACTCGTTGGAACACGAAAGGGATGAGAATTGGTTTTTGCTTGATTTGGCAATGGTATTGTGTTACGATAACACTTTTTGATTTTCAGGTTTTTAATTTTCATTTAACACTTTTCAGGCCTTTCAAATAAATTGACAATTTAAATAATTCTGATTTTTTAGTGCAACCGTTTTGAAGAGTTGTTGAATATCATTGTTCGAGGGGAAGTTGTTAACAATGATGTGACGATCCTTCATGAAAATATGCCCAAACAACATAATTGGTAAGTCATTTAATTGGTTTCTTCTATAAATTTTTCGTTTCTTAATTGGTTTTGATTCTCTTTATTTTTATGTTCTGAAATGCATCTTGTTTGTCGATACAGCCATGACTGTGGAATATATGTGTTAAAATACTTGGAATTGTGGAATGGTGAAAATACAATGCCTTACTACTCGGAGGTAAATGATAAATTGTTTTCTATTTTGTTTTTGAATTAAAAATGTTATAGTTTTAGTGCATTGGTATTAACAAAAAAAAACCTTCGTTTAGGACGATGTACTTAAATTTCGTCGAGAGTATGTCTTGAAATGGGTACTTGATGAAAGAAATACATTTAAAGAAAAGGTATTGGCAGAAGCGAATGTTCCGGAAGATTTGGTGTATTAGCAGAAGTGGAGTATCTGTTAGTAGTCAACCTGAGAATACAAAAGTCAGCAAAGCCAAACAGAGGCGCAACAAAAAAGCTCAACAAGAAGTCGACAGGAACAGAGAATTGGGAGCCTGATGGTCACTGCCTACTTCTAGAGAATTGGGAGCCTGATGCTCACTGCCTACTTGTTATTTTGGCAGAAGTTTTGATGAAAGCAAAATTGTATAAATTGTTATTTTGGCAGATGTATAAATTGTTATTTTGGAAGAAGTATCAATTGTATATTTATTAACTATAATTGATGGGGACTTACAATTATGGCAGATGTATGAATTGATTTTGAATGTTTTGGTAAATTTGATATTGAATGATGAGATTTTATTAGCCAGCTGAACTTCTGTTGACATAGGCTTGTAATCCTAAGGTGAAAAAATTCACCCACCTCAGCAGTGCAGATTGCTGTTTCTAAAAAGTTATGAATGCATAATGTGCATTGTGTTTGATTATTAATGTCTCTAAAAAGTTATGAATGCATAATGTGTAATTATCCTTGTAGCTTAGATTATAGAGTTTACTATGAATGTGTATCCTAAAATTGAGTACTGAAAAAAATGAAAGATAAAACAGATTGAACAATGAACAATGACCAAAGACCAATGGCCAAGGTATCCAAGCAATTCACCAACTTTTTTAACACAATAGCCAACTCACGTTGGTCCAAAACAATTATGACATATGACTGTGTGCTCACATGGGACACCAAATAATGGTACTCTGAACCTTGTATTGTCATATATTCGCATAGGGGTTAGGTCATGTACTTTAATTTGAGTAGCCAAGACCAATGGCCAAGGTATCCAAGAAATTCACCAACTTTTATAACACAATAGCCAACCCGCCTTGGTCCAAAACAATTATGACATATGACTGTGTGTTCACATGGGACACCAAATAAGGGTACTCCGAACCTTGATATGTCATATATTCGCATAGGGGTATGAATTCTCTAATAACGGTCCCATTCCCCTAATTTTTGGGTCCCACGCGAGGGCACGAGGAATTGAGACATATATAAATACTAGCATAACACACTTATTTCTTGGCAAACAAACACAACTTCATCAAAATCATATGCAACCTACATTGTGATTCGGACCGATGCCCCTTTCTCAGGTAACACAATTCCAAATTGGCACAAAGTTGGGCATTGTTTATATTGATGGGGTAAACATATCAGTGTTAAAAACAACCAACTTTTAAGACTGGGATAAACATATTTTCTTAGCACAACATGATATAGTACAACTAAATACAAAGGAAGTTTAAACTTCATTGGGGACGACCACATACAGTTAACGTTGAAGTTCACTCTTCATCGGTATTTGATAAGTACTCATCTGCGGAAAGTATGTTTTCTTTCTCTGTTTGAGACATACGATGACTATTGGCGTGTAGAAATGTTTTGCATACATGGACCATCCCAAATCGTACTCTCCTTATTTCCATAATGTTATTCTCAATCCTAAGGCGATTTAAGGCTTTCTGCATTTCAACGTATTTATGCTGTGCATCTTGCCACATCTCCGCCGCTTTTAAATCCGGAATTGGTGCCTCCAACTCTCTTAAGTCTGATTGAAGAGAAACAGACTCTCGAAATCGGAGGCGCCATTCCTTTTTAATGGCCTTTTTTCCTGCGAGTGTATTATCTGTGTTCTCATAACACCAATCTAGTTGAAGTAATAGGTCTCTATAATCTTTCATTATGTAGGCAATTTGATCAAATTGATAAAAGAAATATTGTGGGTTCAAAGAAGACCACCAGTTCTGTATATAAAGAAGACCACATTGAACAATGACCAATGACCAATGACCAATGGCCAAGGTATCCAAGCAATTCACCAACATTTTTAACACAATTAGCCAACCCCCCTTAGTCCAAAAACCATTATGACATATCACTGTGTCTTCACATGGGGGACCTAATAATGGTACTCTGAACCTGATTATGTCATATATTCGCATAGGGGTTAGGTCATGTCCTTTAATTTGAGTACCCAAGACCAATGGCCAAGGTGTCCACGCAATTCACCAACTTTTTTAACACAATAGCCAACCCCCCTTAGTCCAAAAACCATTATGACATATCACTGTTCTTCACATGGGGCACCTAATAATGGTACTCTGAACCTGATTATGTCATATATTCGCATAGGGGTTAGGTCATGTCCTTTAATTTGAGTAGCCAAGACCAATGGCCAAGGTGTCCACGCAATTCACCAACTTTCTTAACACAATAGCCAACCCCCCTTAGTCTAAAAACCATTATGACATATCACTGTGTCTTCACATGGGGCACCTAATAATGGTACTCTGAACCTGATTATGTCATATATTCGAAAATATGACATACCAAGGTTCAGAGTACCCTTCTTTGGTGTCCCATATGAAGACACAGTGATATGTCATAATAGTTTTGGACTAAGGAGGGTTGGCTATTGTGTTAAAAAAGTTGGTGATTTATTTGTCTACCTTGGTCATTGGTCTTGCCTACTCAATTGAAAGTACATGACCTAACCCCTATGCGAAAATATGACATACCAAGGTTCAGAGTACCCTTCTTTGGTGTCCCATATGAAGACACAGTGATATGTCATAATAGTTTTGGACTAAGGAGGGTTGGCTATTGTGTTAAAAAAGTTGGTGATTTATTTGTCTACCTTGGTCATTGGTCTTGCCTACTCAATTGTATGGCTGTGAAACAACATTAAGCAACCTGTTAACTTCAACTTTACACACTGACTATACAAAGTGTATCCAAATTAGTACCTGATGTCATTTACAACATTTACATCAATACTAATCAAAAGATACATATATGTCTAATTACAACAACAATTTCTCATGACCATCCCCTATACATATATCTTTAATTACAACAAAAAATACTCATGACCATTAATATGCAGGGAGGTATCCTTCAACCTAAAGTCATAGATTTGTAGTCAATTGTGACAATCCTGTGAAGTCTGTTTCCATGTTTGCCAAAAGTTCCATGAATGGAATCTCACCTCCTACCTGTTAATAATCACTTATTCTGTTTAACAACATGAACATATAAATAAAAACTGTAATAACAGACAATCAAACAACATGCCTGACAAGAGGAAGTAAAGTTGTTAGTTGCATTGTCTAATTTTAAATAAGTTGCTTCTGTAACGGTTGGACATTGAGAAGCCCAACTGTTGTGCGCAAAATCTGAGACTCCAGCTTCATTGTTTATATATACATTTCCTGACTGTATAGAGGAATTGTTAAATAAGTTCAACTAAACTCGACTTCAGGTCAAAGTGAAGATATGTAAAATCACTAATCCACAAATGTGAAATAACTAATTTCATTGAATGATGAAAATGATACAGAAAAAACTTAACGTTGTAGTTAACATACTAAATGAAGTTTGCACAATCATCTGATGCAAACTAAACCACATTGTTTGCATCCAACAACTCTCCACGAGTTATAAATGAATCCAACCCAGTGACCTCCTGATAAGTCTTGAAATTATGAACAACAAGTTACAACTCAAACTCAACAATAGAACATAATAGCTCCCGAAATTTTCTGATGGATCAAATTAGTCCGTGAACAAATTGAAAATTGGAAACTCTACACTGAAAGTAAAAACTTATAATGGACACGAACCAAAGTAGTTGCTTCCGTCACATCTCCACCAGTAGTAACCTCAATAGTTGATTCCACACAAATGTCGGTGTTGACTTCCATACCCACCGTCCCAATATTGCCGGCCTACACATTATACAAAAAACAGTAAGATGCATGTGATATAGAGTTTAATGCTTAATACATAATTTGTTAAAAAACAAGACAAACCTCCGTATTGTTTTTGTCATTAGCTCGCTTGGTTCGCTTATTCACTCTCTTTTTAACAACTTTCTCAACTGTTGATATTTTTCTGTTTGCAGGAGGACGACCTTTACGCTTTACCCTCAATGGACTGTGACAAGTAGGGAGACTGTCTGGGATTGAGTCATCATTCAAAACCTTGCTTTTAATATTATCCATTGTAGGATCCATACTTGGCAAATCAGAACTAAATTGATGCAATAGTTCATGGAATGCTTTTGTGGCATATTCAGACTCCGCTGCTGCTTCAGCAACCTCGTAGAAATGCTTGCACAATTTCTCAAACCTATCCATCTGTGGCATCAATTCCTTCACACCATAATTGATCTTAATATATGCATGCTTCCTTTTAATATTTTTCTTCCATCTTGTCAAAACATACTTCTCTGGAACTTTTTCAACCCTCTCTTTAGCACAAACACATAATACATGGCAACACAAAATTCCTCTAAACTCAAAGAACGAGCATTCACAGTTGACATCATAGTTGTCACGATTGAACAATACTTTAAGGTAGCGCTCTTTTGGTCTATCTCCAACTATTTTCTCCTCCAACACATTATATGTAGCAACGCAACCCTCCAGTGACTCCAAGGAGGGGACACAATTCATTTTACCTCTAAATTCAGTTTGAACCTCCTTAAATTTTGCATGTGTGTAATCACGTTGGAACTGCCTTTCAATAGAGGAGGTGGACCCACAATGAATTATTGTATCTATTGATTGAAAATCAGCTGCAAATTCTTTTTCTGCTTTATTTTTTAGAGCATTGCCATATTGTTTTACAAATTGACCAAGACTTGTTGTTGAATTGATATATCCATCAAAGAAAGCATGTATGCTCTCACTGCGTTGTGTTGTTGACATGCCCGCCCAGAAAAATTTCCTTAACAAAGTCGGTGCCCATCTATGTCGCTCCTTATACAACCCACTTAACCAGTCATTCTCTTGAAGCTGAAATTTGTCTATGAAGGAACGCCATTTATCTTCAAAATCAACAATTGTGTAAGTATCATAAACTGCTTCTTTCATTGCTGCCTTTATCTTGTAATGTTCACCATAGCCACTGAGTTTTTCGGGAATTTTTTTCATGATATGCCATAAACACCACCTATGGCGAGTAGTAGGGAAGACTGTCTCAATGGCATTTTTCATAGCCTTGCATTGGTCGGTGACAATACCCAAGGGGGACTTTCCTAGCATGCAAGAAAGCCATGATTGAAAAAGCCACACAAATGACTCTTCGTCTTCACCGGAAACTAGGCCACACCCAAGTAATGTTGATTGACCATGGTGATTCACACCTACAAACGCAGCAAAAGGCATCTCATTTATTGGTCAGATATGTTGTATCAAATGTCACGACATCTCCAAAATATTCGTAAGCAGCTCTACTTCTTGCATCGGCCCAAAAGACATTCTTGACATGAAAACCATCATCCAAATCAATATCATAGAAGAAATTCGAATTTTGTTCCCTCATTTCATAAAAGTAACTAATTAACGCCTTCCCATCACCGCCTTTACCAATTGAATGCCTTTCCTTGTTGACAAAATTCCTCACGTCCTTTTCACAAAATGGTATATTTTCATGCCCTCCTGCATCTGTAACAAGAGATTGGAAAGTTTTGTTGATCCTCACGCCCGCTTCATCGTTGATTTGGATTGTTCTCTTCACATGCAAATTTATTTTCTTGTTTGCCCTAAACAACCTTGACTTTGTGGGGCTCAACTGGTGACAATGCTCATCTACAAATTTTTTGATATACCATACTCCATCTGTTTCTAACTTGAAACATATCTTGGCAGGAGAATTGCTCACCCTAGTCGGAAGTGTCTTCAATGAACATGGAATTTTTGACATTTGCGCGCTAGACCCCTCTCTCGAGCATGACAGAATTCTGTAGTTGATTTCCCCATCCTTTCCCTTTACTGATGTTCTAATTTTCCATCCAAATCCTTTTTTTATGGCATACTCACCATAATAAGATATCCCCTCATCTAATGAAGCAAAACACATCCCGATTGTTGGCTCCCAACATGTATCGTCATTGTTGGGGTTGTCAATTGTTATACCTTCAGCGTCAGCACTTTCACCCTCAACGAATGTATCACCACCCTCCATGAACTTTTAGATGTCGGCGTCACAGCAGTACTGCACAATAAAATCCAATTATGTATAGCTTATATTAAATTTAATATAGTGTATAGATGTAAACCGAAATTTCTTAACATATCAGCTAAACAACCCCAATTAACCAACTTTTAAATCCCAATTTCTTAAGTATAACTCAAATGTTCTTGGTGTGACATGTACTATAGAGTAAACCAATCTGGTATTTCAACTACACATAGCCACATTACTGCCTCAATTAACCAACTTTTCAAAGCCATAAACCAATCTGTTTTTTCAACTACAGATAGCCACATTACTGCCTCAATTAACCAACTTTTCAAAGCTATAAACCAATATGTTTGGATATCAACTACAGATAGCCACATTACTGCCCCAATTAACCAACTTTTCAAAGCCATAAACCAATCTGGTAAAGGACAATGTTTAATCTAATAATCATGGTAAAATTCCAATTTTGGATAACAAGAATAGGGTTTCGTTTCAGTATAAATTAGTATAAATTACCTGATTGTAATCCTAAGGTTGCAGTGGAGAAGAGGTGAAGAAGCTTCGGCCCGTGCGGAGTCACGGCGGTGAGAGCTTGAAGGGGAGAGCAGGGCGACGGAGGAGAGAGGGCGAGGGAGGGGTGAGAGCGCGAGAGAAAGCGCGAGCGAGGGAGCTGCGGGGAGGAGAGAGCGCGAGCGAGGGAGCTGCGGAGGTGAGAGCTTGAAGGGAGGAGAGAGCGAGAGAGAGAGCTTGAGCGAGGGAGATGCGGAGTGAGAGCTTGAGCGAGGGAGCTGCGGAGTGAGAGCTTCAAGGGAGGAGGGAGCTGCGGAGTGAGACTGCGTTGAATGAATCAGTTTTAGCAAAAAAAATATTATTATTTCTTTCATTTTTTGGCTGGTCCCACCTCCGTATTTCCATTGTATAATACGTATTTGGTATTTTTTGGCTGTATTTTGGCTAAGTTTTTTGGCTGAATAGCATTATTGTCTATCATTTCACCATTTATTACCATGTTTATTCTCCTTCGGGTAGCCATATTCCTTCCACCAATATTGCTCCTTCAACCAATACTATACTCTCATAAGTAGCGTCGAAACGTGAATACAGAATCAAATACCATAGCACCATCTATCATTTCACCATTTGCTACCACTTCTTCGTTTATCGCGTTCCTTCTCCTTATGGTAGCCATATTCCTTCACAGTCAAAGTTTAGCCACAGTGACAGAGAGAGTTCAATATATAAATTGTGGAAAAGTAGTGTCATAATTTATAGGACTATTAGTATAATCAACTTAGTGTCGTTACTCAAATTTGTTGTATGTGTCATTTCTTTTTTGAACAACATTGTATTCATAAATAAAAAAGATAGAAAAAGTATACATCTTTTCGGTAAGCAATATCTTTAATTAATATTAGTATCAGATTTTGTACATAAAAAAGATAGAATACATCTTTTCAACAAGCTATAAATCAGTTTCATTACTCGGTCAAAGTTCTCTCTGGTAATTATGCAATCACTTAATATTAGTGTTTTGAATCAATGTTGTCAATTGGAAATTGCAGAAAATTGCAGAACCCCAAAATCCGATATGTGAAATATCGGATAGCATTGCGGGTAAATAGCGGAAGCCCGCATAGCGAATGGAATAAATTACTATATAAAAATTAAAAAAACTAAATACCAATTCAAAACATCATCAAAATAATGTATAAAAATAAGAAGAGTTCATAAATAATAGTTCATCAGTGCTTTAAATAAGAGCATTGCGGGTAAATAGCGGAAGCCCGCATAGCGAATGGAATAAATTACTATATAAAAATTAAAAAAACTAAATACCAATTCAAAACATCATCAAAATAATGTATAAAAATAAGAAGAGTTCATAAATAATAGTTCATCAGTGCTTTAAATAAGAACAATATTATCTCAAGTGCTTTAAACAACTAATAAATTCATCAAAATCTCAAATGAAAAACTAAAATGTTAAGAAAAAAACTAATAGTTCATAGTTCATAAATAATAAATAGTTCTATAATCTATTCATTCCTCCTATTAAATGTACACATGAGTGGACAAATATCATGGAGAAAGAGATAAAAAAAAGGAATTACACTATAGAAAATTGAGCAACAGAAAACAGAGGAGAAAGAAAATAAAGAAACAGAGGAAGAAGAGAATTATAAGGAGAGAAGAGAACCATAGAATTGAAATTGAGAGAAGAGAATAAAGAAATAGGTGAAGAAGAATATAAAGAAACAGAGGAACAAGAGAACTAAAAAAAAGGAGAGAAGTAGAGGAAGAGAAAAGAATAAAAGAAAGAAAATAAATTGCATTACCTGGCTGGAGTTGCTGGAAGCGAAACAGTTCAAGACGACTTACAGAGAGAGGAAACGGCAGCACGGTTGTAGCGACCGAAAAATTCGAATGAGGGATTCTTCGAAGTTCAAAAATGAAGCCGCCACCAATGTTTAATTATAATGGCAAACATTAGTAAATCCCTTGGGTTTGGATAAGGGTTCTTGGAGACCAGGTTGGGTTCGGGAGTTGGTTATGCGACATCCTTCGTAAGAAATGTTACCTTTTAATTAGTTGTATAAAAGTAATGTTAATTTTAAAAATGTTTGTTTTACCCTTTTATTGTTGTGCTTGACGGGAGTGGCCCCCCGCTCGTACGTATCTTCAGGTGGGATGTAGAAATCGCATGCCATCAGGGGGAGTATATAACTGAAAACTGAAGGTGTAAATAGTAATCAGATTTAAAAATTAAGAAGAAAAATAAAACATAAACTATAAATAGATAATGACATAAATACATTTGTTTGAGATGGAAAGTGGAAGAGAGAGAGAGAGAAGAAATGGAAGAGAGAGAAAGAAAAGAGGAAGTGTAACACCCTAATATTTTTAACAAGTAGAAATACTAAAATGCACAACTTAGTATAACTCATCAAGTGATCAATCTTATTTCCTATTATTCGATATCAAAAACAGCAATAGCGGAATCGATTTACAACTTCTAATACATGTACAAGTCATAATATCGAAATTACATTAAAACTAGGGGAAACAAAATGAAGACACAAGCTAAGTCTTCGGGCTCTCCATAAGGCCTCATCTAACCATGCTTTCTCGCCTTGTTCTTTCCCTGCGTATCTGTAAAACATCAACATATAAATGGTGAGATTACAAGTCTCAGTGAGTCCTATCGAGACCCCTTACTACACACTCGCAGTTCATTTATTTCTTTCATTCAATCGTAGCTCACAAGGATACTACGTGCATAAAGCTTTTCCTGACATGACATGATATAGTACATCTCCGGTAATGACCACGCCTCTACCATTGAACCTCTCCACTAGCTTACGCTAGCTTCAAACCTCGTGAGGTCTAGGTTCTGAGGCTCATGACTTCCCCTCCCTTAGTATACTAATTAACTGGGTCGTCACCCGCGCTTTGATATAATTTATATATCTTAACCTTGCTTGAACATTTAGTTCCATGACATTAAACAATTGCTTGAACATTTAGTTCCATGATAGTAAACAAAACACATGTTCGCTCACGTGTACTTTTTTACGGTTTTTGAAACAATTATGACTTTCAAAAACAATTCATTTTAAACCTTGAAATCATGTTCAAAAACAGAGCATCATTGGTTCCATGACATGAGGGACAGTTGGGAAGAAGATCAGAAGAGGTTTGGAACCGAGAGGAGCGACGAAACGAGAATTTTGGCAACCAGGGACAGAAGACCTAGCACCACCCGTGCCAGACCTAGCACGACTCGTGCTGCCTGGAAATGCAATTCCAGTCAACAAGAAAGGTTGGCACGACCCGTGCTAGGGGTAGCACGACCCGTGCTGGCTGTAGCAGAGTCACAATTCGCTTATTTCGTTCCGTTTCGCTTTTCCTATCGCGTCCAATCCGTAACCCGATCTTAATCCAACCTCAAAACAGATAATACCAGACAATATTCCAGTCCAAACAACATCATTAAATCACAATGCATCAATCAATCAATCGTTCATAACTAAATACATTTTTGCAATTACGGTTTTCGCAAAACAACAGCTTTCAACGAAATCGAACGAAACGAAGAACAAAACCATATTCTCAGTCACATGCAAGGTTGACACAATAAAATTGAAAACCCTAAGCGTGTATAGAACTCACCTTTCGTGATGATAATCACGCACAACCGAGAATCCACGCAAAACAAGCAACTACGTAATTACTCGAACGGTCCCCGAAACGCTTCCCGACTCCAACGCAACTATCTGAATGCTCCAATAGCTACCCAAAACGAATTTGAACCACAATGTGGCCTGTGTATGTGTATTGGTGACTGATTGCTAAGCTTAGACCCCCATATGCAAGTATACAAGAAGATTAGGAAGGTTGGGGTTGGATTTTAGTTCCTACTGTTTCCAACAACAACGTGTCATTTTTAAACGAACATAACTCAGTCAATTATCAACTAAATTTATCAAAATGAGTGTCTATTGTGAAGAGAATTTTGTCTTGTTTCTGAGGGTTCAGGTTTCGTGTTCATACGACAGGTATTCGAGGAGTTATCAACGAAACATGGTGACTGGTTCAAAACTGACACTGATTCAAATGAAGGATTTCATGTCTATTTTCTAATGAAATAAAAATGAGCCTAAAAGGAGGTCTGTACAGTGAGTTACGAAGGAAATACCAAAGGGTGTCAAAACTGTTTTCTGCAGAACTTGGAACTTGAGCTTGAACTAACTCTCAAGAATACCACCAACTCTCCAAAACCCCCAAATTCGAATTCAACACTCTTGAGACTTCAAAACAGCAACTAAACCATCTCCTATGAGCCTTAATTCCCAATGTAGTTGCTGAATTTGTTCCAAACAACAATGTAGCTTCACAATTTCACTCTCCTTAGCTCCAATTTAACATGCAAACCTTCAGGAAGGAGAAACCCAATTTTGAGCTTCAAAGACCAACAATGGTGAAGTGAGAATGAGGGAGTTTCAGTTCACGAAACTTATACCATTAGAAAGAGAATGAAATTCGGAGTGGAAAGGAACAAAAATTACTCACATGCAAGCAAGTATGGATGAGCTCCTCCACTTCTCCTTTCTTCTCTTCTTAGGCCACCTTCTTCTCTTTCTCTCCCTCTATTTTCTAATTTCTGAATATTGTTAAAGTGAGGAGAAGGAGAGTATGATCTTAGGGAAATTGAAAAGCATGATTGGTGAAGAGTAATTTGGGTTAATGATTTGAAGAATGGGGAAATGACCAAAATGCCCTTGGTTCCTTAATATCCATATAAAACCCACTTTTCATCCTAACAATCACACTTTAATGCAATTATATCACATAATCTAGCAATTACACATTGCTTCCGCGACTATCACATATCCGAAGCTCGATTTATCATTTAGTCGAATACTAAATCACCGGTTAATTTCGAAACCCGAAATTAACGAACTAGAGATGTTACAGGAAGGAACGAAGGAGAGGGGGAGAGAGAGTGCAACGAACCCCGCACAACGGCGTCATCCCCAGAGAAGCGGTGTCGCACGACGGCGACGGAGGTTAAAGGTGGAGGTCACAGCGGTCATCGCCGGCGACGGTGGCTAGAGATTTCAGGTTCGGTTCTCTCTTTTTTTGATTTTCATCTCTTCCCTTCTATTCCTAAGTTCTGGTTTTGCTTTTCTTCTTAATCCTAAACCTTGATTTCTGATTTTTACATTCCTTCCCAATTCTATTCTGAAGCCTTGGTTCTGATTCATCCCTTTCTTCTACTTAATAGTGCACATGCTACTAATTTCTATTTTTATGAAACCAATTCTATAATTATCACTAATTTTGTATTCATGCGACCTATTTCCAGTTTTTATTCTACTACTATCACTAATTTAATTTCAATCCTATTTTATTTTAATTCCTAAATATTGTATCCTATTTGTTACTTTGTATGACTGACAGTAGGCTAAAACCAAGAACTAAACACCATTTGAGAGATGATAATGATATTGATCTAAAAAAGGGCATGCTTGAAATTAAGATAAAAATGTGTCTACAGATTTAGAAAAAGAATGTAACCAACCTGGTCTGATGCTGTTGTTGGTTGTTACTGTCCTTGCTCTGCTTACTGCTGCTTGCTTACTGTTGCGTACTCTTTCTTGCTCCAGAACTTTTGTATTTTTGGGTGATTAGGGTTCTGATTTCTAACCACTAATCGTTTAGACTGTTTTTGAATATTTTCTCCTCTTTTTTACCGTGTGAATTATCCTTCTTTTATAGGCAAATTTTAGGGTAAATTTTAGGGTTTTTACATTTAATTTTCTGATTTTGATGATCTTTATTTCCCGTTTTAGATCCTAAAGACTTGCTCAACAAGCACAAGACATTGGGCTTCGGGTTAGGAGCTTGCTCTCCAAGGAGAATGGAGTTGGGCTGAAGCTGGTGCTTCTATTTTTGTTTATTTTCGTTTTTCTATTTTTTGTGTAATTTTAACTATCATTTTTAGTATTTTTGGACTATGGACAAATTTTTTAATTGTTGTAATGTAAATTAATTTTTTTGTAATTTTATTTTTTATTTTTATTTTCTATGGCTTTTTGATTAAATGGAAAAAGAAAAATGACTAAATTGGGCCCAAACGAAACAAAAAGACTAAACAGGCCCAATTACAACAAATTACTAAAGTTAGGCCTGAAATCAGGCCCAATCACGAAAGCGTATGCCCAATTAGACGAAAAAGTATCTCAGCCAATCAAACAAAATACTAAGCGTCGACCCCATCACTGAAAACTTCGTCTACGAGTCCACAAACTAATGTTGCGGTTATTGGACTCGTGACTCATGACACGCGAACTAGAAAAAGAGATCGAACAAAATTGGGATATAACAACGGTGCAATAGGGATTGAAACTTGATAGTTACGTTGCCTTATTGCAACGTCTAGTAGTATGTGTGCTTAAAGAAATATTAGTTTTTAGGGTAAATAATAAGTGGGCCATACTTAAATAATAATTCTTTTATATGTAAAGCCCAAAACGGTGCCTTTTAGGCTTTTAAAGTTTACTTAAGCTGGAAGTCAAATAAAATATAAAAGTTTGGTGAATTGCAGAATATATTGTATAGCGGACGATATATATTGTAGGGTTTTTTTACCCCCACCTCATGCACTTATACCCTCACAAAATATGAAAATCCAAAAATACCCCTGTTACATTTTTTTCACACAGATTTATCTAATTAAAAGATAAATCCGTTTTTGGTTTTTTTCCAAAAAGGATTTATCTTTAATTTAGATAAATACGTTTTCAAGAAAAATATTTACCTAAATCCATTTTCTTTTTATTTTTGCAAACCGGAATTACCTAAGCAACACCTAAATCTGTTTTTTTTATTTTTGCAAACCGGAATTTCCTAAGCCACATTTAAATCCGTTTTTGTTACTTTTAAAAAACAGATTTATCTATTTATTAGATAAATCCGTTTTGAAAAAATTCAAAACGGATATATCTAATAAATAGGTAAATTCGTTTTGTGTAATAAAAATAACTATTTTTTATTTAAATTTTTTAAAAAGGTTATAAAAATACTACTAAAAATCCGTTAAAGAGTCAAAACTAACCTAAAAATTATAAAAACACCACTAAAAATCTAATAAAACCAAAATAAGGTTATGCAAATGTTTTTAGATTTTTTGGAGATTATGAAAAATAAAAAAATTAAAAAAATAGTAAATCATGGAATTTGAGAATTTGAGCCCCGCTGTGCCGATAGAAGTCTCTTTTGGGGGAGTCTTGATCCCAGATTTTTTTTGGATTTAATGGTTGTGGTTTCATTACAATCAGAGTAGTTTTCCCTAAAACCGATTTTTTAGCCAAAATTATTCACAATTGGTACAACATCGTCACGTGTTAACGAATATCTACACACTAAACGAAACCAAAATACGACCGATATTCATATCTCTTTTATTTTTTTAAAAAAATTATTTTAATTTTTTAACAGATTTAGGAATTTTATTTATTAATTATTTTACATTTTGAATTTTTTCAAAACGGATTTATCTAATAAATAGATAAATCCGTTTTGTAAAATAACCAAAACGAAATTATGTAGTTCTTAGGTAAATCCGTTTTGTTATTTTTGAAAATCGGATTTATCTAATTTAATATAAATTCGTTTTTGGTTTTTTCACAAAATAGATTTATCTATTATTGAATTAGATAAATCCGTTAAGTGGTTTTACTGAGGGGTATTTTCAGATTATCAAATTGTGTGGGGGTATAGATGCATGTGGTGAGGGTACAAAGAAAAACCCTATATTGTATAGCAATCAGCATATCGCTGATCGGTTTAAATAGCAGAAGCCCAAAATCCAGCTGCGCAATTGCGGTAAATCGCCGCTATATCTGCAATTTAACAACACTGTTTTGAATCGCGCGCTATAGCGGTGTGGCAGAGCGGAGCGGCCCTTGGCCGCGATGGCGAAGGCGTGGCAGAGCAGTTCTGCGCCGCGGCCGTCGCGGTCGCAATAGCGGCGTACTGCGGCGTGTTCTGTGTGGGTTTCACCGGTCTAAGTCGATCAGCTTTCTCTTAGTATTTTAAAACATTATTTTTTTGAATGGTACTATTGGTATTTCACATTTAAGTTAAAAGATTAAAAAATTTAGGTTTTTTTATCCGTAGTTAAAATCGTGAACTACCACCGTTCCACTCACAATTTACTGCAACAGTTGCCTTTTTCCCCTGCTTCGTCTTCTTTTTCCCTGCTCTGCGTGAAGACTGCTCTTTCCCTTCCTCTCTTCTCTGCCAACAACCTCCTTTCCTCACCATTCTCTCGTTCTCTGGTTTTTTCCCTCCATTCTTGTCCCTGTTTTATTTATGTTCTCTCTCTATCTCACTTTGTTTCTTTTTCACCAAAAAAACAAATCCCAATTCGTTGCTTAACAATTTTTTTGACCATGTTATATTTTATTTTAGTTTCAGTTTGCTTCTATGTGCTTTTGCTTGAGTATTATTAATCATTTTTAAGAATTTTCATGCATATATTATTTCCTATATTTCTATATGACATTTCGAAATAGTGGTCATTATACCGCTATAGCGTTTTTTAGGCTGGCCGCTACGCTCCGCTATCCCGGATTTAAAACAGTGTTTAATATATGAAGTACATGTAAAAAAATTCTTACATGAGTCGATATAAATCAATTTCATCACTTAATTATGCCATGTAGGATTTAACTCATTAAATAAAATTCAATTCTACAAGATAGAACAAGATTGTAATAATTTAATAGTATTTTTACTGAGTAGGTTTCTTGTATCTGTGAATTAATTTAGAGCAAGACGGTATAATTGTATTCATAAAAAGACAGAACACGTATACATCTTTTCAATAATAAACAATATTTGTTGTCAAAAAAAATAATAAACAATATTTTTGTATTAATAAATATAGCATAAAATTCTTTACATAAAAAGATAAAATGCAAATTTTCAGCTATAAATCTTTTGTCAAAAAAGCCATATATAGAATTTTCAAAACGGGCCAGCCCGCCCCATCCTGTCATTGGCCCGCTAAAAAAACCGGGACTGTCTCCCAACTGACTGTGGGTTCGGATTTATGCCTGGCTAGGCTGGCAGTTTTATTTTGACACTATTGAACAGGTTTTTCACCTATTTTTAACACTTAAGATCATATATTTCATCTATTTTTTAGAACAAATTTTTATAAAGCATTTTTTAACAAGTTTTTACTTTAAAAACTCTTGCATATTCTTCTAATAAAATAAAATAAAAAACTGAGGGAACAACAGAAATAGTACAACACATAAACAGTACAACACACAGGATTACATATTTACATAACATAAGGGGAATAAAAAGGGAAATACCTGGACCACGAAGTACCGGAGCAAGCTGCTGTGGTGAGAGTACTACGATACCTAGAACTAGACCACGAACAGAACAGCAAACTGAATGAAGCAAAACAAAAAGAAAAGCAAAAACAAACATAAGAACTAAGAAGTAAAACAAAAACAAACAAACTAAAGAAACGGAAGAGCAGCGGTGAAGAACCGTGCTGTAAGCCTGTAACGACGGCGTCCAGGGAAGAACAAGAAGCACCGGAGCGGCGGCACACTTGGAAGAACGAGAAAGAGAGAATGGTGCTAAATTGAAGCTTCTTTTGGTGTCTCTCGATTCCTATATTTATTTAAACTGTAAAAAGTAAATGTAACAAAAAAAAACTGTACAAAGTAAAAACCCTAATGTTTCTTAATTTTTTTTTGGTCATAAATGTATGATTCTCATTGCTAATGGGCTAGGCCCAAACCTAGTAGTTCCCAAATTAAGAAACATTATTTGGAGTAATGTTTCTTAATTTGGGTGCTACTAGGTTACCCGTAAAAAAAATCGGGGCTAAGTTTACCAACACCTCCATATTGGCTACATACACCAATCTATATTTATAAATAAATTTTAATGACAAAAATGCCTCCACTCCTAAGATCTCATTCTAAACTTTTACTTCCCACTCTCAACTTTTCTCCCTTAGTTCATTTTTCACCCAAATTGAAAGAAAACCATCAAAATATGTTCTATTGTTGCCCCATTGAATAGGTAAATAACCATTTTTGCGGTTAATGGTGTTTTTTTCTTTCTGATTTCCCATGTCTCAGTAAACTCAATTTACGATAGTGAAAGAATAAAATTTGCACTTTCATAAACTGAGTTCACTATAGGCCTATAAAACTGAAACCCAGAAGCTCTAGTAAACTGAGTTCACTAGAGGTTTTGGGTTGCATTTTTTTACTATAGTGAACTAAGTTCACTAACATGCAAGTAAACTTAGTTTACTAGAGTTCTTCGTAAACATAGTTCACTATAGACATGTAATAATGAAGTACTGTAATTCTAGTGAACTGAATTTAGTAGTGTTCTAGTAAACTCAGTTTACGTTCCCTTTCAAACACTAAGTTTACTATAGTTTGTTCAGTTTTCATATTTTTTGACTTTGTGGCTGAATTCAATGTTTACATTGTAGTAAATAGACCCCAACTGACAACCAAATGGCAGACAACTAGAGACCTAACTATGGGATAATATTTAGGGGTGTTCACAGGTTGGGTTGGATGGATTTTGACTAAATCTGTTGCCCGAACCAATTTTATTTAATCGGTTTGGTTTGAATTTTGAATTTTTTTCTATAAAATCCGAACCAAACAAACCTGGCATTGGATGAATTGGCATTGGATGAATTGGTTCAAATTGGGCTTATTGGTCATGTGCTACAGTCAATTTCTTAAAACATAAAATTCTACATTTCTTCTTTTTTATAATAGGTACCAGAACCAAACCGAGTCATAATTTATAATTCTACAAGAATCTGCTAGAAGAATTTTAAAGAATTTTGGAACCTTAAGCATTCTGGAACCAATTTGAAATTTCGGTACAACATTTCAAGAATTGATAGGATGCATAATGGAAAGCTTAAGCTGAAACTTGATGAAAATATGGAGATTTTGGAGCTTGGGAAGTAATGTAGATTGCAATAGACATGTGGGAGTGGTTTATCCGTAAGTCGTTAGTTGTAATTTGTGATTGGGAATATGGGACAAATAGATGGGAAATGTGCGCTTTTTGAAGATGGAATGGGTGTGAAAATTGAGTTGACAGTGTTGCAACATTCAAGTGGAGTAGAACTCGACAATACCAACAACCTAGTTATCTGAACCAAACTAGTACGGGTCTTGTTCCCAATCGGACTAGTCGATATACACATACGCTCGGCTACAGAAGGGCCCCTCTGCGTGACTGACCGATCGACCACAAATATCTTGCATTTGCCTTCCCTAATTCCCCTCCCATTTGTCTGTAACGGTCAACTCGACCATCAACTATAATTATGTACATTTATCACCATTGTACTATAAATATACGCCCACTGAGGCCAATAAATGGATCCCAACTTTTATTCTTCACTCAAATACTCGTTCTTAGCTATTTTACATGGCTTAGAGTACAATACGTGTTTGGTCCTTTTCCTTCCCAAGAAACCGATCGTAACATTGGCGCCCACTGTGGGGCCGAGTAATATTTCACCCCACACACCACACAGAAGCATAGAAATCCATTACCAAACAATGGTGACAACCAGAAATGGAGGAACAAGGAATGGTGACCCCGCGGTTCCAACACAATTGGCTACCTAGAATGAAAAGAATGAGATTTTATCTTACAAGCTCCCCATTGAGTGGACAAAAGATCATTCCGTTTACGACGGGTCCAAGTACACTTTTAAATCAGAGAAACATTAGGTCAAAGACGCCAAAACTTTGAGGCGCCTTCACTTCTGGTATCTCACTTCACTAACCTCCTGAAAAAGATAGAGACTACGGCCTTAACTCAGGCTGAATCTTAATTTTCCTTTGAACAGATAAAATGCTGACTGCACCAACAAGTTTCATTGATTTCATGGCCCTGGAGGGCTAAGATGACGAGCTCCAAATTGTATCTCCTCCTTATGACGAGCTCGACTGCTAGGGATACAAAAAGATGGCTAATGTCTAGGCTTCTTAGGCTCTCTGTATCTTGGATTGACAAGAGGAACCGCTCTCGTGGTTAGAGTAGAGACCAGAAGGATAAACACCTCACTTAAGATCCCTTCGAGCCACCGCAGAAAGAAAAATCAAATCGTGTAAGAGTTTGAGTCTGGCCGACTTGACTCTGGACAATTTTGAGACGTGCATGAAGGTTGGGAAGCTAGGCTCGGACTTCATTACAAAGTGGAAAGCCGAGTTTGTTGAGCGCAAATCAGGTAACGTCCTCGAAGCTAAGATCTTATCGTTGGAAAGATATTTATTAGAGAATGAGGATAAACATTACTATGTTCCTGACATTCTTCTTGAAAATACACGAAAGGAGTGGGACCGACTTGAAAAAGAAAGAGACGAGGCCCTAAAGAAGCTGAATGCTTTGGGTTCAGCTGAGAAGGACTTGAAATAGCTGAGGAAGGTCTTATTTGATGTCGAACAGAGGATACCCTGGGCTAGAAAGGGAGGTTGAAGAGTTGGGAACTGCCAATTTGTCCCTCAAGAACCAGGTGGCTGATGCCGAGAGAAAGATCAGGAGACTAGAGGCCGGGAGGAGAGGGACTATAGTACTCACACAGAGCAGAAAGGCTTAAAAAGGGACTAAGAATGGCTAAAAAATCCTACCAAAACCAAAGAGCTTAAAAAAGCTTAACAAAACTTGCCACAAACGAATCCAATCAAAACAAAACAATGCTTAAGAAAGTTACACAAAACAACACCGTAATATAATAAGATTGGGAAACAAGTATGGAAGATATAACATAAAAAGAGATAAGAATTATTAAGATGTCATAAGTTCACATTACAAAAAGTTTATCCTACTTTCTAAAGAACAAAAACCAAGGCAACCATTTTGCTAAAGTAAATTGAAATACTTGCAATTCCAAATACAACAATATAATTGATGTCTAATGATTATGAAGTACGTTTGGTCATTTGTTGAGTTGATATTTGTGTGGAATACAACATACTTCCATGTTTGCAAAACTGCATACAACATCAAACAATAACTTAATTCAAACCTTGCAAATGAACTCATCAGAATTCAAATATAATTAGTCTAAGTAATCAGTAAATATTGATAGAAAGAGATAGAACCTGCAACTGATATTGGTTCTTCCGGATGTTGTCTCATGTGCATAAGTCTGTTCTCCCAATTCTTTGCCACTCAACCGTTATGAATCTCACGAGTCGTATTCATCTTGTTGTGCTCGACGAGTTGGAAGATAACTCAAAACAAACTTGTTGTGGTCATGCGACAAGCATAAGGTTTGTTCTTGGAACAAATCAATTAGGTTGGAACAAAGAGATTAGCATTACCTACGTTCTTCCTCATAAACCTTTGGGTTTGTTTAAGAAATCACTGAAGGTGCGGTTGAAGGAGCTCAGCGCAGGGAGGAGAACCTTCCTTTGAGCATTGATTGTGAAACAACGGCACAGTTGAATAGTGTTTGCGGTGGAAGCCAGTGAGTCACGATTTTTCCCTAGGGTTTCAATCCCCACTAAGGTGGGAGTCTTCGGTTGGAGATTGTTGTTGGGGAAGCTCGCAACTGGTGTATATGTTGTCATCTAAACCATATTCTTTTTATAGACCAAATCTTTAATTCTTAGGTGGTCGTTAACCATGTGAAGTCTATAACCTGGAGTTCGTTCATTAGTATTGAAGGTGGTAATTTTTTTTTAAAGATTTTTGATTGGTGGGGAAATCCTATTGTATGTTTGAATTCAGTGTAATTGATTCTTGGCCTCGCTTTTCCTCTGGTACTCTTTTTCCTCCATTTGGTATTTTTCCCTTAGGGTTTGGCCCTAGGAGTTTTTAATGAGGCCCCTTATATATGTAAGACTTGGGGGTACCCCTAGATATAATAATTTGCTTAAAAAAATGGGATGGTGCTTGCAGGAAATAGAGGGAAAGAGAACGAGGAAAGAGGTCGATTGAGTGAGTGAGTGAGTGAGTGAAAGAGAGGGAAAGAGACAATTAAGTGATTCAGGCACCGAGAGAAAGAGAAAGATAGAGACTACATATATGCTGAAACTTTATTGAAAATCCATGCTCATCCTCCCTATTCTCCATTCGAGCAATACATCTTGGGTGACCTCATGTTGGCTCCAACCGAGGGTGGACTCCCGTAAATACTTCAATGTTAATTTTGCGTGCATGGTTACGATGAACTCAGCCGCCAAGAAGAAGATATCAAGGTTTCAGCAAGGGGTCATTGTGGGCTCGAAATTTCCTTTGAGTTGGAATAGAGACCATTATTCTTTGCACCCTTCAGACTTCCTTGAAGACTCTGAAAACGTGGATGCCGAGGACCGAGAATCCTTGAAGATTTTAGGAAAGTTGGTGTGTTTTGGTAAAAGGGACTTATCAATACACTGGCTCTGGTAACCGCGGAGTCGGTGGCCAATCTTCGTTGGATTTGGGGTAAGTGTCCCTTGAATTCATTGCATGTATTTATTTATATCACTTGTTTCTTAACTTGGTTTATTTTGCAAATAAGATGACTCCAAAGTCGTTTTATGCTTCCATTTTGAAGAAGGCTTCAACTAAAGTCCCCGCAAGTACCTTGGCAGCTAATACTGAGACTCTGGCCATTTTCTCTCCCACCCTGGGCAGACCGTTACGCCACGGGATCTTGAGAGGGATGTTGCTGTGGATATCTATGGGCAAAGTTTGCCTCTAGATCGATCGGTCCCTTCACCATCCCAACCCGCTCCATCTAGTGATCAAGACGGTCAAGGGAGAAAGCGTCCCTTAGAAGGTGGTGAGAAGAAAAGCCACTATAAGTAGAAAAAGAGCAAGAGTAGGAGCCATAAGGACAAGATCTCGGAGGGCGTGGTAATTGATTTTGACTCAGTGGATTTTCAAACTCTTAAAAGGAACCCTTTTGCTTTTTTACCAGAGGTTGCTAGTTTGGGGGAAGGCATTTCTGGAGAAAGGAGCTGATCAGAAGAAGCGGGAGGAAGGTAATACAGATGATTTTTCAATTAGGCTCGAGTCCGGTCTTTTAAATGACTATGACCTTGATGCTTGGGATTTTGATTCTGTAGAGTACCTTACACTAAAGATGGAGCAAGATGATGCTTTGGAAAAGTTTAATACTCTGAAGGGTTCTCTTTATGCCGCCGATGGGAAGAATAAGTAGCTAACCGAGAAGGTTGATGCATCGTCTCGAGAGGTTGAGAGACTTCAGAATGAGGTAACTTCTCTGGGTTCGACTCAGGAGAAGTCGTCAGAAGAGATCACTCGGTTGACTGCCGAGAAGGATATGGTGAACAGATTTAAAAATTGATTTAAAAATTGGGTACCATAAAATTAGGGTAAGGGAAGGGGATGAATGGAAAACAGCTTTCAAAACTAAGTTTGGTTTGTATATGGATGGTTATGCCTTTTGGCTTAACTAATGCTCCCAACACTTTCATGAGATTAAGGAACCATGTCTTGAGGGAATTTTTGGGTAAGTTTGTTGTTGTATATTTTGATGATATCTTGATATATAGCAAAAACTTAGATGATCATTATATTCATTTGAAGACTATTTTGCATGTGCTTAGAAAGTAAAAATTGTATGCTAATTTCAAAAAATGCATTTTTTTTGAATAAATCATGTTATTTTCTTGGGGATTGTGGTAAGTGCTGAAGGTGTGCATGTGGATGAGGAGAAAATAAAAGCCATACAAGAGTGGCCAACTCCTAAAAATATAAGTGATGTGAGAAGTTTTTTTGGTTTAGCATGTTTCTATAGGAGGTTTGTGAGAGATTTTTGTACACTGGCTGCACCTCTTAATGACCATGAATCATTGAAGCATTTAAAAGGGCAAGGTAAGTTGAACAAGAGACAAGTCAAATGGGTGGGATTCCTTGAACAATTTCCATTTGATAAAGTACAAGAAAGGTAAGGCCAATGTGGTTACTGTTGACTCATGGTCATATGTATACACTATAGGAAAAACAGGATTTTCCGGCGGGCAAAATCCGCCGGTAAAGCCATATTTCCGCCGCAAAATTGGACTTTGCGGCGGATTTTTGCCGCCAGTAGGCAGCTCACAGCAAACGCTTTCCGGCGGATTTTCCGCCGAAAAAGCATTTTTCGGCGGAGTTTTTAAAAAAAAAAATTTGGAATTTTCCGGCGGTTTTTGAAGGCATTTGCGGCGGATTTTTAGAAAAAAAAAATTTTTTTTAGAAATTTTTTTTTTTTTAAAAAACCGCCGCAAATGCCAAAAAAAAATTTAAAAACCGCCGGAAATGCCTAAAATCCGCCGCAAAATTTAAAAAATCCGGCGGTAAAAAATTTGAATTTTTGAATTTATTTTTCAACTTTTTTCGAAATTTAATGTTTAATTTGTATTTTAATAAAAAGTAAGAAAAAATGAAAATTAAGTAGAATATATGAGAAAAAATGATATAGAAAAGAATGAAAATAAATAAATGAATGAGAAGTAAGAAGTAAGAAGAGAATGATATAGGAGAGAATGTGAATAAAGAAGTAAGA
Source organism: Astragalus membranaceus (assembly GCA_039519185.1). NCBI lineage: Eukaryota > Viridiplantae > Streptophyta > Magnoliopsida > Fabales > Fabaceae > Astragalus > Astragalus membranaceus. Next base: position 147,376,215 of record CM076848.1, on the reverse strand, counting down.
AGAAATAAGAATTAAGGAGTGAATGAAAAAGAATGAAGAAGAAAGGAGAAATATAGAAGAGAGATATGTAGAGAAATTTATGGAGATGGGAGTATAAGAAATATAGAAGAGAGATATGTAGAGAAATATAGAAGAGAATGAGAATGAAATAAAGAGTGAAATGAGAGAATGAGAGGAGTGTAGGAGAAATTTTTATTTATTGGCGAATTTTTTCCCTCCGAATTTTCCGGCGGATTTTTGAAATTACCGGCGGATTTTTTGAGATTTTTTTTGGCATTTGCGGCGGATTTTTAGGCATTTGCGGCGGATTTTTTTTAAAATAAAAAATTTTGGCTTTTGAGGCGGACTTTTTTGCATTTGCGGCGGATTTTTTAAAAAAAAAAAAAAAATTGGCTTTTGCGGCGGATTTTTTTTATTTTTTTTTTTAAAAAAAAAAAATTTAAAAAAAATTATTATTTTTTTAAAAAATCCGCCGCAAATGCCAAAAAATCTGCCGAAAATACCCCAAAATCCGCCGGAAAAGTTTGCGGCGAATAAAATCCGCCGGTAAGTCCTAAAATCCGCCGGAATCTTTCCGGCGGATAAAATCCCATTATTCTTGTAGTGATACCGTTGCTCAGTTTTGCAGTCATAATGCGAGCGTTTGTTTGTTTTTCAGTTAATTTCAATGGGGAAATAGCTTAGATTACAATTGATGTCATTAGGATTGATTTGTAAGTTGTTACCCTCTTTTCAAGTGGTTGTAGTAAGACAAAACCTTCGATTTGATGTTTCGTTGACTAGCAAATCAGACAGCTTGCCTAGCAATGCTTCAAAGAAAAGAAGAAAAGTTTCTCGTCACTATCGCCTCGCGACAGCTTGCATCGCCTCGCGATCAAGGCAATAATCTATCCATCGCAATGCGATAGGGTCGCATCGGCTCGCGATGGACTGCTGTTTTCAGCATTTCAGCCCAAAAAAACATAAAATTAGGGCACTTTTTGTCTTGGCTGCAAAAAAGAGGAAGATTTGGAGTTTCTCTACACTTGGGAACAAGGAATTGAAGGATCCAATGTACTCATCTTTGTGTAACTTTCTCTTTTACATTTCCTTTCAATCCTTTGAACATGAATAGCTAAATTTCTTATGGTTAGGAGGAGATGAATCTCTCCAAAACTATCATGTGATTCCATTATTATGATTAATACAATTTACTAATCCTTTTAAATTTGCCGTTACTTATGGTTAGGGGTTTTGAGGCAAGGATTGTCCTAAATCTTTAATAATTGAATTGAATCTTTTAATTGGGTAATTAAATTGGAATTGATCAATGGTATAGTGCATGATAGTGTAGGGGAGATGATTCGATTCCTAGCGACATTTATTTCTGAATTTTATTCTCATATACTTTATTTCCGGTTACTATCAATTACCAAATATTTAATCTTGTTATAACTAAGAATTACTTAACTTGTTTAGTGGATAATAACTCTCAATCCCTGTGGATACGATTAGTGGTTCTTACTATTTTAATATTACTTGCAACGATTCGGTACACTTGCCGAAAAGTTAACAAGTTTTTGGAGCCGTTGCCGAAGATTTTTGATTTCATTACTAACAAGGCATAGGAGTTTATTCTTAGTTCATTTTTTTTACGTTTTAGTTGTTTTCCATTTATTTTATTTTTGTTTTTTTATATACCCAGTGATTTGTGTTGGACTTGTTGACGGTTTGCTTAGTGTTTTAGAGATTTGTTTATGCCGGGCAAGAAAAAGCAAGATTTGTTGTTTGATCCAGAGATCGAAAAATCAGCAAAGGCAAATCGGAAGAGAACTAAGTTAGCAAAGCAACAGGCCGGAGAGAGTCTCAGGGTCACTCAATTTTAACCTCTATTCCGGAAGATCCTCCAACACTGGAGGAAGAGCATTCAGCGGGTGTGGTACTTCATTTGGAGGAAGTAATGGCCGAAAATTCACCTCCAAGGCGCACTCTCGGTGACTTTGGGAGGAGAAATTAAGGCGTTCAAGCCTACACCTTTCAACCAGTGGGAGCTCCTCCATTTGACATCAAGTCCTCTATTCTTAGTGCCTTAAAATCAGAGCCATTTTCAGGGTCAAATGCTGAAGACCCCAACCAACAATTGTTCCATTTCTATGAGATTTGTGGAACCACAAATCCCGAGGGAGTCAGTGAGGATGCCAAGAAGATGTGCCTATTTCAATTTACCTTAACGGGTAGGGAAAAAGATTGGCTCAACACTATCCCAGTGGGAGGCATCAATAATTGGGGCAACCTTGAGAACAAATTCTTAGAAAGGTTCTTCCCGATTTCAAAATTCATCAAGAAACGGGAAGAAATCTCAAACTTTGAGCAAGGGGATACAGAATCTCTATATGATGCATAGGAAATATTCAAGTTATTGTTAAAAAGATGTCCAGGGCATGGTATTGATGATTTTCTACAGTTGCAAACTTTCTGTCATGGTTTGCGACCTCAAACAAGGATGATGTTAGACGCCTCAGCCGGAGGGTCTTTAGGCACTAAAACCTCAGAGGAAGCAAGACAGTTGGTGGAGCATATGGCTTCAAATGAGTACAGAATTCAAAATGACCGAGGAGAAGTAGCTAAAAAGGTAATGTTGGAGTTGGACTCTAACAGTGCAGTGTTGGTTCAACAAAAGCTAATGTCTCATCAAATTGAAGCTTTTACTAAACAATTAGCTGCTACTTTGGAAGTTGGTTCTCAAACTCCAGCAACTGTTCAAGCAGTGCAAGTTGATAGGTACATCTATTGTGGTAGAAAAGCCCATGAGGGTGACTGTGCAACTCATTTGGAAGATGCTCTGACTCAATTCATGCAAATAACCAAGACCACTTTCCAATCTCAAGAGCAGGCTATGAAAATATGGAGAAAAACCATGAAGCTTCTATGAAGAACTTGGAGATTCAAATTAGGCAGTTGTCGAAGAAGCTTGTTGAAACATCTAACAGTGGCTTCCCTGCTAGTACTATTGATAACCCCAAGAATGAAAGTTGTAAGGCTATCTCGCTGGGAAGTGGTAAGGAGTTGAAACCTTCTGTGATAGAGACACCCAATCTTAGAAAATAAGTAAATTGTGAGAAAGAGGTCGTGTGAGGAGTTGAATGAAAAAAAATGAAAAAGTTGAAAATGAGTTGAGTGAAAAAAATGAGGGAGTTGTGAAGTCTAACTCAAAAGAAAACAATTTATTGTTGAACGAAAAATTTCAGGTAGAAGAGAAGCCCAAGGCAATTCTATCATACATGAAATTGCCATACCCTCATTTGAGTAAGAAGAGTCGGAAAGATGAGTAGTTTGCAAAGTTCATGGATATTTTCAAACGCCTTCAGATCAACATACCTTTTGCAGAAGCTCTTGAGAAAATGCCTGTTTATGCCAAGTTCATGAAGGAGTTGTTGACAAAGAAGAGGAAGTTCGAGGAAGATGAAACGGTGGCTTTAACAGAAGAGTGTAGTGCCATTATTCAAAGAAAGCTTTCTCCAAAGTTGAAAGATCCCGGAAGTTTCACCATCCCTTTCACAATTGGTAACTTATCTATTGGCAAAGCTCTTTGTGATTTAGGAGCAACTATTAATTTGATTCCCTTGTCTATGTTGAAGAGACTTGGAGGGGCGAGGTGAAACCAACTAGGATGTCTTTACAACTTGCTAATAGATCTATAAAACATCCTTATGTAGTGTTAGAAGATGTTCCGGTAAAAATTGACAAATTCATCTTTCCCGTGGATTTTGTGGTTCTTGATATGGAAGAAGACAATGACATCCCGTTGATTTTGGGAAGACCTTTCCTAGCTACTAGTAAAGCTGTAATTGACGTGGCAGATGGAACTTTGAAATTGAGAGTCCAAGATGAAGTTGTGATTTTCAATGTGCTCAAGTCCATAGACCCTAAAAAGGGAAAAGAATGGTGTTATTGTATTGAAGTGCTTGATCCCATAATTGAAAAAAGAATTCATGATCAAGCCCTCCACTCACTTGCTGTATCAGAAGATTTTGAAGAAGGGGGTGACACCAAGGAAAAAGAAGTTGTGGCTATGTCTGTGGATCCTTCGTTATATTCCCCTCATGCAACATCTATGAAGAGGAAACTTAAGCTTAAAAGAAAAGGTACCTAAGGAGCATTGAAGGAGGCACTTGAGAAGCAGAGTCTTCCACCCGAGCCAAATTGATGAATCCCCTCAATGTCAAGCTTAGGACGATAAACAAGAGCTTCATGGGAGGCAACCCATTGTAGAGGTAACATTTTGCATTTTGGTCTGTACTATGCTAATATGACTGTTACAATGATTATGATGCACCACAACTTTAAACTCATAATTGCATTCTCAATGATGATGACTGTGGTTGTTTAGCTCTAATATGTTTTACATCTTACCATTTGATCACTTTGACATCAACTGTTGGAATCATTAAGCAACAAGCATTGTCATTTGGTTAGGATAAATATTGAGGAAAATCTAGATCATATGTTGGCAAGCTTCTGATAGTGCAATCTCTTAAAACCCCAGCTGTGAGGTTTGACCCTAAACACTTATAATTGGTTGACTATGTGGGAGTTCCTTGCATGTATTAATCTGCAGAACTTGAACTTGTGCTTAATTGTCTTACATTTGATTTACACACCACTGAGGCAAATTTTATTGGGAACCTAGAGCCTTTCAAACCACCCAATAATTGTTTATCCTTTGCTAGCCCCTTTGAGCCTAAATTGTTTTTTTTGTTTTGTCGTGACATAGACCACACCGGGTAAACTAAATTCATAGCTTGTTCGTATTGACTTGGAGTTGGCCAGAAAAATGTATGCAAGTGTGGGAAATATTTATGTTTGGGGTTGCTCATGGAATAGCAACAAATTAAGTTTGGGGGTGGTATATACAAGAGGCCAAAGAGAATTGTGTTTGGGGTTGTTTAAAGTGTGAGACCAAAGAGAATTGTGTCTAATTCCAAGTTTTGAACCTATTTACCCAAATAATATCCACCCTTACCTAAGCCCCATTACAACCCTTAAGTCCTCGAATAGTGTGTATTGTGGACTTTTCTAGAACTTGTTCAAGCCTATGAACGATGATGCATGTATTGTGAATTGAGTGATTACCTTATACACTTATGAGAAGAGAGGCAAATGGGTGAGATGTGTGAAAAGAGAGAACTTGAGAATGTTGGCCTCAATATGATCTTGTATCTTCCAATTTGATTTCTCCTGTTAATCATTTGATACTATCCAAGATGATGGTTGTTGATGTGTGGAAGCATCTAATGATATGCGTGAAAAGTGTAAAAGCTGAATAAAAAAAATTGCCACAGCCGGAATTGAATGATTGCTTGAGGACAAGCAAAACTCAGAGTTTGGGGTTGTGTTGACTCATGGTCATATGTATATCGTTGCTCAGTTTTACAGTCATAATGCGAGTGTTTGTTTGTTTTTCAGTTAATTTCCATGGGGAAATAGCTTAGATTACAATTGATGTCATTAGGATTGATTTGTAGGTTGTTACAATTTTCAAGTGGTTGTAGTAAGACAAAACCTTCAACTTGATGTTTCGTTGGCTAGCAAATCAAACAGCTTGCCTAGCAACGCACCAAAGAAAAGAAGAAAAGTTTCTCGTCACTATCGCCTCGCGACAGCTCGCATCGCCTCGCGATCAAGGCAATAATCTATCCATCGCGTCCCAATGGGGTCCATCGCCTGGCGATGGACTGCTGTTTTCAGCAATTAAGCCCAAAAATCAGAAAAGTAGGGCACTTTTTGTCTTGGATGCGAAAAAGAGGATTGGAGCTGCAAAAAATAGGAAGATTTGGAGCTTCTCTACACTTGGGAACAAGGAATTGAAGGATCCAATGTACTTATCTTTGTGTAACTTCTCTTTTACCTTTTCTTTCAATTCTTTGAACATGAGTAGCTAAATTTCTTATGGTTAGGAGGGGATGAATCTCTCCAAAACTATCATGTGATTCCATTGTTATGATCAATACAATTTAGTAATTCTTTTAAATTTGTCTTTACCTCCGTTCTTATTGCTTTACAATAATTATTGTTGTTGTAATGAATTAGGGTTTACTTTCACCATTGGTAGGTGGTTTATGTTTTCCGGATTTTGGGGTTTAAGGCCAAGAGTGTGATGATTATAGGAATATGATATTACTATCATGAATTCCGTTAATTCTCCGCGTTTACAGCTTTGTTTAGTGCTGATACACTTAAGGAATTATGGTTTCCCAATAGAAAAAAGGGGTTTTGAGGCAATGGATTGTCCTAAATCTTTAATAATTGAATTGAATCTTTTAATCGGGTAATTAAGTTGGAATTGATCAATGGTATAGTGCATGATAGCGTAGGGGTGAAGATTCGATTCCAAGCCACATTTATTTCTGAATTTTATTCTCATATACTGTATTTCCGGTTACTATAAATTACCAAATATTTAAACTTATTATAACTAAGAATTACTTAACTTGCTTAGTGGATAATAAAGGTCAAAAAAATGGTATTTGAACTCGCAGACTGGGCTTGGGTTATATGATAAAGGAAAGGTTCCCATTATAAAGGAAATCCAAACTTCACCCAAGGGGGGTGGACCATTACAAGTGCTATCCAGGATGAATGACAATGCTTACAAAATAGCACTTCCTAGTGAGTAAGGTGTTAGTGCTACCAGCAATGAGGCTGACTCGTCTCTTTTTGATTCAGGTGATGAAGATTTTATTTCGAGGTCGAAATCACTCAAAGAAGGAGGGGATGATGAGGACATAAAGAGCAAAGACACTAATGACGCACTTCAAGGGCTGGGAGGACCAAAGACAAGGGCACATGCTAAGAAAGCTAAGAAGGCCTTACATCAAATGGTAACAACTATCATGGAAGCCATGCCTAAACTAGAAGGGGTGGAGCCCAAATTGGTCAATTGTGTGGGTCCATACGAAGAGGAGATGCGCACATGAAATAGGGCTAAAATTGCACTTGTTTTTCTTTTAATTAAAGTTGTAATAAAATGTGTTGGGTTGCTAAACTATGTTTGAGCCCATACATTTGGTTTAAATTTTGTAATTTTAATTTTAAGTGAAGATTGGGTTGTTACATGGCCCAAGTCTTCTAAAACACTTGAGTTTATGTTTAAAATAAGAGTGGGCTGAAATATCCATGCAAAAGGATCCATAACAAGCACATGGAAATAAGGATGAATGACTCTTTGTTTGCTTGCTGAAGATGATTCAAGCTCTCCTTGGTTGTTTTTTAACCATTTTTCCACTAGGAATTATCATTAGCTACTAGTGGCCTTTGTATTGCCTTGTATTAAATCAGTCCATCATTATCATTTACTATATATAGAAGGGGAATCTATGAGAATAACAACTCAAACTTTTAAGAAATAATACCTTGTGGATTGTGTTTGAGAGTATTCTCTCTTTTGTTCTACATTGAACCTTCTTTAGATCTTTTCAAGAAACCAAGTTTTCTTGTTTGATCATTCCATGGGCTTATCACTTCTTCTTTCTCTCAATGATCTAAGAGTGTGGCGTCACCCCATTTCTTATCTTCTCCATATTTATGTTATTTCTTCATCCTTATTTTTATCTCCTATTTCTCCAATTAAGTTTACGCACATTTTGCTTGTGGTATTAAACCTGAATTCACATAGATGGACAACCATTCATTTGGATAGTCATTAATGTCTATGTTATCCAAGAGAGATATTTTGTGGTTTTAATACTTTTATAAACTTTCATATTTTTTAGAATTTAGGTAGGATCTATCAACCCTAAAACTAGCTCCCCTCAAACGGATGGACAAACTGAAGTAGTAAACACGACTCTTTCTACTCTTCTTAGAGGTGTCCTTAAAAAGAATCTTAAAATGTGGGAAGAGTGTTTGCCTCATGTTGAGTTGACATATACTAGGACATGTTTAGTATATGGGAAATATGGGAAATGTGTTGATCAGTGTATTTTAATGCACTATTTATAATTTTTCACTTGGTGATTTTAATTGTGCTTTGTGTCTAATATTTAAGTCTTTAGCACGTTTCTATACTTTGGGTCTTAATTGAGCAATATAGCAATTTCTTGAATAATTCTTGTTTTTATTGCATATTGACCTCTGTCTACTCTGTAGGCCATAACTTTGGCTGTGCTTATCTGATTGAGGCGTGCAAGCATGCGTTGGAAAGCTAAGGAACATAGCTACAATTATTCTGTTGAGATTGAAACCCAATTATGAAGTATTGGAGGTTAAAACTGCGTAATACCGAAGTAGTACTGTGTAAAACGGGTTTTGGGCTGAATATTAGTTTGTTAACGGGCTTTTATCATAGAACCCGTTTAGGGATTTAGGTTTTCGTTGTTAGTCTTTTAAATACACTTTTCAGAGCCATCTTGACTCTCTTACGCAATCCTACTTTCAATTTTACGTTAACCTCCATGGAAGCATAAGACCCTAGATCAATCTATTGGTGAAGGGTGTTGCTGTAAGGATTTTGAGGTTTAGTGCTTAATTTTTATTTTGTTTTTATGGTTTTAATTCTTTCTTTATCAATTTCATCTCTGTAATTCTTTCTGCAAATTCGGTTTGTGTTTTGCTTAATTACTCAAACTCTGTGATTTTCTTATGTGATTCGTTTTATGATTCAGTTTTGCTTAATCACTTAATCATGATTATGTTTTGCAACTTTCATTATACAAACTATTTTATCTCTTATTTAATTTATTTTGGATAGGAATTGATAGAGTCTATGACGCTTGTTTATAGGATTGATAGAATTCAGTTATGATGTTAATTGTGATACTGGCACTTGTTCGCTATCACGATTGATTGAACACACTGTTTTGACGCTTGCTTTAAAACGCTGTGAATTCGTATAAACTGACTGGCCATTGTTCACTTAGTTTATGATCAATCAAGAATTATCAAACCTTGCACAAATCTTTATTTTAGAACCGATGAGAAATCCAAGAAATGCACCTGAAACCAATGGATTGATTGTCTATCTTTAATTATTTTTCTTCATTAAACATCAAACTCTTCTCTTCAAAACCCCCCTTTTTATTGTTTATTTTGGTTCCTGATTTTGGTAATTTATGTATTTAGAGGTTCTCGAGAGACGACCAAGGTCTCTTACCTTGATACTATATTTACCTTTTTTTAATTATTTTGACCCGCGTACGACCGCTGATCATGTGTCCACAGTACTACTCATCGCCATTTGAAATTGTTTATGGTTTTAATCCTTTGACCCCTCTTTTGAAGCATAAAGATGGAAAGGCTAAGGCTGAATTTGTGAAGAAATTGCATAAGTAGGTGAAACTCCAAATTGAGAAAAAAATTGAGAGTTATGCTAAACATGTCAATAAAGGACGGAAAAAGATGGTATTTGAACCCGGAGACTGGGTTTGGGTATCCTTTAGAAAGGAAATCCAAACTTCACCCAAGGGGGATGGACCATTCCAAAGCTATCCAGGATCAATGACAATGCTTACAAAATTGCACTTCCTAGTGAGTAGGGTGTTAGTGCTACCTTTAATGTTGTTGACTTGTCTCTTTTTGATTCAGGTGATGAAGACTTTATTTGGAGGGCGAAATCATTCAAAGATGGACAAACTGAAGTCCCCTTATGCTTAGTATACATTTATTGACTTTAACATATCGTTTTTTGTCTACTATATGAAATGGCAAATAAACACCAAGCACATACACTATCACCGCTCACACCCTGGTTCAAATCCGGAAGCCGACGTGCCCGTGTCGCTGATATTGCCGAGGAAACCAACAGTGAGGGACACTTTAATTAACACATTATTTAAAAATAGCAACTAAATATTAAAAAAATTAGGTAAATTTTGAAATAACGTTTAGCTACGGTCACTCATTCTGTGCATTATGCACAACATATACCAACACTGTGTATCTGTAGGTAACTGTTTTACCTACCTCACAGTACCTTTACTCATAGTGATAATCACTAGTGGCGGATGCAGACTTTGTGGTTTGTGTGGGGCAAAAAAATATAAAATTTTTACAAAATATAAAATATTTCTTTTATAAAAAATGTGACAATACATCTTTTGTTGTTTATCATTTTCTACATATTTGTAAGAGATGTCACAAAGAAATTCATATCTCATTCAATCAACAATGCCCATTTTTAATTTTCAAAATGCAATTCTCTTGTTTCTACTTTTATCGACTGCCGCACTCCACAAAACAACGTCAAACAATCATAGGGTGTTTCTTTGCAATGAAAAAGATCGAGAGACACTCTTAATCTTCAAAAAGAGAATCATTGATAGTTATGATCGTCTTTCAACATGGTCAACTGAAAAAGATTGATGCAAGTGGAAAGGTGTCTACTGCCACAACTTTACAGGTAGAGTTACTGAGCTTGATTTAAGAAGACAATATTTGGAAGGTGTGATCGGTCTCTTTATTTTAGAACTTGAGTTTCTTAATCACTTGGACTTGAACCTCAATTACTTTAGTAGGACAAGTATTCCACCTTTTCATAACAATTTATCATATGTCTCCACCGTTTATTTTCTTGACTTATCCTACAAATATAATTCCCACACAGCCTACAATTATAATCCCCAAATGGATAATCTTAACTGGATTTCTCAACTTTCTTCTTTGAAATATCTAAACCTCGGTTATATTGATCTTCACAAAGAATAATTGGCTTCAGTTGGTTGGTACCATAATATCTCAACTTGAATAATGAAGGATGCATACCAACTAACGAAAGACAATTAGTTTCTTTGTGAAGATCAATATAACTAAGGTTGAGATATTTCAAAAAAGGTAGTTGAGAAAGCCAGTTAAGATTATACATTTGGGGATATAATTGTAGGACATGTAGGATTATAATTGTAGGATAAGTCAGGGAAATAGAGGGTTGAGACATATGATAAGTTGGCATGAAATGGTGGAATACTTGTCTGACTAATGTAATTGAGGCTCAAGTCCAAGTGATTCAGAAACCCAAGTTATAAAATAGAGAGATTGATCGCACCTTCCTAACGTTGTGTTCTTAAATCAAGCTTAGTAACTCTACTTGTGAAGTTATGTCAGTAGACTCCTTTTCACTAGGAGCAATCTTTTTCAGTTGACCATGTTGAAAGACAATCATAACTGTCGATGATTCTCTCTTTGAGGATTAAGAGTGTCTCTCGATCTTTTTCATTGGAACAAACCACCCTATAATGATTGTTTGAGGTAATTGTGTGGAGTGCTGTAGTAGATAAAAGTAGAAGCAAGAGAATTGTAGTTTCAGAAGTAAAAGGGAGTGTGAACACCCAATATTAACAGGCATTTTTAACTTCTTCAAAAAAAATCATAGAAGTATATTTTTGGCGCCTGTAGCTGATATTTTTCTGGTGTTTCGAGGTTGATATTAGCTCTTTGTGGCAGCAGGCCTTATGGTTCTGATGAATTTCTGATTGGTGGGTGGGGCATTGCTTTTTGAAGTGGCTTGATGATGAATGCTAAGGCATGAAGATGAGGCAGGTATTGAGCCTTAGTGGCTGTAGAATATATGGTTCTGGTGAGATGAAGGTTGGAGTGTTGGGATGTATTTTTGTAGTGGAAGGAAGATGAATTATAGTGGCATGAGGTTGAGGTATCTTAGAGGCAGCAGATCCTCTGGTGAGGTTCCCATCGGAGTGTTGGGATGTATTTTTGTAGTGGAAGGAAGATGAGGTTGCTTTTGATTTGTAGTGGTAGATGGTATATGTGGTCTTGGTGAAGTGCTTTTTGAGCATGGAATATGCTTGTAGTGGCATCAAGATGTTTGCTAGTGACATGATGTTGAGATAGGAATGATTCGGGTGTGGTGCAGAGTTGAGTGTTTGGTGTTGTCAGTGTAATATTTAAGTTTTGTAGCCTTTCTTGCAATGAATTTGTATTTATAGTTGGAGGAAGTGGGGGGATTCTCTTAGCTAGTGTTGAAAAATTGTTCTTGCATTCTCCATGGTGTTGCCTTCGTAGCATTCTAGAAATGTGAAGACATAGAAAAGAAAAGATGTGCACAATATTATCTAAGCTTAGTTTCTTCAAAGATGTGCTATGATTAAATATGTCATTGCACATAATTTGATTAAGAATGGTGGTTAGGGTCTCTATTTATAGAGGATGAATTCTTCCTTCACGTTCCTGCCAACCACTTCTTAGTTGCCTTTCCATTCAATTTTCCATTAATTGAGATTTGTTTCAACGCACGCATTTATTACCAATGTGAAATGTTGAACCTTTTACATTAATTGTGGTTGTTGAAATTGGCTGGAACCAACACTTGATATGCCATTGCACATAAGTTGATTTGGATGGTGATGGAAAAAAGGAATAACTACTAACAAGAAGACTTACCAATATATTTGTTTTTTCTATTATTGTAATGATTTAGTTTATAGAAACTTGTTTGTATATATTAGAGAGAGTTTGAGCTATCCATAGCAGCAGACAACCATTAAATGTTATCAATATAAATATTTTTTATATTTTTGTATTTATATGGTATATTTATTTTATAAAAATGAATATTTAGCTTTTGAATCCGGACTAGGAAACATTATTTGTTTTCGGTATAATTCATCGTCACGAGCAATTTTTAAGAAACAGACTTCTACAATGTATTTAATCAAATTAAACACTTAATACTAAAGTCTCTATTCTATCCATTTCTACTTATTTCTTTGAGTAAATTACACTCCCCTCCTAAGAGAAGCTTGAATTACACTTTCCTCTCCTTTTATATTAAAATATACACTCTCCTCCTCTCTTATGCAAAAATGTTAGAAAAAATTACACTTCCCTCCCCCGAGAGAAGCTTGAGTTACATTCTCCCCTCCTCTTATGTTAAAATCTACACTTTCCTCCTAATTGTTTTTTTAAATTTCTAATAATCTAACAATAAAACTTTAACGCACTAAGTGCGAAAAAAGAGTATAAAGAGTCCATTTTAAAATATTTAAAGTTCGTACGCATATCACTAAATATAAATCCAGGGGTAGTATGACATCGGCGCTGATGTCATACTCCCGCCAAATTTTCCCCCCTCCCTCTATTTTTGGCGCCATTTCCCCTCCCCCACTTTTTTTTGGTGCCATTTCCCCTCCCTTTTTTTTTGTTTTATTCCCCAAAAAAATCATTCCCTTATTTTTTGTTTTATTTCTTTCCCCAAAGCTCCCTCCTTCTCTTTTCCCTCCTTTTTATCACTCTTTTTTTTTCATCGTATTTTTTTTAATGTAGAGTAATTTCTGATGCAACAAAAAATGTAATTGTTCAAAGATGTGAAAATTTGTTTCTCTATAATATATATTTTAATGTTTTAAGGGTAATTTATTGTTCAGTAAAAATTTTAGCTTTTCAAATAGCCGAAATCTATACCTTCAGAATTAGATTAATACATTCTTCTCTCTTTTCCCCCTTTTTATCCCTCTTTTTTTCCTTCATATTTTTTTTTAATATAGAGTAATTTATGATACAACAAAATGTTCCTCCATAATCCATATTTTTATGTTTTAAGGGTATTTTATGGTTCGGTAAAAATTTTAGTTTTTCAGATAGCCGAAGTCTATTTCTTCATAATTAGATTAATAAAACCAAAAATTAATTTTGTTACAAATTACGTAAAATGTGACGTTAGACAGTGTGTTTTGGGATACTTTAAGGTCCAACAGATTTTGTAATTGTTCAAATATTCGAATGTTGTTCCTCCATTACCAATTTTGTGAAAAGAAATAATTTTGTAACAAAATATATAAAGTGTGATGAAATGCTTGTGTCTTATAATCCATCATTTGACATATTAAAATCTTTTGCGGATGGTCTAACCCCTTATAGCCCAATTATTATGTAGGGTAAAATATGTTTTTAGTCCCTACAAAATTAGGCTTTTCTAAGTTCAGTCCTTACATTATCGAAATAGGTGTTTTGGTCCCCATCTTATTTTACGGTTTTCATTATTAGTCTCTCACGTTAATTATTGGTGGTTGGGCTGACAAAAATTATGACTAGACACGCCACATGGACATTTTAATTGATGTGGCGTCCACGTGGCATGCTGACTCATATATTTTATTACTTATATTTATTTTAGTTTAAATAAATTAATTTTTAAATTAAAAATTACAAAACTAAAAAACCCCAAAAAATCATCTTTCTCCTCTCTCGCTCTCCCTCCCCCATATCTTCAATCTACAATCCCGCCCCACCATTTTCATCTTTAATTTCTGCAATCGTTCTCTATTTTTCGATTTGGATTGTGTCTCTAATTTCATTTCTGAATCGTTTCTGATTTTGTCCTTATCTTTGTTTCTGATTTCCTTTCTTTTTTTGATTTCGATTTCGTTTCTTTTCTGATTTCGTTTTGATTTTGTTTCTGATTTCGTTCCTTTCGCTTTCATCCTTTTGAATCTTTTAAACATAACTTTTAGTTGTTAAAATTTGACTATCATTTTGAATCTTTTAAACATAACTTTTAGTTGTCAAAATTTGACTTCAATTACTATTAATCTAATTTTGGTCCTATAATACTTCCGTAGACCCTAAAGCTTTGGCCCCGTGCATCGCACGGGTCACGGCACTAGTTTTTCTCTATTCTTGATTCGCAATATCATTAAGATATATTTTTAAATCCTATTAAAAAATATGAAACAATGCAAAATAACATTAAAATATTGAATAATTACTAAAGCCGAAAAGTATGGCTATTTAAAAATGAATTTTATATTCTAAATCACTAAGTTAATTATAAAAATTAAAATTTAATTATCATTGAATTATAAAGAAACAAATTATTTTATCTTAAATGGTGGATCAAAGTTAGTAGATATCATAAAAAATATTTATTTATGTTAAAAAGGATTAAAGTGTAGTACATATTTAATTATTAAGGGAGATAATTGCAATTCTAGTATCTCTTAGGGGAGGGGAGTGTATATTTTAAAATAAGAGGGAAGGGAAGTGTAATTCAAGCTTCTCTCAGGGAAGGGGAATGTAATTTTACTCTATTTCTTTTGAGTATTGACGGTTAACAGCGATGTAGCTCATCTGGTTGGAGCTAGGGACATATTTAGCTTGCTCCAGGGTTCAAACACGGTATGCAGCACTCTCAATCCCCATTTCCCCTATATGTGGCCATTATGCCTCCTCTTGAACCAAAAAAAAGTATTGATCGTTAACAATTACATGTTATTCAAAACACCCAATACCAAAATCTCTATTTTTGTATTATGACCGTTGATTTCATATGGAAAACGTAACACGTTGTCACTATAATCATTTTTAATATTTTGCTTTCATGATTTTTTTTTTAATAAATGAAAATTTTACTTAGGAGTCTAGACAAGAATATATTAGGCATTTTCAAATTAATTATTTTTATATTTTGCTTTAGATTTTCAACGGAGAAACATTTGATGTTGTTGTTAAATTTCCTTACTTTTGATTCCCAATGGCAAAACATTACACGTTGTTAGAACACAAAAACTTTATATTTTATTTTCACAAATGTCTTTATTTTTTTAAATAATTAGTTTATATTTGAATCTAGTAAATTAATTAATCAAAACAATTTATAGGATTAGCCTTTTATAACAATTAATAAATGTATTTTCTTAATTTTTAAATTTAGTTAAACTTTTAGCTTAACACTGTTAACTCAAAAGTGTAACTACTTACAAAAAATATCGCTACTCGTGCGGATGAACAGATATATCGCTAGATATGTATTCTTTGTTTGAAGTGAAAGGCCAAAAAACTAAAAATCCAAGAAGCAAAATAACTTTTTTTTTGACAAAAGAAAACTTATAACATTTCATTAGCAATCAAAGTCGTAATACAGGTTGGACTGCAATCAAAAAGGTGGGAGCCGGCATACTGCCTTGATGCTCTAGCTAGAGTATGAGCCACAAGGTTTGCTTGCCTCCGGATAAAACCAACCGTAAAGTTTTGTAAAGTTGACAGTAAAGAAGTACAGGAAGATAAAATAGAGCCATATTCTGTTACAGAATTACACACTCCTCGGATGTCATCCACAACCGCCTTACAATCTAGCTCGATGGTAACTCGACGAACGCCTAATTCAGATAACCATTTGACCACTTCCAATAATCCCCACGCCTCAGCTTCCTGCGGATCTAGCGATCTTGTAGTGCACACTGTCTTGGCCTTCACGAAATGGCCCTTCTCATCTCTGATGTATATACCAATACCGAATCTGCCATCCTCAAACAATGTAGCATCAACATTGCATTTAACGGAACCTGCAATTGGCTTACTCCTAGTTACTGCACCTGAAGGGTGTGAATCTTGGTGATGACCCGGTCCCGTCGCCCTCGCCCCTTCCCAAGCGACCAAGAACTCCACCACCATACCCACTGAGATACGGACCGACTTAGAAACATTTTCTCAAACCAATTCGTTTCTTGGCTTCCAAATACACCACACCCCCATGGCAAAGAATTTCTGATGACCTTCTTGCAGCGACGACAACACCTAAAAGACACACTGTCGATAACCTTTAGCATCATTCACAATGTGTTGCATCTGCCCCCAAATGCCTACTTCCCTCCACACCAGTTCAGCAGATTGACACCCAAAAAATAAATGCCACTCACTTTCCTCAGCCGAATTGCATACCGGACACTGCTTCGGGCACGGACGTGTCGCCTACGAAGGTTGTAACAACACGACAAGCAACCCCTAGCAGTGCGCCAAACAAGAATCTTAACCTTGTGAGGAATTCGCAAGCGCCATATCAAATTCCAATCCCCGACAATGCGTAGCTCGGTATTATCAGTTAAGTCATTCATGGCACCATAATAAGCTGATTTCACAGAGTACCTACGACCATCCCTACTTCTGTTCCATATTAGCCTATCATTCTCACCTGTGTGTTGCAAGACCATACCTTGAATGCGCCTCGTATCCATAGCGTCTTCATAAATTCACAGTTGATGGGTCATTAACTTCTCTGTTATCGTGATTCTAAAATGGTAACTTGACATACCTATTAGTCTTAGTCATTTTCATTAACCCCTTACAAACATAAAATAAAATAAAAAACTCTACTCAAATTATTTTTTAAAATAATCAGACCAAACAATTTTTTATTTTAAAATTTTCAAAAAGGCCATACCATACCCCAAAAGTTGGCCTATTATAGGTTACAGGTCAGACTTAGGCCAAAAATTTTCAACGCAGGTCCGACTCCATTACAATTTATTTCCTTTTATTTTAGCTTCCATTTGTTTTCCTATACATTTTATTTCTTTCCATTTAACGTTGCATGTTGATCTCGCGATAAATAGAAAGTTTAAACACAAAAGGATGAGATGTCACAATTCATCACGGGTGTCTACATACATACACAACAACTACTCCATCAAGGAATCGATAGTATGCATGTCTCCATTTCCGGCTACTTTGAATTCTTATGATTTTCTTCTTCTATACACTTTTTAAGAGGAGGTCCACATAGTTCTTGATTCCCAATATAGCTTGATGTAACAACTTAACTTTATTAGTCATCTAAAGCTAAAGCATTAAGCATACATGATATATAGGAAGTGTGGAAATTTTAAAAACTTGAATTACTACTTAAGTTAACCACTCAAGTTTTAAATACAACTGCATTTAAATTGATTAAATTAATGTAGCTACATTGTGACTTGATTAAACATTACAATTATAAATTATAATGTTTTTACATAAAGAATACATAAATGTCGACTTCATGACCAACGTTGGATCATATAGTCTTCTCTTTAGTTCTTCAGTACCTACTAATCTGAAAATATCAACAGCAGACGAGGTGAGATATGAAATCTTAGGGAGTTCTTTTAACAGGGTCATCATCTTTGTTCTCTATTGGCGACTTTGAATTCTTGCGATTTTCTTCTTCTATACACTTTTTAAGAGGAGGTGCACATAGTTATTGATTCCCAGTATAGCTTGATGCATTAAAACTCTGAAGTTGAGTCCCTATTGGGATTTGCCAAGTCAAATTGTTGCAAGATAGATCCAAATATTCTAGAAAATTCATGAGACTTTCTTCTTCTATACACTTTTTAAGAGGAGGTGCACATAGTTATTGATTCCCAGTATAGCATGATGCATTAAAACTCTGAAGTTGAGTCCCTATTGGGATTTGCCAAGTCAAATTGTTGCAAGATAGATCCAAATATTCTAGAAAATTCATGAGACTCATGCTCTGAGGAATTTCACCAGAAATCTTATTGTTTGAAAGATCAAGGGACTCCAATTTTTTCATTCCTCCAATCCTCTTGGGTATTGTTCCACTAAAACTATTATGAGATAAATTCAGTTGTGTAATTGAAGTAAGAAAAAACAATTCCTTTGGAATTTCATCTCATAATATAGATCATAGCTCTTAACATATCTAGTCATTGAAGTCGGGTTATAGACAACCTTAGGAATAGCCCCGAAAAGTTTATTATGGGCAAGATCAAGGTGATATATATAAGGGAGACTAAATAACTACGGTGGAATAATGCCTTCCAATAGATTACCTCTCAAAATTATCACTTCTAAGGATAGGGGCATATTGTTTGGTATGGCACCAGAAAATTCATTGTTTTCCAATGTTCATATGAACCAAACTTCTCGAGTTTGAGAGATACACTAGAACTTCACCATATAACTTATTACTCCACAAGTTGATGTAAACCAAATTTTCCAAGCTCTGCCAACTATGTGGAAATGATCGTGAGAAGGAGTTCTGAGAGAAATCCACTATATAGTTTTTAAAAGAAAGTCCACATATTTCTTGATTCCCAATGTAGCTAGATGCATTAAAACTTTGAAGTTGAGTCCCTATTGGGATTTGCCCAATAAAATTGTTGCAAGATAGATTCAAATATTCTAAAAAATTTAAGAATCTCATAATTTGAGGAATTTCACCAGAAAGTATGTAGAAAGCAACGAAGTCGTCGTTGGTTTTCTCAACTTGTGCTTCTCTCTTTGACTTCTTCACCTACGGGTCAAAACAAATAAAATTGTACTGAGACATTATTAAAAATAGGGGTACTTTTAGGGTGGAAAGATGGCTTAATTTTCCCACCAAAGGAAAATCCCTTCCTAATCATTGACTTAATGGTTTTATATTGAAGGGCTTAGATTTTTGATGGCCACTTGTTTATAGTTATGAAAATTGCTAATAAATCCTTCTACAATTATGTACTTCATGTTAAATATTTATGATATTACCCTACAAATTTCCAGCTTTATTGTAATTATGTAATTATTGTTTGCCATAATGAATTTGAGTTTTATTAAACTATTTTAAGAAAAAAGAAATTTAATTTTAAAATTAAAATCACATCTAAATGCGTAGTACTTGGTTGTTAGCTCCCTATTCAAAGTAAATTATGCCATCAAATGCTATGTAATTAGTAATTACTGTACTAATTTTTTTTTAGGCAATTACTGTACTAGTTTAGTTGTTATATTTTGGGTTATGTGACTCAAATTCAGTGCCTGTATATTTTTTTTGGTGACATTGCTGTATATGTGATAACTTTAGCTTGCAGTTTTATTTTTTGATAACTTGCAGATTATGCAGCTATTTTAATTTTATGATATTAACGAAATTTCTATTTAGTGTTTAACAATTTATTAAATCACTAAAATTAAAATTAAAAAGTAATTTTTATCTCAATTTTAGTCACCGCCATAAACCTATAACTCAAACCACCACTTGACAAAATTTTGCTCATAGTCTTGAACCTATATCATCAATTTGTACAAAACATTTCAATTCCCATGGCTCAAATTTGTTACGTTTAACATACATCAACATCAACATTCAAAAGAAAAACCAATCTCGTAGTAATGCATTGTGAGAAGAAGGGGGAATCTTGAAGGGATAACATAGTATTTTTCCAGATAGTGGTGGCCGGTATGGATGGTCTCGGTGGTGTCTCACTGGCTTGAGAGAAAAATAGTTTCAGATTTGATTTGAGGAACAAGATGAAAGATTAATTTTTTATTTTAATTTTGAAAATATAAATTTTAAATTAAATTTGTTGTGCCTAAAATGATATATTTGGCTTTTTACCACACAAGAGTTAGAATTAATCATCTACGTACGGTGGCTTTTTATAGGGAGGCCAACAGTTGTGCGGATGCGTTAGCTTCGCTCGGGTGCTATCAGACTGTTGATTTCATCATATATGATGTTGCTCCTCCAGATGTTTGTTCGTTGGTAGTTTCTGATGCTAGCAGAGTCTTTACTCTTAAATTGATTTCTGTTTAGTTCTATCTCTCTGGGGCTCCGGCCCTCTTTGTAACAAAGGCTCTCTATATATATATATATATATAAAGCGTTTTGTTATAGATGGAATTAATAAATAAAAAATTAAAAACAATCAATGAAGATGATGTTCCATTTCGCAAAACCGGAAAACTTACTTACCCTTGATTGGTTGTTTTTTTAGCAGATTATGCAAATGTGGTAGGTAGCCTTGGAAGAGTGAGTCCATCACATAGTAGCCAGCCACACCTCCCCTTTCCTTAGTGCTGAATTTCAACAACACTTACTATCTAATTAAAAAAGGAAAATAACTGGTTGTGTTGTCTTGGAATATTGAGTGGAATTTGTGGAAGAGAAAAGGAGTTTGAGGATAAGAAAAATTTTGAGATGGAGAACCAATCAAGAAAGAGAAGGGAAGAGAAGGAGGAAAGAAAAGAAAACAGGATTTGTTTGGTACGAAACTCTCGATGATCAGTCACTCCATTATATAGCAGCTGGCTAGGTTAATTTTAAACCATGGGTTAGTTTCTTCATAATCATGGTTATGATACGAACCATTGAGTATGTGACACGTACTCCTATAACGTTTAGATGAATATTGTCTAGATGCTGCCTATGTGCTTTCCCTCCTACAACTTTGTTTCCTCTTACAATCACTACAACTTTTTGAAACACCCGTTTTGGTTGGCTTTGAAATTGTTTGGAATTAACTCACCTTTAATTTGTTGGTTTGGTCTCTCTCTCTTTCAACCCATGTGTAGTAGGGGTGTTCAAAACCGAATCAAACCAATAGAAAACCGCAAACCGAACCAAACCAAACCGAAAATCGCAAAAAACCGCTTCTTATTGGTTTAGTTCGGTTCTTTTTTTCATTGCACCGCGCGGTTTGGTTTGGTTCGCGGTTTTGATTACTGAAACCGAACCAAACCAAACCAAACCGCAAGTAACACTAGACTTATTGACTTACAACCTTCCTTACTAACTTACTAGCCCAAATGCAACTAAAACCCAACTCTCACTCACTCACTAGCCCAAATAAAATTAATTCTTTGACTCACTTACAAACAATCCATATGGTTATGCTATATTTAAAAATTACAATAAAATATTTAATTCAACTTCTTTTAAACATTGTCTTAGCTATCTTAAAAGAATTAAAAGAGAGTAATTTATATACTACATATATTTGAGTAGATTTTTTCTTAAAGATTTAGCCATTTTTTATGTTAGTTAATTTTAACTTTGCTTTAAATTATGTTTTGTTTTGGAAAAAATCGAACCAACCGAACCAATCCAAACCGCATTAGTTTGGTTTGGTTTGGTTCGGTTTTATTTTTGGAAGCCAACCGAACCAAACCAAACCGCATGTAGTTTTACCTTGCGATTTGGTTCACTTTTTGTCTCAAAACCGAACCAAACCGCACCGCGAACACCCATAATGTGTAGCATTAATTCCAACCCATGAGTGCATGTTTGAATTATTCGATGTTTAGTTGAGTGGTTGGATTTCTTTAGAAAAATCAATTTTAGTGCCTAAACTTGAGTTTACTATAAGTTACAAATAGTAGCTTTTGAGTTTTTTTGTAAGAATTAATTCTACATATTCAATAATGATATTTCTCACATTTGCCTTTATTACTTTACTAGAATAATTGACGCGTGCCTACGGTATAGGTATGCTATTGAAAATTATTCTAAAATAATGTATACTTTTCATGTTAATATAGCACAATGCATATATTAATAAATTGTAGTATTTTGTATAATTTGAAAATAAAATTTAAAGTATCAACACTTTGTACTAAGTTGTTATCTTTCTACGTAAAAACCACATTGTATGGATGACAAATTAATGGTTACAATATATTGACAGTGTTTAAAATGGACACGTCCCAACTATATCTAAAGAAATTTTTTGCATCAATCACTACAAGAAAAACAGGATTTTCCGGCGGGCAAAATCCGCCGGAAAAGCCATATTTCCGCCGCAAAATTGGACTTTGCGGCGGATTTTTGCCGCCGGTAGCCAGCTCGTAGCCAACGCTTTCCGGCGGAAAATCCGCCGGAAATTTCCGACGGATTTTTAAAAAAAAATAAAAATTTTGGAAATTTCCGGCGGATTTTAAAGGCATTTGCGGCGGATTATAAGTTTTTTTTTTTTAGAAATTTTTTTTTTATTAAATCCGCCGCAAATGCCAAAAATCCGCCGCAAAAGCCAAAAAAAATTTTAAAAACCGCCGGAAATGCCTAAAATCCGCCGCAAAATCCAAAAAAAAAAATTTAAAAAATCCGGCGGTAAAAAATTTGAATTTTTGAATTTTTTTTATAATTTTTTCTAATTTTAATGTTTAATTTGTATTTTAATAAAAAGTAAGAAAAAATGAAAATGAAGTAGAATATGAGAAAAAATGATATAGAAAAGAATGAAAATAAATAAATGAATGAGAATGTAGAAGTAGGAAGGAATAAGAATGAAAGAGAATATTTGAAGAGAATGATATAGGAGAGAATGTGAATAAAGAAGTAAGAAGAAATAAGAACTAAGGAGTGAATGAAAAAGAATGAAGAAGAAAGGAGAAATATAGAAGAGAGATATGTAGAGAAATTTATGGAGATGAGAGTATAAGAAATATAGAAGAGAGATATGTAGAGAAATATAGAAGAGAATGAGAATGAAATAAAGAGTGAAATGAGAGAATGAGAGGAGTGTAGGAGAAATTTTTATTTATAGGCGAATTTTTTCCCTCCGAATTTTTCGGCGGATTTTTGAAATTACCGGCGGATTTTTTGAAATTTTTTTTGGCTTTTGCGGCGGATTTTTTGGCATTTGCGGCGGATTTTTTTTAGAATTTTTTTTTTTTTGGCTTTTGCGGCTGATTTTTTGGCATTTGGCACGGATTTTTTTTTAAAAATTTTTTTTTTTGGCTTTTGCGGCGGATTTTTGAAATTTGCGGCGGATTTTTTAATTTTTTTTTTTAAGAAAAAAAAATGTTTTTAAATTTTTTTGTTTTCTTTAAAAATCCGCCGCAAATGCCAAAAAATCCGCCGGAAAAGTTTGCGGCGAATAAAATCCGCCGGTAAGTCCTAAAATCCGCCGGAATCTTTCCGGCGGATAAAATCCGCCGGAAATTCTTAAAATCCACCGGAAAGTCCTGGCCGGAAAATCCATTATTCTTGTAGTGAATGTATAAATCTGAGGGATGAGTATCGATCAATTATACCTACACATAATAATAACCAACATCGACCTAGTGGTATAAGTTATTTTGGGACATTGGACGTCGACACGGTACTCTAGGGTTCGATTCTCACAATTGGTGACAGTAAACGTAAACTTCATATATATCTAAAATATAGATAACGTATCAATTCAACTCACAAAAAAATTACTCATCATTATTTCACTTATTTGGGAAACTTATGGCATCATAGTTGTGCCAGTGGTCATTAGGTAAAGAAAGAAATAAAGAAACATGGCATGTGATGTGATTCATCCGTATCCTTTCCAAAGGGCTAGCTAGCCAGCTAGTTTTTGTTGCTTTAAAATATTTCACCTAATTATAGTCAATACTTTGGCTCTATCTCATATATATAAAAGTGCTAATTAGTATGCTACTTCTTCGAGTGAGGGTCTAGTATTGACACTATCACCGAGTTCTCCAATATATACATGATGAGCTCTTCTAGGTGACTAGACTTGTAATTTCAGCTTCTTTTCGTCTCTTGAGTCTAGTTGCAAGAAGCAGACGCTCCATCATTATAAGCTACTACACCAAAAGCTTATGCTCCAAAAGCATATGGTTCTTCAATTTAAATTGAATCAAAATAGAAAAGGCTACCCTTGTAACCTCAAATGTAAGCTTTGCTTGTGGCTATTGAGAAGGAGGGGCAATGTAGGAAGTTCTAAGTAGGCTCCAAAGCCGCAAGTCTCACATAACATTCATCACCAACGCATTTCACTCATCATTAGCTATAGCCAGCAACCAAGCAAGCCGCAAGTCACATGCATGCGTCACGAGTGTCTACATACATACACAACAGCTAATTTTAGATGACGTCCTTCTAGGCTACGATTCCATTATTTTATAGTCCCTAAGAAACGAAAAATATTACTTTTGAGCCATCACAATTTAGAACATGGGTCAAATTAGTTCTTGGGCTTTTTTTTTACCCTCCTCATTGACTGCGTACCCCCATAATACGGTTTATCCCCAAAATACCCCTCACTTTTTTTCCAAAATTTAAATTGAAACTGATTTTTTTTAAAATTTCCGAAATTTTCTATCAATAGGTGTTTCCGGAAGTCAGTTTTTTCATTCTTTGCGGAAATACCTTTGATACATATTTCTATAAGTCATTTTTGTGTTCCAGAATTATGTCAAAAGAGATGATTCCAGAAGCAATTTTGTTGAATTTTTCTGGATACACCTCAAAAGAGGATGGTTTCGAAAGCAAGTTTCTTGAATTTTTCCGGAAACACCTCAAAAGAGGTATTTCCGGAAGTCATTGTTGTGTTCTGGAAACATCTCTTTTGAGGTATTTTCGGAAAAATTCAACAAATTTACTTCCGGAATCATCCTCTTTTGAGGCGTTTCCGGAAAAATTCAACAAAATTGCTTCTGGAAATACCTCAAAAAAGGTATTTCCGGAAAGTAGGGGGTAAAATGGTCAGTTTGGTCAAAGTGGGGGTACAAAGTCTATGAGGGGGTAAAAAAAGCCTTAGTTCTTTTGAGATACATAATTAAGGATATTTTAATTCCATAAGACCTAGTTTGAATCACATTTTAATGTCTTAGGAACAACATTAGTATATTAACTTTTCATGGAGCAAATTAGTCTTCATATTTTCTACATGTCATTCAACTTTTACTTCGTTTTGTCGAACATTTTCTTTTGTTTTTCTACTCTCTTGTTGCTCTTTTGTGAATGATGAAAACACAGTAGAACTGGGGTGAGGGATCTTATCTGTTATTGTTTTTATGGTATTTATTTTCATCAATATATTTTTGAGTGAACTTGTTTCTAGTTGCAATGTTTAGTCGACCTAGCATGGATAGCAAATTAATGGTTGCAATATATTGACAGTTTTAAAATTGACACGTCCCAATATATATAGAGAAATTTTTTGCATCAATGTATAAAACCGAGGCATGAGTATCAGTTATACACACACATAATATTCGAGGGCGCGGTTGCAAATGTAAAGGCTATTGTAAATTATATAAAGTATGTATCTTGGCGGTGTTTCATTGCTAAGAAGGGTAGGAGAACAAGTTTAAATTTGAGGATTGGTTGATTTGCCTGATGGGTTGTATGCTGTCTATTTAATGTGGGGTACTCTTTTTTCCTCTCTGGGTCTTTTTCCCAAAGGGTTTTGGCCCCTTGTGCCCCCTTAATGAAATATGTTGCTTATTAAAAAAACGAACATCAACCTATAGTAACATAAGTTATATATCCTGGGATAGTGATGGTCGGCCCAATGCTCCCATGCATAGGGGTGGGAATAAGCCAAGTCAGCCTATAAGGGCTTATGGACCAGCCTACATCAGACTAAACATTTTTTTAAATAGATAATATTAAAGCTTTTTTAAAAGCCTATTTAGCTAAAAAGGTTCGGCTAGAAGCCAGTGAAAAAGCTTTTTAGACCTACTATGTCGGCATACTTAAGTAAATATAAATAATATTTTTATAATTGCTATTATTATATTAAATTTTCTATTTTATTTTAAATCTTGAATTTTCTTACATTTTTTTTTGTTTGTTTAAAATATTGACCTACATCAAATTTTACATATCTATGAGTATTGTTATAAAATAGAATTTAAATAGGATGTCTTATAAAAATAATTCTCTAAAAGTTTTGTTAAATCTTGAATTAGAATTAATCATGTTGACCTATTAGCTTGTTAGTCTATTTTCATAGCCTACACCATTAAAAAATTGTAGGTTTTCGTAAAAGAAAATGGTGAAATAGGCTTTCGAACAAGCTTCCAACACTTGTCAGGCTTTCAAAAAGGCCAGACCTGGCCTCAAAAGTAGGCCTATTACAAGCCACATGATATTAGGCCTAACGTTTAATTTTTAGAGTTTTTTTGTACCCCCACACCTTCACTTTATACCCCCACAAATTTTTTTTATTCCAAAATTACCCCTGATAAAATTGCTACTAACAGATTTACATAAACCACAGATAAATCCGTTTTGCAAAAATAACAAAAGGGATTTAAGTTTGGTTTGGTAAATCCGTTTTTACTAAAATTTTGCCAACGGATTTACCTATAACATACATAAATCCCTTTTGTTATTTTTGCAAAACGGAACTTACTTTTTTAATCATAAATCTGTTTTTGTTACAAGTTGCTAACAGATTTACATGATTATAGGGTAAATCCGTTTTGTTATTTATGAAAACGCATTTACCTATGTTATAGGTAAATCCGTTTTTAAAGGTGGATTTTTATTATGTTTTATTTTGTTTAACGGTTTAGATTGCACCGACAATATTTTTTAACAGTTTAGATTGCACCGAAAATAAAAATGAGAAGATATATAATAAAAACCAATACTAATAAGAAAAAAATAAATCTAATTATCGTACAATACAACAAGCAGAAAAATCAATCACATCCGTCTACCAAGTCAAGCAACCTCGTGAGCTGTCTGTAAGTCCGAGAATCAGGATTAATGTCTCCGTTTAGTGCGAAAACTGAGCTCTCCCTCACTCTCAAACGGATGTAAGTGAATAATGTCTTCGTATTTTCACAGGGTGCGTGGAGGTATAAGTTGAATGTATGGGGGTAAAAAAAACCCTAATTTTTAATATAGACCAGACTCAGGTCATGCTAAGCCCACCACGACCATGCGATACAATTTTGTTACCTTTTATTTTTCTTTCCATTTGTTTTCCTATGCATTATGTTTCTTTCCATTTGATGTCGCATCTTGATTCCCACGATAAATAGAAATTAAGCTTAAACACAAAAGAACATGAAATAAGTCGATGCAAATAAATGATGACCACAATAAGATTAGATGTCACAATTAATACAAAAAAGCATTACAATGATAATAAATGAATGTCTTACGTAACATAAGAATATAGAAAACTCATCACCAAGTCATTTTACTCATCAATAGCTAGCCACCAAATAAGCAAGTCGCAAGCCACATGCATGCGTCACGACTGTCTACATACATACACAACAACTAAGCCAAAAATGAGGTAAGGCAAGTATGGATATGGAATGGAATGGGGAAATTAATGCAAAAGAAACATTTCAGCTACTCTTAGATGACGTCCTTCTAGGCTATGATTCCACTACACATGTTAGGCATGCCAGCCAAACACCCAAAAAAGAAAGCTAATAGGAAAAAACACCCTAACAAGAGGCCAAGGGAAGACACAAGATCAGTATCAAGACAAGGAAATATAAACTACATCTAAAAGAAAACACCTACTGCCGAATTGGTAGCATGGCACCTAAGCATAGCAACCCATCAAATGAGGATACAAGACTTGCTTGCAGCTTGCAACCCCAACTAATGGGAACGACTTTGCACCGAACAGATAGTTGTAATACACCCTTCAATTAGCATCAATACATGCATGTAGCAATCACCAACACCAAAGCATTCCATCAATTGCACCATCAATTACACCACTGCTATTCCACCAAAGGCTGCAAAATCAAAGAGAACTACTTTGCCATATTATAGGACCCGTTCAAGAGTTATTTGCATGATGTTCAAAACAATTTTTCCAATAATTTAAGTACTTCAAATTTAGTCTAGCCTAAGCATCACTGAGTACAACTCTATCCACCTTCTAGGAAGGGTTATACTCCCTATCATTTGCTCAAGGGTAGACTAGAAGTAGATACAAATGTGAATAAGGAAAATAAGAGAGCTGTAAATAGTAGTTGTGTAGATTTATTTATATGCTTATGCTTTGGCCCAGGCCCGTTAGGTCTTCTTAGAGAAGACTATTTAAACTCTCTTGTATTTGGTATTGACACACTGAGACATTTTCAATAAAACGGAACTGCAGCTACTCTGTAGTCGCAGACGTAGGCAGACTTTGGCCGAACTGCGTAAACAACATCGTGTGTTATATTTTGACATGGTATCAGTAGGGTTGCGATCATCCCTGTGATTTCGGGGTTTTTTTTCAAGAACGGCGTCCTCTTCGTGGTTCAGATCTCTTCATGGTTCGGTTCCCCTTTTGTGGATCGGTTTCTGGTTCGGATCTCTGATTCGGATCCCTGGTTCGGTTTCTTCGTGGTCTTCCTTGTTCGGATCTCTTCGTTTCTGAGCCCCCGTTCTGTGTTCGCGTGTCACCGCCGTAGGTTCGCGTTCTGCCGTCGCGTGGGTGTTGCTGGTTCTTCGCTTCTTGGCCGTCGCGTGGGTGTTGCTGGTTCTTCGCATCTGTTGCGCGATCTCTTCGCGTGTCGTCGTGGTGCGCCGTCGCGTTTCGTCGTCGTGCGCCGTTGGTTGTTGTGCTCGCGTCCCGTGGTGCTCCGACGCTACTCCTCTGTTAGATCGCCACTGTTCGAGATTTGGGTTTTCTTCGTGGGTTGCTGCTACTGTTCCTGTGTTCTGTTTGGGATCGCTACTGTTCAACATTCGGGTTCCTGTGTTCCTGTGTTCCCGTGTGCTCTTCGTGGGTTGCTACCTCGTGAGTTGCTACTGTTCCTGTTTGTGTTCCTATCTTTGGGTCCTGCTTGTGTGTTCCTGCTTGCGACTTGTGTGTGGTTCGGTTTGACTTTTAGCTTTATTACAATTATATTATATCTTATTATTGCAAGCTACAGTAATTTTTTTAATGGCTTCGGAAGGAAAAGATAATTTTTGTGTTCGCTTTACTGGCAAGAATTATGCTGCTTGGGAATTTCAACTCAGGATGTATGTCAAAGGAAAAGGATTATGGAGTCACCTTGATGGGGTCTCTAAAGCGCCAGCAGATAAACCCGCCTTAGACGCGTGGAAAGTCCAACATGCTCAGATTATATCTTGGATCCTCAGTACTATTGATCCTCAGATGATCAATAATTTGCGAGCATTTTCAGCTGTTCAGGAAATATGGAATTATTTGCAGCGTATTTACAACCAGGACAATACAACCAAGCGTTTTCAATTGGAGTTAGAGATCGCCAATTACAAACAAGGTACTTTGTCAATTCAAGAATATTATTATGGTTTTTTAAATTTATGGACAGAACACTCTGCTATTATATATGCTGCTGTCCCCAAGGCGTCTCTGTCGGCCGTTCGTGATGTTTATGATACTAGTAAACGGGATCAATTTCTCATGAAACTTCGTCCGGAATTTGAGGCCGTTCGAGGTGCTCTGCTGAATAGGAACCCTATTCCTTCCTTAGATACATGTATTGGTGAACTGCTCAGGGAAGAACAGTGTCTTAATACTCAAGGAAACATGCTTCATGATCCCGTCCATTCTGAACCGGTGACCGTTGCATATGCTGCGCAGAATAGAGGCGTGGGTCGTGATATGCGCCAAACTCAATGCTTCAGTTGTAAACAATTTGGACACGTTGCTTGTAGCTGTCCTAAGAAATTTTGCAATTACTGCAAACAGCAGGGTCATCTCATCTCTGCATGTCCCACGCGTCCTCCTCGACCGACTAAGCGTCCGGTACAGGCATTCCATGCCACTACTAGCTCTACAGCTGGTCCTTCCACCACTGGTGCATCTACCTCTGCTGCTGGTCCTTCCACCCCTGCTGCGTTTGATGGTGGTGCTCTTCAGCCTGAGTTAATTCAACAAATGGTACTATCTGCTCTTTCTGCCTTGGGTATTACTGGTATGTCTTCTTTCATTGCTTGGTTACTTGACTCTGGTGCATCAAATCACATGACGGGTTCCTCTGAACTTCTGCACAATTTACGTTCTTATATTGGTAATCAAAAAATTCAAATTTCTAATGGTAGTACCCTTCCTATAACGAATGTTGGTGACATAAATTTTACTTTTAGACATGTGCTGGTAGCACCTGGGCTTGCCTCAAATTTATTGTCTGCTGGTCAATTAGTGGATGAAGGTTGTGATGTTAATCTTACTCCGGATTGTTGTCTTGTGCAGGATCAGGTGTCAGGGAAGGTGATCGCGAAGGGGCCTAAGGTTGGATGAGTGTTTCCACTCCAGTTTCATTCAAATCATTTATCTCTTGCTTGTAATAGTGTTTTGAATGCATGTGAGGATTGGCATAGGAAATTGGGCCATCCAAACTCTGTTGTTTTGTCTCACTTATTTAAGATTGGTGTGTTAGGTACTAAATTGATACACTCTAGTACCTCTATTTCATGTTCTGTTTGCAAACTAGCTAAGAGTAAAACCCTTCCTTTTCCGTCTGGTGCACATCGTGCTTCTACGTGTTTTGAGTTGATTCATAGTTATGTTTGGGGGATTTCTCATGTTGCTTCTCACGCTCACTACAAATATTTTGTCACCTTTATCGATGATTATAGCCGTTTTACTTGGATTTATTTTCTTAAATCTAAATCTGAAGTGTTTTCTATGTTTAAGAAATTTCTGATGTATGTTGAAAATCAATTCCAAACCAGTATTAGAATTCTCCGGTCTAATTCAGGTGGTGAGTATATGTCTCATGAGTTTCAAGAGTTCTTACGGCAAAAAGGTATACTGTCTGAACGATCTTGTCCCAATACCCCTCAGCAAAATGGTGTTGCAGAACGTAAGAATCGTCCCAATACCCCACGGCGGCGGACGACGGCGCTCCGCGACCTCACGGCGACGCTCCGACAACCCACACGGCGGCGGGAGGCGGCGCTCAGGCGGCCACCACGGCGGTCGGTGGTGGCTGATATATATTATATAATATATTATATATATTATAATAAATATATATTATTTTGTTTCTGAATTTGAAAAATACTGAAAAACTGAAATTTATTTTTTTTGTTAAAAAGTATTTTTATAATTATCCAATGGATTTAAAAAATATATTGGATGGATCACAACCATCCACAAAATTAAACAAAAATTAAGGGCCATGGGGCTGGCCCTGGCCCACTGGGGCTTGGGCCCATGTGGGCTTATGAAATGTGGGCTTTTTGGCCCATGGGCCTTTTGCCCCTAGGGCCACGTGGGACTGGGGTTGTGCTGGCCCATATGGGCCAAATTGACAGCTCTATTGAACAACACAAACAGAAACAGAAATGTACAACACAGAAACAGAAATGTCATTCCCAATGAAAAAAGGTGACCAAACTAGTAGTGAATTTAAGTCCAAAATGCTAGTATATTGATACACCAAAATGACCTAAGGAGTGAAAAGGAAGACTGCTAGTATATTGATACACCAGAATGACATTCTCAGAATTAACTACCCCTGTGCCTTTGCTGAGATAAAGTCCACCTCCACGAACAGAAGCCACAGACCACCATCACAAAGACCACCTCCAGCAAAGCCATAGACCACCTCCAGCAAAGTCAAACTCAATAATACAAATGGAGCCACTAAAAATCACAAAGACAATAATTCAAGATGCCAGTTGTAACACCCCGATAAATTCTAACATGTAGAATCACCGAAATGCACTAAATGGCATACATCAGAGTAACTTCCTGTTATTGAAATATTGAACACAACTAAAACTTTTAAAATACATATCAATTGGTTCTCTGAACCTCATTAAATTCCTGAAAATGCTTAAGTTTCAAAACTTAAGACTTGTACATAATCCTGGTGTTCAATACTCAAAACATAAAGTAGTGGAAACGATTTTACAACTTAACAATGAAAGTCATACAATCGATGACATAACTAAATAAAAATACAAAGGGCTAAACGGAAATCCAATTTCCAATAGTTCCATGAGTCGCATCGGCTAACCGTGCTTTGTCGCCTTTGCTTTCCCCTGTTTCTCTGTAAAAACCACAAATATGAAGGGTGAGATAAACATTATCTCAGTGAGTCCTATCGAAACCCCTTACTAACTCTAGCGGTTCATTATGCTTTACTTTGAACTCGTGGCCCTAAAAAGCAACCACGTGGAAATATATTAAGTTCCTGTAACCTTTATGCTCATGGCCCTCCTAAGCGACACATGAAGCACACAATATTTTGTTCCATGATTTTAGCATAACACCTCAGCCTACCTATTTTATAGGCACTTCTTTGGCTTTGGTGAACCCATCCCGCTATTTCTAGTGGGTGAAACCTCTTGAGTCTAGGTTTTGGGGCTCATGACTTCCCCTCCCCTAGTATGCTAATCCTCTAAGGGTCGTCACCCTTATCTTCTTGTATTTATTATATATTATATATACATGTACCCGCAATGGGCCGTCTATGATTTCAGTCATGTACCGTCTATCCTTCCACGAGGGAAGGTATTTTGCCGTGAATTAACATTTCTTACCTTGACCGTTATGAATTAAGGGTGTACACTCGCGTTCACTAAGGTACGGTTTTCTTTAACATTTATACACGTGAGATTTACCTCAAACTTCTTTCGTTTCATGACATAAGTAGGTTTCCATCCTTGGGAAACATTGGGGAATCACTTGGAAAGGAATCGGAATCATTCGGAACGGATTTAAAAGGATTTTGAGTTGGGGTAAAAGAAGGATCCGCACGATCCGTGCCCCAGAGGCGCACGACCCGTGCGTATCACTTAAATTTCAGTTTTGAAAAACTTACAGGACGCACGGTCCGTGCCACAAGGGCGCACGAGCCGTGCGTGTCTTAAATTTTGAAAATGCTGAGTTGGGGTAACAGAAGGATCCGCACGATCCGTGCCCTTGTGAGGCACGATCCGTGCGTCCTTGCCAGTAGCCAATTTTCCGGTTTCGTGACATTTTACCAAGTCCGTTTCGATTCCAATTTCGTTCCGGTCGATATCCTAACATGACAATTATTATTCCAGACCAGTGAAAGCGATTTAAACAATCAAGCAACACATATCATCAATCAATAATCCAATCAATTTGAGCAATTATGCGATTTACGGTTTTTCGATAAAACGTTTTCGTCAAGTTTTCACAAAGCGGATTTTCAATAATATCGTTTCAGAAAGTAACATGACTTGACAAAAAAACATCCCTAAGCGAGTATAGAACTCACCGATTTGACGACCTCGCGAGAAATCACGTCCTCACACGAAACGACCGAACCGTAACCTCTCGAACGATCCCCGTAATCACGTACTCGCACCGAACTCGTCCGACACTCGAAACTGAACTTCGGAACAGCAACCAAACACAAATCCCAGCTAATGAACTTCCTCCTTGTCTACGAAATTGGCGTCTCTCGAACTTTGGCGATTCGATCCGAAATTTGAGGAACCAACATTTCCAATTCCACATCCGTTTTCCAGCATCAGTAAGCAGTTTTGTAACACGTCTATCTTGGTCAAATCGTGGCCAAAACCCTTCAAACAAGTTCCCATTGTGTAGATAATTTTATCTAGTTTCATATGGTTCTGGTTTCAAGTGCATGCACCCAGTACTCAGATAGCTATCACGAAAACAAGGGGCTGGGTTAAAACTGACTCTAATACAAAAACTGAAACTTGAAATTCCTTTTTCTTCCACCATACTCAATGAAATCGGTTCATTATTGTGCCTATTTCGAAGAATTTCTTGTCTAGTTTCTAAATCATCAAGAATCACGTTTATCTGAGCCGTGTACAGAGAGATATCGCTTAAACACTGAAGAGGGTTCCAACGGATTCTCCAGCAGAATATGGTTCTTCAAGGAGAACTTGTTGCATCTCCAACTCCATTTTTCTCACCTTGGGCCTTGAAGTTTAAGAAATGGTAGAATGGAATTCAGAAGGGTGATGATGGTGTTTTTGGTATCAAATTGAAGAGGAAGAAAAATGAAAGAGATTGGTGTAAAGACATTGCACATGCATAAAGGATTTGAGTGTAGCTCTTCACTTCTTTCTCACTCTCTCTCTCGAATTTCTCCTCCCTCTCTCTCTCACCATGTTTTCTGAGTTTTGATGAAAATGAAGCTGTTGGCTGTGTTACCAGCTGTGCAAGGCATTAAGTGGATGGGAAATGACCAAATTTCCCTCCACTTAACCATTCACTTTAATCTACCCTTAAATAACCCCTAACTCATAGTTAACTTCTAAAAATTGTGATTATGGTCTTATGGAGTTAAGAAGTATGTTTTGGTGTTGAGTAATTTGGGTTAGGCACTAGTAGAAAAAATGCCTTTTATATCTGTCATTTATATCGGTTAAAAACAGTCTGATATAAAAAGTGACGCGGTGGCAGTTTTGTAATTAAAATTACAATTTTTATATCGGTTGCCACTGGAACCGATATAGAAAGTGCAAAAATCATCTTTCATATCGGTTCCCTTGCATAACCGTTATAGAAAGTCCAAAAATTTAGGCTTTCATATCGGGTCACAAAACCACCCGTTATAGAAACCAAAAAATTTAGGCTTTTCTATTTCCCATCTCTATTCACTCGCTCTCACTCTCATTCACCGTTCGTAGTCTCCCTCATCTCTTCCACCCTCTCGAGCCTCTTCATTCACGAACCTCTTCTCCTTTTCACCTCTCCCAGAATCCTCAGCCACCATTGTCGCTTCCAGATCCGTCAATTCGTCTGCCTCGCCTTCAACCCTCCAAACCCTCGAGCCGTTTCCCTCGCCTTCAACCCTCTCCTTCAACCCTCGCCTTCAGCCTTCACTGTTCATCCATTCGCCACCGCCATTCGCCGCTTCATCGTTGCCGTTCACGGCTTCGTCGTCGTTCGTTGCCGGTTCACCGCTACTTTGTCGCTTTCCTTCTGGTTCGAGTCCTCTATTTCCCTCTGGTTTGATTTTTTTTCTTTTCGAAGTGTGATTTTGTTGTTGTTGCCGGTTCTGCTTTTGATTCCTCCTTCTGTTATTGATTTTGAGAATAACACTTTCTATTCAGAGGGTTTCATTAGCACTTTCTCCTTCAAGTTTTGGTTCTCAGAATGCTTTTCACTTACCACCTGGCACTCCTGAGGCACAAAGACTTGCTCGCTGGATCTGTAACAGCTATAGGTATTCCTTCTCAGAATGCAGAAAACATTTTGCTCCTGTCATATCAGTTCGCTTTCTTTGTTTTTGATAATGTCTTTGACATGCCATAGAAATCACTGAATAGTTTTTGAACAATGATGTATTCATTTTCCGTTTTCAAGCTGGACTTTTTTGTATTATTACAATTTCTAGACTTCATTCTTCTTTGCTTTTGATTTTCTAACAGTATACTAAACAACCAAACTCATGCTCTATGGTGTACTGAATTCAACAAAAGCTTGCTATCTTCAAATTTACTAACATTTGCTTGTTTATTGTGCCAGCCTCCATGGGACAAAGAAATTGACAAGAAGTTTATAATCCACTATACTTATGGGTGTGACTATACAATGAAGGTACTATGCTGGGATTATTAAGCTCCTAAACGTTTTATTATGCAGGGATTAAGCTCAAAGAAAAATTACACGTACGCATCTTTTTTTATTTTATTGCTTAGTGCTGTTACTAAATGTATGATGTTAAATATTCAGGGTGAGCTGACCTATGGAATGATTGGAGAATGGAGGTTTGATAAAAGATCTTCTGATCGTGTTGCTCCTCCAAAAAATCTGACATTGCCACCACCGGGTGTTCCAGAAAGTGTGGTATGTTTCATCACCCTTTGTGTTAGTGTGGTTATTTTGTTGAATTTCCTTCTCTTTATTGAGCTTAATCCCTGCATAATAAAACGTTTAGGAGCTTAATAATCCCAATATAGTACCTTCATTGTATAGTCACACCCATAAGTATAGTGGATTATAAACTTCTTGTCAATTTCTTTGTCCCATGGAGGCTGGCACAATAAACAAGCAAATGTTAGTAAATTTGAAGATAGCAAGCTTTTTGTTGAATTCAGTACACCATAGAGCATGAGTTTGGTTGTTTAGTATACTGTTAGAAAATCAAAAGCAAAGAAGAATGAAGTCTAGAAATTGTAATAATACAAAAAAGTCCAGCTTGAAAACGGAAAATGAATACATCATTGTTCAAAAACTATTCAGTGATTTCTATGGCATGTCAAAGACATTAACAAAAACAAAGAAAGCGAACTGATATGACAGGAACTGATCTGTAACAAAAACTATTGCTTTCTGCATTTCACATGCTTTCTGTGTTTGTGTGTGTCTGTATTTTATTTGCTTCGTTTTGGGCAATGAACGACAAACGTAATGGTATTGTTTTTGAAGTTAACATGTTATATTTTCTCTTGTTCCTTTTAGGAGGAAGCTTCTACCATTAGGGCTGCTGGAAAAGCATGGTACAACACTATGGTCTCTGATTCTGATTACGCTGAATTTGACATCTTCAGTAAATGGTTGGGTGTTTCACAGTGAACTGCATCATTTATAGGCCTTACACATGTTCACTATCACCAACACAGACTTGCAAAAACAGGTTTGTTGATATCCTACTTTTGAATCTCCTATGTCATACTAGGCCAACCACTATCACCAACACAGACTTGCAAAACATAAAAAGCTTTTTAATCTAAGGAAGGTTAGCTAACAAGAAGAAACTTGTAAGCGTTGCAATGCTGCAAGAAGCTTTTTAATTCTCTAGTGATACCCTCATTCATGGATATCTGTTTGGAAAAAACTGGTTTGTCAATGCTCAAAAAGAATTTACAAATTGTTTTATAAATTATGTGTTGATGTGTAGTAGTTATTGTCTGTAAATATATGTCTCTACCTTAATGTAGATCTGTTTGACTTTGATATTATACTCTCAGCATTGGTGGTCTTCTAAGTACATATTTTGCGGTTGATGATCTTATACATGAATAAATTCTGGATTTATAATTTACTGTCTGTTTAGGAACTCTGGCAAAGTATACTGCTGGTCAAGTGTATTACTATCCAGCCTTCCAATCAGCCATTCATGGGAAGAAATTGAGACACGAATTAAGGAGAGACCTCACTAGAGAAACTGCATGGGAAAGTTCAGATGCGTATTAGGTGTGCAAAAGGTCTGTGCATTTGTTATGTCTTAGAAATGATTACCTTCCTTGCCTCCTTTTGTTTTCTGTTGTTTCAAGCAACGTGGTATAAAGATTAAACACATAATATTGATTTGCATGCTTCACAATGTTGCCCTCCATATATGTTGCAGATATATGATTGGATGAACAATAGGCCAGAGAGGTTTAGAATGTCAGCAAGTGATGCTGCAATTCAGTTAGATCTAATAGCAAAAGTTCATGGAGTTTCTACGGCTGAAGGATATTTTCTGAACCTGACTAATTATTTGAAAGACAAGAGGACACATGGTGCCCTCTTGAATGTATATGTTCATTCTAGATTGAAAGAGAAGGCAGAATCTTTACTTGACATAATGAATAATGAGGAGTAGGGGGTATTTAATACATCCGCTACTGTTTAATTTAATGATGACTTTGTATATGAACCTTGAGGAATATGATAAAGTTGATATGTTGGTTTCAGAAATGAAAGAGAAGAATATACAGCTAGATATATATACATATAATATCTGGTTATTTTCTTGTGGATCTCAAGGATCAATAGAAAAGAGGGAATAAGTGTTTGACCATTGTTTTTTTTTTTGCAACAGAAGGATTTAGAGTTCATGGAAGATAACCTCACTTTTTTTTTTTCAAAAAAAAAAAGACTTTTCATATCGGTTCTCATAGAAAACCGATATGAAAAGTCTCATTTTTTTAAAAAAATGAGACTTTTCATATCGGTTTTCTATGGGAACAGATATGAAAAGTCTCTTTTTTTAAAAAAAAAAGACTTTTCATATCGGTTCTAGGGGCAACCGATATAAAAACAACTTTTCATAACGGTTCATGAACCGATATGAAATGTCTCTATTTTTTATATCTCCTTTTTCGGCATCGGTTCGGGAACCGATATGAAATGTCAATTTTAACCGATATAAAAAGCCTTTTTTCCACTAGTGAGGGTTCGAAAGATATGGAAATGACCAAAATACCCTTGGTCCCCTAATCCTCACATAATTCTATTTCTACCTCAAAACGATCACGTAATTCGTACCATTAGCAACTAAATGTTGCTTTCACGCTTTTAACATGTCCATGACTTGAATTATCATTTTATTGAATACCAATTCGCTAGTTAATTTCTCGAAACGAAATTAACCGAAATTAGGGATGTTACAATCACCCCAACTTTTAAAAATTTTGTCCTCAAAATTGAACAAAACGTACCTCAATCGAAAAGATGGGGATATTTCACCCGCATGTTCTCCTCTACTTCCCATGTCGCTTCGTCGGGTGATGCACCGTCCCAAAGCACCTTGACAATAGGAATTGGTCTCGTCCGGAGCGCTTTCTCACCACGTTCGATGATCCTGACTGGTGTTGGCTGAAAAGATAAATCCGGTCTGATGTCAATTGCTTCATAACTCAATGGCTGACTCGGACCGGGGATATACTTCCTCAATTGCGATACATGAAACACATCATGCAATCTGGACAATGCTGGAGGTAATGCAATGCGATATGCTACTGGCCCAACTCGCTCGATAATCTGGACGGGTCCAACATACCGAGGACTGAGCTTCTTCGCTCGCAATGCGATACCAGTCCCGATGGTTGGAGAAAGTCTCAGAAAGACATGGTCTCCTTCTTCAAATTCTAACGGCCTTCTTCTCTTATCGGCATAACTCTTTTGTCGACTCTGAGCGGCCTTCATCCTTTCCTTTATCTGACGGATCTTCTCCGTAGTCTCACGGACCAAATCCGGTCCCAACAATCTATGCTCACCTACATCCCACCAACACAACGGTGTTCTACACTTCCTTCCATACAATGCTTCATATGGAGCCATTCCTATACTAGAATGGTAACTGTTGTTGTATGAAAATTCCACCAATGGAAGGTGATCCTCCCATCTGCCTCCACTGTCGAGTACACAAGCCCTCAACATATCTTCCTATGTCTGAATTGTTCTCTCAGTCTGCCCGTCTGTCTGTGGATGGTAAGCCGTGCTAACACACACTGTTGTTCCCAACGCCATATTCAATGCTCTCCAAAATCGAGATGTGAACTTGGGATCTCGATCACAGATGATACTTGTAGGGATTCCATGCAACTTCACAATATTCTTGAGATACTCATCTGCTAACCTAGCAACCTTGTGATTCGAACGCACCGGAATAAAATGGGCGGACTTGGTCAGGCGATCCACCATTACCCAAATTGAATCATTTCCGGCTTGGGACTGTGGCAATCCCATGTCAAAATCCATAGAAATGCTTTCTCATTTCCATTCTGGTACATTTAATGGTTGCAATTGGCCACCTGGCTTCTGGTGCTCTATCTTGACCCTTTGACATGTCAAACATCGAGACACAAACTCTGCAATATCCACTTTCATACCCGTCCACCAGTACAATTGCTTCAAATCTCGATACATCTTGGTAGACCCAGGATGCATTGAGAAATGACTCTTATGAGCCTTTTGTAAAACTTGCCTCTTCACATTCTCATCATTCAGCACACAGATTCTACCATCAAAGTAAATCACACCATCACCATCTTCGGTGTAATTCGGCAACCTCTTCTGCGCTTGCAGCTCTAAATCAACCTCTTGGGCTGAGCGAATCAGATTTCTCAAAGGACTCGAAATCCGAATGTGGCTCAACACCAACCTATTCCTTCTTGGCTTCACTCTCAAATTAAGGTCTCTAAACGATTCCAACAATGACATCTCATGAATCATCAGTTCTGCAGTGTG
The DNA here is from genome assembly GCA_039519185.1 of Astragalus membranaceus. NCBI lineage: Eukaryota > Viridiplantae > Streptophyta > Magnoliopsida > Fabales > Fabaceae > Astragalus > Astragalus membranaceus. The sequence continues at coordinate 147,336,169 of CM076848.1, read as the reverse complement.
GATAGACTTTCTGCTCAAAGCATCAGCCACAACATTCGCCTTACCAGGATGGTACTTCAATTCAAAATCATAATATTTCAGGAACTCTACCAATCTTCTCTATCTGTTGTTCAACTCCTTTTGGTCAAACAAATACTTAAGGCTCTTGTGGTCACTAAAGACTGCGAAACGAGACCCTTACAGGTAATGTCTCCAAATCTTTAGGGCAAGCACAATCGCCGCCAACTCTAAATCATGAGTTGGGCAATTCTCTTTATGCGGTTTCAGTTGTCTGGAGGCATAAGCAACTACTTGCTGATTCTGCATTAGGACACATCCCTAACCCTTACCAGAGGCGTCGCAATAGATTTGGAATCCTACGGACGAATCTGGCAGAATCAGGACAGGTGCAGAAGTCAAACGATTCTTCAATTCCGCAAAACAATCATCACAGCCTGAGTCCCAGACAAACGGCTGACCTTTGCGAGTTAACCGAGTAAGTGGAAGAACCAGCTGGGAAAATCCTTGAATGAATCTCCGATAATACCCAGCTAATCCCAAGAAACTTCTTACCTCAGTAACTGTAGATGGTTGTTCCCAGTCTACCACAGCTTCAATCTTACTAGGATCCACTGCAACACCAGCCTGAGATATCACATGGCCCAGAAACTTAACTTCGGGCATCCAAAAATCACATTTGGATGGCTTAGCGTACAACTTCGTCTCCCGGAGTACGTTCAGAACAATTCAGAGATGTTGCACATGCTCCTCAATTGTTTTAGAGTACACCAAGATATCATCAATGAACACCACAACAAACTGATCCAGATAGGGATTAAAAATCCGATTCATATAGTCCATGACTATGGTTGGAGCATTGGTCAAACCGAAGGGCATCACTACAAATTCGTAATGTCCATACCTCGTACGGAAAGCGGTCTTCGGGATGTCCAAAGCTCGAACCCTGATTTGGTGATAACCGAACCTCAAATAAATCTTTGAAAATACAGAAGCTCCCCTCAATTGGTCTAGCAAATCATCAATCCTCGGTAACGGGTACTTAATCTTAATAATCACCTTGTTCGACTGACGGTAATCAATGCACAATCTCATACTTCCGTCCTTCTTCTTAACAAGTAACACTAGAGCACCCCATGGTGAGGCACTCGGCCGGATAAACTGTTTGGAAAATAGCTCTTCCAATTGGACTTTCAATTCCCTCAACTCTAACGGCGACATTCTATACGGGGCTATAGAAATTGGTCCAGTGCCCGGAACCAACTCTATAGAAAACTCCACCTCACGATCCGGAGGTAACGAAGGAACTTCATCAGGAAACACATCAAGGAATTCATTAACAATTTGCACAGAAGGTAGATCTAAACATGTCTCAGTAGACGCAGATAACATCATAACGTAGGTTCTTGCTCCTTGGAAAATGATAAACACTAGTGTAGCGACCGAAAAATCCGGAGGAGGGATTCTTCGAAGTTTCTTGAATGAAGCTGCCACCAAAGTTTTAGTTTAAGGGCAAACATTGGAAAATCCCTATTGAATGGATAAAGGGGTCTTGCAGACCAAATTTAGGCTCGGGAGTCGTTTATGCGTAGGGAAGGTATTAGCACCCTACGACATCCTTCCTAAGGAAGGTTACCTTTTAACTAAATGTGTAAATATTTATTAATTCAAAGATAATGCTTTTACCCTTAGAATAATAATAATAAAGAAGACTCGATAAACAGTTTGTTATTTTTTGTACTTTTTGAGAAAAACGAGATAAATGAATTAAAAGAAAAAAAAATGTTTTTTTATTAATGCAATTGACAGAGGTCGGCCGCCCTCTGCTCCTACGTATCTCCTGGTAGAGAATCAAATCACACGTAGTTCTTGGTAGAAAATGTTTGTGTGTTGGTGTTTTTTTTTTTATTTTTGAAAATTGGGATAGGCGTTCGTGACGACCAAACAAGTGAAACTCAGAGTGGTCGTCACTCATAACCCGTTTTGAAAACAAAAGTTGTTATTAGCGGTCAAACAAGCGGAACTCAGAGTGACCATTAATAATAACTCATTTTTAGTGAGTTTGATTGTTTGGAAGAAAAATATCGGTTTAAAGGCCTTACAGTGCAATAAAAAACGCGATGGGTTATAATAATAGCGTAGGTGCGATCAACAGGCGGTGTTGTGTAGAAAGAGGGGCTGTAAACAGCGAGCCCAACGGCTTTTGGAGGCTGGGCTGTGCGGGGAGGAATATATTAATGAAAAACAGGGGGGTGCAGAAAGCAAGCCCACTTCATTTTAGTGGTGAGCAGGCTTGAGGATTTATGGGCTTTTGTAGGGGTGCTATGAGTAAAATGATGAGGTGTGGTTAGTATTCTGATATAAAAAATTAAAAAAAAGGGAAATAAATCAACTTAAGTATACGACAGGTTTTAGGAAAAAACTAGTTTCACCTCCTCTCATCTCCAGCGCCGCAGCTGGACCTTCTTTGGAGAGAGGGAGAGTGATTTCGAGGAGAGAGAAAATGAGGGAGAGAGAGATATTACGGCGTGAGAGAGGCAGAGAGGAAACGCGATGGAGGGAAGGAGGAGGACGAAGGCGGCGATGATGGTGGAAGGAGCGACGGTGGTCTTTTCGTTCGTGCTGGGGTGGCGACGGCGAGAGGGAGGACCGATGGTGGTTTCTGTCAGAACTCAACCGTGGTGGGTTGTCCTCGGTGAGTGACGGCGACCGTGAGAGAAAGGAAGATGACGGTGACTACGGCGCGGACGCCGGACGAGCGACGCCGAGAGGAAGACGACGACAGCGACGGTGGTTTGCGTTTGTGGCGGTACGGTGGCGCAGAGGGTGGATAGAGGTAGAAGTTGTGGGTTGTAGTGATGGTGGTTTTGGGTGGTGTGTTGGCGAAGAGAGAGAGGGCTGAGACAGTGGGTTACGGTGGAGAGGTGGTGGTGCACGATGGTTCTGTGGCTTTTTGGTGGTTGGCGGTGGTAGGCTATGGCGGTTGTTTGGTGGTTACGGTGGTGACAGCCATATTTTGGTTGTTGTTTTTTTCTTTTTTATTTGAATGGCACTCTGTTTTGCTGTTTCCCCAGAGTGTATGTGTATCTGTGCGTGATGCTGTCTCTGTGTTGTATCTGTGTGTGGTGTTGAATCTGTGTATCTGTGTATCTCTACATTGTTTTTTTTTCTTGAAGCCGTGTGTTTCTGTGAGTGTGTGCCTTTTTTTTGGGTATTTGTTGTGTGTGTTTTCTGTGTTGAATCCGTCCCTTTCCCCCGTATCTGTTTCTGTTTCTTATAGAGGATTTGTGTGCTGTAGGTGCGGAAGGAAGCAGGGGATTGAAACCCTTTGGGGACAAATTCTGCAGAGCCAATACAAACCACCCAGAGGTGGTGGTACTGCTACTGCAAAAGGCTGTGTTGTTGGTGCTAAGAATGGGAAGACAGCAAGGAACAAGGAGAAAAAGGCTTGGGCTGGTAGCCAAAAATGAATTCCTGCCACTGCAACAACAAGGGCAGCAGCGCTGCCTCCTATTTTTTTACTTTTGTTTTAATTTTTTTTTTGTACCTTTTGTATTTAATTTTTGTCCATAGGTGTAACAAAATTGACTTCTTGGCTGTACCCTTATTTTGTAAAAAAAACTGTTTACAATAACAATAATAATAAAGCATTCATCCCAAATCTGATTTTTATTAGATTTTTTTATAACAATATAACCAATTAAACTAACAACAATGACGATAAAAATATGTACATTATTAGGAATAAACATACGCACACGACGAGACGAGAACACGCGTTCGCAATGAGAATACGCGAGTTCGTGCACCAAAATGAACGCTTGTACACAACGAGACATGGATCCGTGAAAAGTGTGTACATTATTAAAAATAGCACGCGCGCACAAATGAGAAGTAACACGCCTATGCACAATGACAAAAACAACATTTTGGATTTTCTAGTAAACTTTAAACTAGCCGGACAAAATTAGGGTATGACAACTAGCATCAGTGAATGAGGTAACAACTTCAGAATTAGTCGGTTGTAGCTCCACTGATTCGGAGGCAAAACCGATAGTCTGATGAAAACAATCTGTAGTCACATGATTGGCGGTCATCCAACTTATACTTAGGACAATATCCACATACTCGGTGGAGTGTCCGTAGCCTTGACTTTCTGAGCATCTGCAGTGTAGACCCTCTCTCGAGCTGAAGTAGGCTTATCTGACTCTTTCTTTTTCCTCATTTTGGGCACTCTGGATTGAGTGACCTCTTTTTCTTAAATATTACCACTGAGTCGCACTAGGACGACATTCACCTCTTGGGCTTCCTACCAGCAAAACACTTGGAGAATCTTGAGGAATCATACAACTGCACTTTCTTTCCTTTGATAGGTACCCTTTTAACTTTGCATTCGGAGTTGATGGCTTAACTACCTCCTTCTATCCAACATTCCCTAAGATGAAACTGGTTTTAAGGAACTTCGGTCTTGGTCGAGGACTACGTCTTGGTCATCCTTCCATAATTCCGCTTACGATACACCAAGTATTGAGTTGATCAGGCTCAATGTCTCTTAGCATCACAAGTGTAATCACAACAAGGACTAACAAGGAATCGACTCAACCCTAAACTAAACTAAGCCCGACTAGGTCGAACTGCTCTAATACCATAATCTAACACCCCGATAAATTCTAACATGTAGAATCACCGAAATGCACTAAATGGCATACATCAGAGTAACTTCCTGTTATTGAAATATTGAACACAACTAAAACTTTTAAAATACATATCAATTGGTTCTCTGAACCTCATTAAATTCCTGAAAATGCTTAAGTTTCAAAACTTAAGACTTGTACATAATCCTGGTGTTCAATACTCAAAACATAAAGTAGTGGAAACGATTTTACAACTTAACAATGAAAGTCATACAATCGATGACATAACTAAATAAAAATACAAAGGGCTAAACGGAAATCCAATTTCCAATAATTCCATGAGTCGCATCGGCTAACCGTGCATTGTCGCCTTTGCTTTCCCCTGTTTCTCTGTAAAAACCACAAATATGAAGGGTGAGATAAACATTATCTCAGTGAGTCCTATCGAAACCCCTTACTAACTCTAGCGGTTCATTATGCTTTACTTTGAACTCGTGGCCCTAAAAAGCAACCACATGGAAATATATTAAGTTCCTGTAACCTTTTTGCTCATGGCCCTCCTAAGCGACACATGAAGCACACAATATTTTGTTCCATGATTTTAGCATAACACCTCAGCGTACCTATTTTATAGGCACTTCTTTGGCTTTGGTGAACCCATCCCGCTATTTCTAGTGGGTGGAACCTCTTGAGTCTAGGTTTTGGGGCTCATGAATTCCCCTCCCCTAGTATGCTAATCCTCTAAGGGTCGTCACCCTTATCCTCTTGTATTTATTATATATTATATATACATGTACCCGCAATGGGCCGTCTATGATTTCAGTCATGTACCGTCTATCCTTCCACGAGGGAAGGTATTTTGCCGTGAATTAACATTTCTTACCTTGACCGTTATGAATTAAGGGTGTACACTCGCGTTCACTAAGGTACGGTTTTCTTTAACATTTATACACGTGAGATTTACCTCAAACTTCTTTCGTTTCATGACATAAGTAGGTTTCCATCCTTGGGAAACATTAGGGAATCACTTGGAAAGGAATCGAAATCGTTCGGAACGGATTTAAAAGGATTTTGAGTTGGGGTAACAGAAGGATCCGCACGATCCGTGCCCCAGAGGCGCACGACCCGTGCGTATCACTTAAATTTCAGTTTTGAAAAACTTACAGGACGCACGGTCCGTGCCACAAGGGCGCACGACCCGTGCGTGTCTTAAATTTTGAAAATGCTGAGTTGGGGTAACAGAAGGATCCGCACGATCCGTGCCCTTGTGAGGCACGATCCGTGCGTCCTTAACAGTAGCCAATTTTTCGGTTTCGTGACATTTTTCCAAGTCCGTTTCGATTCCAATTTCCTTCCGGTCGATATCCAAACATGACAATTATTATTCCAGACCAATGAAAGCGATTTAAACAATCAAGCAACACATATCATCAATCAACAATCCAATCAATTCGAGCAATTATGCAATTTACGGTTTTTCGATAAAACGTTTTCGTCAAGTTTTCACAAAGCGGATTTTCAATAATATCGTTTCAGAAAGTAACATGACTCGACAACAAAACATCCCTAAGCGAGTATAGAACTCACCGATTTGACGACCTCGCGAGAAATCACGTCCTCACACGAAACGACCGAACCGTAACCTCTCTAACGATCCCCGTAATCACGTACTCGCACCGAACTCGTCCGACACTCGAAACTGAACTTCGGAACAGCAACCAAACACAAATCCCAGCTACTGAGTGTAGCTCTTCACTTCTTTCTCACTCTCTCTCTCGAATTTCTCCTCCCTCTCTCTCACCATGTTTTCTGAGTTTTGATGAAAATGAAGCTGTTGGCTGTGTTACTGGCTGTGCAAGGCATTAAGTGGATCGGAAATGACCAAATTGCCCTCCACTTAATCATTCACCTTAATCTACCCTTAAATAACCCCTAACTCATAGTTAACTTCTAAAAATTGTGATTATGGTCTTATGGAGTTAAGAAGTATGTTTTGGTGTTGAGTAATTTGGGTTAGGATTCGAAAGATATGGAAATGACCAAAATACCCATAATCCCCTAATCCTCACATAATTCTATTTCTACCTCAAAACGATCACGTAATTCGTACAATTAGCAACTAAATGTTGCTTTCACGCTTTTAACATGTCCATGACTTGAATTATCATTTTATTGAATACCAATTCGCTAGTTAATTTCTCGAAACGAAATTAACCGAAATTAGGGATGTTACACCAGTGGTTATGTTTTGACACAAGATGGAGACAATAATTCAATAATAGCACTGATTGTGACACTGGTTATGTTTTGACACAAGATGCCAGCATTGACACTGCTAGCCATCAGGACAAATCTGAAGCTGTTTCAGAGTTGTGTGGGACAAGTGGACTTCCACAGTGCTGCAAGAACGGATGTGATAATGATTGTGTTAATGATAATAGTCACCTTAGCCAGCCAGAAATTATTATTGGATGATTATTAGCACTGCATTGGCTGGATTTATCAAATTTATCAATTTACTAAATTGCCTAATTTATCAAATCCTAAAATTATAAAGATGAGAAACCCTAATAGAAATAGAGAGGGAACCGCAAGAGGAGGAGTAGTACCTGGGTGCGACGGTGGTGCTGTGGCGAAGGGAGACGCAGCGGTGGTTTGGTATTGTTGAATCTCTACAATATGAAATGACACAAGACTAAACATTAGTTAATCAACTAAAATACGTCTTGGCAGGCTTATTTATCAGTGAGGTGAAAACAAATAATAATTAATTAGTTGAAAATTTAGAGCTTAAATTTTAAGGGAAAGAACAACTAATGTAAACAATTGATAGTTACAGAATAATGTGAACAACTCATCATATAACATCCGTAAATTTGAAAGTGGTCTGGGTCATAGATATAAGTCATTTGCAAATTCAGAATAAAAATAGGGGAAAATAGGAATCCAGTTTTACTACAGCTAGTACATGAATGCTAATAAATTATACATAGCATACAAGCTATGCTGCAAAGATGAACTAATAAAGAAAGATAATGAATTCAATATGCAAAATCGGAATTTATCGTAAGAAGAGAAACAAACAATTTAGCAAAATAGGATTCATAAAGATGAGAAACCCTAATAGAAATGGAGAGGGAAGAGAACTGCAAGAAAGGGAAGACGTACCAGCCAGAGGAGGAGTAGTGCGCGCTGTGGCGACGGTGGGAGACGCAGCGCAACGGGAGACTCAGCGGTGGTGCGCGCTGTGGCGACGGTGGTTCTCCGCGCAGCAAGAGTGAGAGACACAACAGAGCAACGGAGGTGCGAACGGTGGTGGAAGAGATGAGGGAGAGGTGCGAACGGTGGTGGAGGAGATGAGGGAGCGAACGGTGGTGGAACGTGGAAGAGATGAGGGAGCGACGGTGGTGGAACGCGTGGAAGAAATGAGGGAGAGAGCGAACAGAATGAGAGGAGTTTCTATAACGGGTGGTGTTTTGACCCGTTATAGAAGCCTTGATTTTTTCACTTTCTATAACGGTTATGAAATGGATCCGATATGAAAGATGGTTTTTACACTTTCTATATCGGTTCCTGTGGAAACCGATATAAAAAGGGTAATTTTAATTACAAAACTGCCACCGCGTCACTTTTAACATCAGGCCGTTTTTAACCGATATAAATAGCAGTTATAAGAAACATTTTTTCCACTAGTGGCAACGTCATCCTATGAGCCTTGAGTATCAGATGATAACCCCCTAGTAGCCAGGACAAAGCAGCACAGTAGATGGACAACCTGTGACTATGATACAATAAAGTCACCACAATGTTACGTTCTCATATCCATAAAAATTGCTCACTCCATTCCTTTACAGCCACCTAACAAGACCATTTCACCCACGAGCCCTCAAGAGAAGCACCTTATTTGGCGAGGCTATTGGCGATCTCATTGGATTCTCTTGTTTTATGAGTAAGGGAGATGTTCCCCAGAATCCATAGAATGATCCTCAGCTTATTTCCGTAGAAGCCAAGGTTCCATGGGCATGAAGATTTCGCCCAGGCAATCGCTACTTGGGAGTCAGATTCCACGATCAGGCTCCCACTTTTCAACCACTCCGTTTCTAGGGAAAGTTCCAAGGCTGTGACGATAGCTAGGATTTCCGCCTCGTTAGAATCTCTGATGCCGGTATGAGCCGCAAACTTACCAAGTACACGTCCTTTGTCGTCGCGCAGCACCCCGCCTATTCCGGCCGGGCCCGATTTTCCTTTGGAATGATCCATCTACAATCCATTTCCATGATCGTGGTGCGGGAGGATCCCACTTTGATTTGACATGTTGGTTGGTAGCTTTTTTCCATGATGATACCCCATCAAGGTTTATAACAAAGTCACCTGGGCTATAAGGGCAATCTGTCGCCCACCCTTTCATCCAGAAGCCGAGTCTCAGCATTGTTTGGTAGCTCTCATGATCCCAATCCGTCTTTACCTTGTCAAATACCACTCTATTTCTAGTATTCCAAATGGACCACAAAACAACGTAGTGTAATGATACCCACAGCTTTCTACGAAAGGAACCATCGACTGACTCACACCACACCTCCATCCATTTAACACAAGTATCAGTAATACACTACAAGAAAAACTGGATTTCGGCAGGGCAAAATCTGCCGAAAAAGCCAAAAATCCGCCAAAAATGCGGATTTTCGGCGCCGATAACTAGCTCGCAGCAAACGGTTTCCGGCGGATTTTGTGGCGCCAAAAAAACCGCCGGAAATTTCCGGCGGATAATCCGCCGGAAAATCCAAAAAAAATTCGTATGAATCTATCCGCCGGAAAGTCCACAAAATCCGCCGGAAATTTCCGGCAGAGTATCCGCCAGAAAGTCCACTAATCCGACAGAAAGTCCACTAATCCGCCGGGAAATTTCCGGCAGAGTATCCGCCAGAAATTCGTATGAATCGTTTTAAAAATCGTTTTATTTAAAAATTTAATATTATTTTATTAAAAATTTTAATTATTGATAAAAAATAAAATTTAATAATTAATTAATTTACTATTTAAAAAAATAAAAATTAGGAATGAAAGTTAATCATTAATTTAACTAAATATATATCCATGCAACAAAAAAAATATCCATACAATAAAAAAATATTCATACAACAAAATAAAATAATCCAAAGCTATTGGGGCGGTTGCTGGCTGACTCATCACCCTGATAATAGGTATCATCAGATGAAAGAAAAGCACTAATCGAATCGATATTATTAAAATCGATGTGGGGCTGCTGGGGTGACCGCCGCTGGGGGTGCTGGTTTAGCTGGTTTGCCTGGTGGGGTGACTGCTGCTGCGGCTGCTGGTATGGCTGCTGGTATGGCTGGTATGGCTGAGGTGCATACTGCTGGGAATACTGGGGTGCATACTGCTGGTGAGGCCACTGCTGAAATGCACCGCCGTAATGCTGCTGCGGCTGCTGCGGCAGGTAGGATGGCATATGTGATGAGGATGGCCTCGAGTGCTGAGACATCAGCTGATCCTGCAAAAACTTAAAGCGCTCCTCAGCTACCCTAGCCTGCTCATCGATGCACTCCGCAGCTACCCTAGCCTGCTCCTCCATGCGCTCCCACAGCTACCCTACCCTAGCCTGCTCATCGAGGAACCAGAATATTGTGAAGCTGATAGACTCGGAATAATGCTTGTTCGGAAAGCAGCCGGTCCAATACCACCTGATCCCACCATACGATTACTCTTTTGGGGACCAACTGCTCTCTCCCAAATATCACGAGCTACTCTAGCCTCCTCCACTGGATCGATATCAGCTGCCCCACTGCTCTATTGTGACTGATGGTACTCAGTCAGCCCACCCTGGAAGCTCTCCTGAAAAAAATATCCCAATAAATAAATAACTATAGCAAAAGTAGCCTTAATATAATATTCCTCGCCCGATATAAATATTAATATAAATAATAAACATTAATATATAATTGTAAAAGTAGTTTTACCTGAATATTCCTCGCCCGATCTGTAGCAAAGTCACCAGTGTCCTCCCGCATATGAAGGTAGCGATGCAACTCAGGAAAAGTGATTGCCCTTTGTTCTCTCGCCTCCTATATATATATATATATATATATATATATATATATATATATATATATATATATATATATATATATATATATATATATATATATACAAATTATTAATTAATACACATGAAAATGACTAGTTAATTATAAATAATTAATTAGTCAAGTAATAAAGAAATAAATTTACCAAACGCCTGTGACGCGTTACAGTATTAACACTCCCCCCTGTGTGTGTGCAGCCACCTTTTTCAGAAGCACGGTTCTTCTTGGCTTTCTCACAAAAATTCCTAAATTCTGGTGTCTGCCAGTACTCCTGTAACCCAGCCCAAGTTGAGTCCCCCATATAAAATGGCTTCGCATTCTTACCGCGCGCCTCCCACAGTAATTCAGAATAGCGATGGGAACATCTCTTATGGAAGACTCTCTCAACTTCCCTTTGCTGCTCTGGTAACCATGTACATATTTCCTATTTAAGAAATTTACAATAATGTTGTTAATTATAAGACAAATTAATTAATCAAGTCAATAAGATAATACACCAAATTAATTAATTATTTCGTAGAACAACTTACCAAAAATGATTTTAACATCCTCCCAATTGCCTTTGTATCTTTTCTAACAGTCGTCCAATTCTTCCAGCTGCTGGTGAAATTCTCATCGATTGTTTTTGTGATGGCGGTAGCTGTAGCCTTCGAAGGAAGAAACCTGCATTAAAAAAAGATGAATTTTATTACACCAAAATATATAAGTTATATAAAAGGAAACAAAAATAAATTAATAAATAATAATATATATACTTACGAATCGCCAGCAGTCTCCAATATGATACGCCCATCAGGTGTATACCTCACCACCTCACGGTCAAAAGTGAATGTGCGTACCCCATCAGAATCAACATCTGTCGGGGCTAAGCCCTCAGTAGCAGCAGGAATCACTGGGTCCCCTGCAGCACTAGTACTAGCACCCTCAGACCCAGGTGGTGGCAAATATCTGCCACAAGAAACAACTACACGAGCAGGCTGAACACGACGCCCTAGGCGAGTAGAAGTCTTCCGCCTGCTAGTGCTTGCGGCATCACCCGTAACAGGTGGAGGAACATATGTCTCGTCGTCGGATCCTGAGTGAGATGCCATGCTAGACATATACATTTAAACAAACAAACATACACTAAACAAAGTTAACATAAACATACTAAACAAAAATATATAAACATAACAAACATAAATTACATCGTTGATTAAAAATAGGTTAACATATATATTGTTGAAACAAAAATAACTAATTGGAAACCCATTCATTCTCAAAATCATCTTCATCAGAGGAGTGAATTCTTGATACACAAATGTGGTCTGTTGCATCTTCATCAGTATCTTCTTCGTTATCAACTTCATCGCCGGTGTTTGGCTCATCACATAAACGACTAATGGGTTCAACTTGAATCACTTCATTTACATTAGACATCTCTTCCATTTGATATGGCACATCTTCCACCGTGTCATCATTTGTCTCAATGCGACCTCTTGGTTTTGTTTTAATTGCGACACACCAACCACGCCTATCAGTCCGCGTTGATGGATAAGGGACATAATAGACTTGTCTCACATTTTGTGCAATGACAAACGGATCATACAGTCGATATCTACCATTCATTTTAATGTCCACTGTATTTGACTTTGGATTCACCATTGTTCCTCGAGCAGACGGATCAAACCAATTACAATAAAAAAAACCACTACCTTCTGACTAAAATCTAGATGGGGGTACAAAAGTTCATATATGTGTTGAACCACACCATAAAAATCATCTTCACCTCCTCTAGTGACACCCTTCATGCACACTCCACTATTGGCTGTCTCTCTGCCCTGTGTCCATTCATTGGTGTGAAATTTGTATCCATTGACAAAGTATGTGTGTCATTCTTTAACACATCTTCGAGGACCGTCTGATATGTTCCTCAAGTGTTGGTTGGTAGGAGTTGGTGGGAGGGCATAAACATGTTGCCTAAACCACGTTGGAAAATGTGCATTAATATGAGCAGAAGATTGTTGCTCACTTACGTCCTCTGATGACAAGAATTCCCTAAAAAGAAATAATTAATTGTTACACATTTGTCTACTTTATATTAACTAATTAAGATCGATCATTAATGTTGCGGAACATACTCAATAAATGGTTGCACCTCAGTACAGTTTATCAACACATGAACATGTGCTGAACTTAACTCTTCATCTGTTAGCCAGTGAATTGACTCCTTCCCAGATGGACGACCGGGTAGACAAAAGATAGACAAAGCTAAATGATGTCTAGGCCATTCAGTATCCATTTCATTTCGAGTGCTTCGAGGAGCAAACTCATTCTTGAAATAATAAGAACAAAAATGTGTTGTTTCACGGTGTAAGTAAGAAGAACATATCAATCTTTCAACTCTAGCTTTGTTTTTCACCGATATTTTTGAATCACCCATGAACCTAGAGAAAATGATATTAATTAACATAATAATCATATATTTTAAACTTGTTTCTTATATTATAAAAATTAACTGACCTTTCAAACGGATACATCCATCTGTATTGGACAGGTCCGCCAGGTTTAGCTTCATATGCGAGATGCACCGGTAGATGCTGAATAGAATCAAAGAAACCAGGCGGAAATACTCTCTCCAACTTGCATAAGATAAGTGGGATGTCTTGTTCCAATTTTGAAAGATCATCAGCTTTTAGTGTTGCAGAACACAAATTCTTAAAGTATTGACTTATTTCAATGAGCGGATTCAAAACGTGTGTTGGCAACGAACTGAAAGCGATAGGAAGTAAGCATTCCATGAATACATGACAATCATGGCTCTTCATCCCATGCAACCTCCCATTATCCACATCCGCACATCTAAATAAATTGGAAGAATAACCGTCTGGCATTTTCAACTCTTTTATCCACTGATAAACTGCTTTCGCTTGTTCGGTAGATAAAGTATAATTGGCTTTGGGTTTCAAAGTCCTAGTACATTGCTCAACCAACAACAAATCCTTTCGTCTACAGTAATGATCTATATCCTTCCTAGCTTTCTCATTGTCTTTCCTTTTGCCTTTCACGTTCATGACAGTGTTAAATATGTTGTCAAAAAAATTCTTTTCAATATGCATGACATCGAGATTGTGTCTCAATAGATTATCTTTCCAATAGGGAAGTTCCCAAAAAATACTTTTTTTTGTCCAATTGTGCCATTGTCCATAGCCATCTGGACGAGAAACACACCCGCTACGACTTCCACGAGAGGGATATCCCTAACACTATTCCAAACTTCCACTGGTGTCAACCTACGAGGAGGTCCAGCTGTTTCAACATTTCCCTTGATGAACGCATATTTCTGCTTTCTAAATGGGTGATCCATAGGTAAGAACCTACGGTGCGAGTCAAACCATGAAGTTTTTCCTCCGTATTTAAGACTAAAAGCCTTTGTGTCAACCATGCAAATCGGACACGCCATCTTACCATGTGTCCCCCATCCAGACAACATTCCATAGGCAGGGAAGTCATTAATGGTCCACATCAAAGCCGCCCTCATCACAAAATTTTGTTTGCGTGCTGCATCATAAGTTAAAACACCATTCCACAACCTTTCTAGGTCATCAATCAAAGGTTGCAAATATATGTCAATACCGGCTGTTGGATTACTTGGCCCTGGAATAATAGAATTTAAAAACATGTATGGTTTAGACATACACATTTTTGGAGGAAGGTTGTATGAGGTAACAATAACTGGCCAACATGAATACGGTGTTGCCGAGGCTTGAATATATGGTGTGAAACCATCAGAGCATAAACCAAGCCGAACATTGCGTGGATCACTGGCAAAATCTGGATGAACACGATCAAAATACATCCAAGCTTCACAATCAGATGGGTGACATAATTCACCAAAATTATTTCTATTTTGATGCTGCCACGTCATTTTACCCGCGGTCTCCATTGAAGTAAACATCCTCTGTAGCCTTGGTATAAGCGGCAGATAGAACATTGCTTTTCGTAGAACCGGTTTGCCTCTGCTCATCCCTTTCCTACTGACACGATAGCGTGGCTCTCCACACAACTTGCATTCCGACAACTCTCCATCATTTATGCCAAACTCGTTGTTATAATAGAGCATGCAACCAGACACACAACAATCAATTCTTTTAGATTTTAAGCCAAGCTTCGATACCAGTCTTTTAGCCTTATAATAACTTTGCGGCAAAAGCCCTCTAATGGGGGTTGCATCCAACATCATTTTGGTCATATATTCCATGCACAACTCAGCAACATTAAATTGAGACTTAAGACCCAACAACCGAACACACATTGATAATTTTGAGTCTTTAGATCCTTTAAATAATGGTTTATTTGTCTCACTCAAATACATGTAAAACCTTTGAGCTTCCTCATTTGGAACTTCTTCAGCATCATATTCTGGCTCTTCAAAATCCAAATTTACTCCAAGGGCGTCAGATGTCATTCCCTGATAAACATCTAACAGTTGTATAATTTGGCCTTCAAATGTCGTAGTCACTGGATAACTACTTGATGTGGGAGCTACTACTTCAACGGGAACATTAACCGTAGGAACTGCAGCAGCGACCCCTGGTCCTACTTCCCCGTGACGAGTCCATATCCAATAATTTGGCTTAAACCCATTATTGTACAAATCAAGTCTGACTTCTTCTTCATTTTTTATAAATCGAAAGGAACATTTCAAGCACGGACATCTAATACCGCCTTGTCTCACAAATTCTTCATGGGCCTTAGCACAAAAAATAAACTCTTGTACTCCTTCTACAAAACGTCGCTTTAAATCGGATCTTCCAGGAAACAATCGATCATACATCCAACTACGATTAATAATTTCAAGATCGATCTATGTACTACACTACAACGTAAATGAAATAAACTATCAAATAAACTATCAATTACTTTATATTTTGATATATATTGATATATTAATTACTTTATTTTGATATATCAATAAACTATCAATTACCATCAACACAATGAATTTTTATATAATGTTATATATTAATAATTTAAACATTATAAATAATAATTGCAAATTTAATTTTAAATTTCCATTTTTATAAGACAATATCTATTAATAAAATTTATAAGTGAACTTAATAAATAAGTTTTTTCAATATAAATTATTTTGTATTATTATTGCAAACAAAATTTGTAACAAAATTTTACTATAAATAGTGAAGTAATTAATATTTTATTGATTTTAATATTGTACCAAAAATGTGATTTGAAAAAACAAACTTCTAAGACACTACAATGAGACACAGGAACATGTATTCAAATCATCGACAATAAGCGTTATTAAAAGTCACCAAGTACTAAAAAAAAATCCAAATTTTACGGTGACCAAAAGTTGGTAAAAATTTTTTAGGCACTAAAAACAAAAAATCCATATATATACTGATATATTAATTACTTTACTTTGATAATTAACCGTAGTGAAGAGAAGGCTCTGACTTGAAGCGTATCCCCAACTCGGACAAAGAGGAAAAATGAGGAACGCAAACTCAAACAATACCTAAACAAACAACACCACAATTAGTAACAAACTCATATTATAAAATAGTTTAAAAACTCAAACTATTAACTCATGTTACAAACATACCTTAGATCGAAGAAATTTGCCAAAGAGAGGAAGAGATTTAGAAGAGAGAGGAAGAGAGGAATTTCAAGAAGAGATTTAGTAGAGAGAATGAGAGTATTGGTAGGGGTGTGAAGAAGAAGTGGAGAATGGAGAAGGGATTATATAGAAGAACCGAAGTCCAACGGTCAAAAGGAGAATCCGCCGGAAATGTCACTTACCGGCGGATTTAGGGGATTTCCGGCGGATTTTCAAAAATCAAATACCCCGCTCTTTTAAAAAAAATCCGTCGGAAATGACGTTTCCGGCGGATTTTAGTCGGTTGGTCATTTCCGGCGGATTTTTAGGTATTTCCGGCGGATTTTTAGGTATTTTCGGCGGATTTTTTCGTAGACCCAAATCCGCCGGAAATACCTAAAATCTGCTGGAAATACCTAAAAATCCGCCGGAAATACCTAAAAAGAAACGACACAAATTTGAGATCTAAAATTTTGATCAACGACTCATGTTTCCCCACGCCTATTATAAATTCGACTTCAACTTTCCCTTCTACTTCACAAAACCTTAACCCCTTCTCTGCTTCTTCTCCACGAAATCTTATAAACACAAAAAAAATTCCCCTAACACAATACTCAGAGGATTCTTCCCTCACTATCATTCATCATCAGGGCATCATCACCAACAAAGTTGATGGTGTTTGTTTCGAGGGGCGACACACAATGCAGTGTAGGATTAAACACAACATAACATTCACTGCCCTAAAAGATAAACTGCTGGGTAAGGTGCAAGTGGAGGGCGACGAGCGAGAGATAACTCGTATAGTTTATCGAAAACCCGATTGGTCTGATGGACGTGTGCACTGGTCTACAATGGATGTCAAGAACGACGATGACGTTCAAGCAATGATGTACATTTATGTCCTATTTAAATGGAAGGGTTATCTGCATTTGTATGTGGAAACCACACGGTCCGTCGCTGAGATCCTTAGTCGTTTAACTCCACCAGCTCAGTAGTTTGTCATTTTATCGTTTTCGTGTATTTCAAGTTTTATGTACGGTGACGCTTTTTAATAATAAAATTGTTTTATGTGCGTGAAAGAATCAAATTCGTCGCTAAATTTGAATTCTGTCGCTAACAATCCGTCGCTACCCTTGTTTTTTTCATTACCACCGTAAACCCTCCTCACTTCTTTCTTCACTCCTCTTTTCTCTTCTCTCACTCATTTTTCTCCCTTCTCTCACTCATTTTTCTCTCTTCTCTCCTTCAACCTCCAACAACCTCCTTCACCACCATCTCTCCGCCACCATTGTGCCACGCCACCACCATAATCTTCCCCATTTTCTCTCACTCACCAACGAAATCGTCTAATTTTCTCTCACTAACGAACCGGTATCCCTCTCTCTCCTCATTGGTTAATCTTAAAAAATAGTCTTATAAGCTACAAAATAGTGTTTCAAAGGTTTATTCTTTTTCTCATGGTGCTCAGTTTTTTCGATTGCAGATATAGAGACTGTTAAGACTTTGGCAAGTGTACCAAATGTCACAAGTAGTAAAATTTATCGGTAAGATACCGGTCGATCCACAGGGATTGCGTTTATTGTCAATTCAGCAAACGATTTGTTTCTCAGTCGCTATGATTGGACAAAACGAGAGTTAATAGTGAAAATAGGCAACCTTTGTAAAACAATTAAAATAAAAGCGATTAGGGGTCGAATCTTCTCCCCTCACCTATCTTATGGAACTTCAGCTACTCACATATTGATTGTTCGAATTATCAGATTCAATTCACAAAAATAGGTTTAGGACAATTCCTTGCCTCAAAACCCCTATTACCCTAAGAGTTACCCTAATTCCTTAGGTGAGTCATGCCAAAGGGTAAAGCATTAAGATTAAGAAATAGAGAATTTATGAATCAGACCCCCAAATTCCTATGGTGATCGGAGTTTCATGATCTAAAACATCATATCAAGTATACAACTCATATCCCTATGTAATCATGTACCCTAAATCATTATAATTATCATATGTAACTATAAAGCATTAAACAAGGATGTTTTAGAAATATGATAAACCAAACAACCAATAGTCTTAACCATAACAAAGAATCCAATAGATAGGTTTGGGGAAAGTCATCTCTCCCTAATCAAGAGAAACTAGTTACACATCATCAAAGGATTAGAAAATAAGAGTAGAGAAGATTACACATAGAAGAATCTATTAGAACCTTCAAATCCTAAAATCGCATCCCAGATGAAGTGCCGGCTCTACTGCTTAATTCTCTTTTTCTCTCATTCTCGCGTACGCCACGCTGCTCCCCTTCCGTTACTGTGCGTGTTCTCTCTTTTTATCCCTCCTTCAATCCTTTGAATTCCAATCCTATTTTCCACGCCTTCCTTCTTTCCTTTTTTTTATTTTTTTGTTAAGTCAAGCCCACATTTCCTTGGGCCCATCAATAATTGGGTCATTATTCTTTTAATTGGACTTTGCCAATTACACCCCCACTTCTACTACATAAAACTAAAACTATGCCAAATCCCTAGTTATTGGCTGAATAAAACATAAAATCCCCGGCATTATGGTTTGTAAACTGAATAAAAATATACATATGATGATGACTCATCACAACCCCAAACTTGAACTTTTGCTTGTCCTCAAGCAATCACTCCATTCACTGTGGCAATTTGTCATTCAGCTTTTACATAATTCACAGGCCAATAGATCCTTCAGCACATCAGAAAGTATCATCCAACATAATAAAGTGACAAAGCAATTGAATTGGAAAATACAGGATCATAAACAGGCAAGAAATCTCAAGTCCTCTCTTTTTCACATATCTCACTACTGTTTCGCTCTTTGAGGTGTTTTGGGTGTTCGCTCAATTCACAGTACCTGCATCATCGTTTCATAGGCTTGAACAAGTACTATACCAATCAATACACATGAATTCCACACACACTATTTGAGGACTTTTAAGGTTATAATGGGGCTTAGGTAAGGGTGGGTAAAATTTGGATAAGTAGGTTAAAACATGGGGTTAGGCCTACCTCTCACTTTGTCAATTTTTAACATTCTCACTCACTTACCATTTTCCCAAAGCATTTCACAAGAGAAGGAATTTCATACAAATTATTTCTTTTATATAGCATCGCGACGCGAAGGCATGCTGTCGCGACGCGAAAATAGACAGAAACCAGAACTGAAACATTTTTTTTTCTTTGTATGTTCCGTTCTCTTGTATACCACCCCAAACTTAGATTGTTGCTATTCCATGAGCAACCCCAAACTTAAAATTTTTCCCCTCCCTCATGCTTTTGTCTACCTAACTCCAAGTTAAGAAAACTAGGCAATGATATGTAGAAAAAAAAATACAAAAACAACAAAAAGGCCCAGAGGGGCTAGCAAAGGATAAACATTAATGGGTTGGCTTGAAAGGCTCAGGGGTGCCAAAATTTTTTTTTGCCTCAGTGTGTGTATAAATCACATGTATGACAGTTAAGTACAAGCTCAAGTTCTGCAGACTAATACAGGCAAGGAATAATCACACAATGAATATAGGAAGTGTTTGGGCTCAAACCTCACAGCTGGGATAAGAGATGAACTTTTGAGAGCTTGCCCAAAGATGATCCAGGTCTTCCTCAACCTTTGACTTGGCCACTGACATTATCTGATGAAAAAAATCTGAAATGGAAGAAATCACATGGTAGCTGCAAAAATGTTAGACTGAACAACCACCACAGTGAACTAGTTCAAAATTGTGGTGCATCATCATCAATGTAAAAGTTAGACAGCAGTACAACCAAAATGCAAAACAAACTGAAAAAGGGGAATGAAAAATAAAGACTCAAAACAGTAAATAGTGAACCAATGGGTTGCCTCCCACCAAACGCTTCTTTAACGTCACTAGCTTGACGTTTGTCATTCCACTATCAAGGTGGCTGATATGACATAAAGAACACATCATCCTTCTTCTTTCGCTTCTGGGGCAGGAACATCATGAATTTGAAACATAGTTGTAGATGCTTCCATACCCTTTTAAGGTGAAGGGTGATGAATAAGGCATAGAAGGAGTCTAAGTATATGTCAATCTCCTCACTTCTATCCTCCTTGCTACTTGGAAGAATAATAGGACCCATGATTTGTTGGGTTTTTTCTTGTTGGGTTTTCACCCCTTCCCCACATTGGGAGCTTTGATCTTCCCTCCAAACTACATGCTCCTCCATTTCATTCTTTTCTTCTTCCTCATCTTCCTTATCCTCCCCAGATTCTTCTTTTGTTGGGGCTTGTTCTTCTTGTTCCTCATTGGTAGTGCATAACCATGGGTAATTTTCTGATATAGTTACCCACCCATCCTCACAGTTGCACTCCACCAGATACTCCCCACAAGAATCGCAAAAGGTGCGTGTCACACATTTTCCATTCAAGTGGGGTTCTTCACAACGAATACAGCGAGGAGGGGGTGGCATGGACTCCATGTGATGCGGTACATCAATGTGCTCCTTGGGTTGGAAGATATTCTCAGTCATTTGCCTAAACTGGCTCAAAGCATCTTCCAACCGAGAAACTTGCTCTTTAGGCTGGAAGATAGTCTCAGCCATTTGCTTAAACTGGGCCAAAGCATCTTCCAACCGAGAAGTGGATTCCAAGATTTTTTTTTCGGGACAAACAGCAATTCTTTCGAACTTTGCCCCTGCTACACAGTTCACTGAAACACTTCAACAAACCGTTAACAAGTCCAACACAATACAAAGTATCTAAACAAATAAAACAAAAATAAAATACTGAAATAAATAAAATAAAATAAAACAACTAAGAATTAACTCAAATGCCTTGTTGACAATGAAATCAACAATCCCCGGCAACGGCGCCAAAAACTTGTTAAGACTTTGGCAAGTGTACCAAATGTCACAAGTAGTAAAATTTATCGGTAAGATACCGGTCGATCCACAGGGATTGCGTTTATTGTCAATTCAGCAAACGATTTGTTTCTCAGTCGCTATGATTGGACAAAACGAGAGTTAACAGTGAAAATAGGCAACCTTTGTAAAACAATTAAAATAAAAGCGATTAGGGGTCGAATCTTCTCCCCTCACCTATCTTATGGACCTTCAGCTACTCACATATTGATTGTTTGAATTATCAGATTCAATTCACAAAAATAGGTTTAGGACAATTCCTTGCCTCAAAACCCTTATTATCCTAAGAGTTACCCTAATTCCTTAGGTGAGTCATGCCAAAGGGTAAAGCATTAAGATTAAGAAATAGAGAATTCATGAATCAGACCCCCAAATTCCTATGGTGATCGGAGTTTCATGATCTAAAACATCATATCAAGTATACAACTCATATCCCTATGTAATCATGTACCCTAAATCATTATAATTATCATATGTAACTATAAAGAATTAAACAAGGATGTTTTAGACATATGATAAACCAAACAACCAATAGTCTTAACCATAACAAAGAATCCAATAGATAGGTTTGGGGAGAGTCATCTCTCCCTAATCAAGAGAAACTAGTTACACATCATCAAAGGATTAGAAAATAAGAGTAGAGAAGATTACACATAGAAGAATCTATTAGAACCTTCAAATCCTAAAATCGCATCCCAGATGAAGTGCTGGCTGTACTGCTTAATTCTCTTTTTCTCTCATTCTCGCGTACGCCGCCGCTGCTCCCCTTCTGTTACTGTGCGTGTTCTCTCTTTTTTATCCCTGCTTCAATCCTTTGAATTCCAATCCTATTTTCCACGCCTTCATTCTTTCCTTTTTTTTATTTTTTTGTTAAGTCAAGCCCACATTTCCTTGGGCCCATCAATAATTGGGTCATTATTCATTTAATTGGACTTTGCCACTTACACCCCCACTTCTACTACATAAAACTAAAACTATGCCAAATCCCTAGTTATTGGCTGAATAAAACATAAAATCCCCGGCATTATGGTTTGTAAACTGAATAAAAATATACATATGATGATGACTCATCACAACCGCAAACTTGAACTTTTGCTTGTCCTCAAGCAATCACTCCATTCACTGTGGCAATTTGTTATTCAGCTTTTACATAATTCACAGGCCAATAGATCCTTCAGCACATCAGAAGTATCATCCAACATAATATAGTGACAAAGCAATTGAATTGGATAATACAGAATCATAAACAGGCAAGAAATCTCAAGTCCTCTATTTTTCACATATCTCACTACTGTTTCGCTCTTTGAGGTGTTTTGGGTGTTCGCTCAATTCACAGTACCTGCATCATCGTTTCATAGGCTTGAACAAGTACAATACCAATCAATACACATGAATTCCACACACACTATTTGAGGACTTTTAAGGTTATAATGGGGCTTAGGTAAGGGTGAGTAAAATTTGGATAAGTAGGTTAAAATTTGGAGTTAGGCCTACCTCTCCCTTTGTCAATTTTTAACATTCTCACTCACTTACCATTTTCCCAAAGCATTTCACAAGAGAAGGAATTTCATACAAATTATTTTTTTTTATATAGCATCGCGACGCGAAGGCATGCTGTCGTGACGCGAAAATAGACAGAAACCAGAACTGAAACATTTTTTTCTTTGTATGTTCCGTTCTCTTGTATACCACCCCAAACTTAGATTGTTGCTATTCCATGAGCAACCCCAAACTTAGAATTTTTCCCCACCCTCATGCTTTTGTCTACCTAACTCCAAGTTAAGAAAACTAGGCAATGATATGTAGAAAAAAAAAATACAAAAACAACAAAAAGGCTCAGAGGGGCTAGCAAAGGATAAACATTAATGGGTTGGCTTGAAAGGCTCAGGGGTGCCAAAATTTTTTTTTGCCTCAGTGTGTGTATAAATCACATGTATGACAGTTAAGTACAAGCTCAAGTTCTGCAGACTAATACAGGCAAGGAATAATCACACAATGAATATAGGAAGTGTTTGGGCTCAAACCTCACAGCTGGGATAAAAGATGAACTTTTGAGAGCTTGCCCAAAGATGATCCAGGTCTTCCTCAACCTTTGACTTGGCCGTTGACATTATCTGATGAAAAAAATCTGAAATGGAAGAAATCACATGGTAGCTGCAAAAATGTTAGACTGAACAACCACCACAGTGAACTAGTTCAAAATTGTGGTGCATCATCATCAATGTAAAAGTTAGACAGCAGTACAACCAAAATGCAAAACAAACTGAAAAAGGGGAATGAAAAATAAAGACTCAAAACAGTAAATAGTGAACCAATGGGTTGCCTCCCACCAAGCGCTTCTTTAACGTCACTAGCTTGACGTTTGTCATTCCACTATCAAGGTGGTTGATATGGCACAAAGAACACATCATCCTTCTTCTTTCGCTTCTGGGGCAGGAACATCATGAATTTGAAACATAGTTGTAGATGCTTCCATACCCTTTTAAGGTGAAGGGTGATGAATAAGGCATAGAAGGAGTCTAAGTATATGTCAATCTCCTCACTTTTATCCTCCTTGCTACTTGGAAGAATAATAGGAACCATGATTTGTTGGGTTTTTTCTTGTTGGGTTTTCACCCCTTCCCCACATTGGGAGCTTTGATCTTCCCTCCAAACTACATGCTCCTCCATTTCAATCTTTTCTTCTTCCTCATCTTCCTTATCCTCCCCAGATTCTTATTTTGTTGGGGCTTGTTCTTCTTGTTCCTCATTGGTAGTGCATAACCATGGGTAATTTTCTGATATAGTTACCCACTCATCCTCACAGTTGCACTCCACCAGATACTCCCCACAAGAATCGCAAAAGGTGCGTGTCACACATTTTCCATTCAAGTGGGGTTCTTCACAACGAATACAGCGAGGGGGGGGGTGGCATGGACTCCATGTGATGTCGTACATCAATGTGCTCCTTGGGCTGGAAGATATTCTCAGTCATTTGCCTAAACTGGCTCAAAGCATCTTCCAACCGAGAAACTTGCTCTTTAGGCTGGAAGATAGTCTCAGCCATTTGCTTAAACTGGGCCAAAGCATCTTCCAACCGAGAAGTGGATTCCAAGATTTTTTTTTCGGGACAAACAGCAATTCTTTCGAACTTTGCCCCTGCTACACAGTTCACTGAAACACTTCAACAAACCGTTAACAAGTCCAACACAATACAAAGTATCTAAAAAAATAAAACAAAAATAAAATACTGAAATAAATAAAATAAAATAAAACAACTAAGAATTAACTCAAATGCCTTGTTGACAATGAAATCAACAATCCCCGGCAACGGCGCCAAAAACTTGTTAAGACTTTGGCAAGTGTACCAAATGTCACAAGTAGTAAAATTTATCGGTAAGATACCGGTCGATCCACAGGGATTGCGTTTATTGTCAATTCAGCAAACGATTTGTTTCTCAGTCGCTATGATTGGACAAAACTAGAGTTAACAGTGAAAATAGGCAACCTTTGTAAAACAATTAAAATAAAAGCGATTAGGGGTCGAATCTTCTCCCCTCACCTATCTTATGGACCTTCAGCTACTCACATATTGATTGTTTGAATTATCAGATTCAATTCACAAAAATAGGTTTAGGACAATTCCTTGCCTCAAAACCCCTATTATCCTAAGAGTTACCCTAATTCCTTAGGTGAGTCATGCCAAAGGGTAAAGCATTAAGATTAAGAAATAGAGAATTTATGAATCAGACCCCCAAATTCCTATGGTGATCAGAGTTTCATGATCTAAAACATCATATCAAGTATACAACTCATATCCCTATGTAATCATGTACCCTAAATCATTATAACTATCATATGTAACTACAAAGAATTAAACAAGGATGTTTTAGACATATGATAAACCAAACAACCAATAGTCTTAACCATAACAAAGAATCCAATAGATAGGTTTGGGGAGAGTCATCTCTCCCTAATCAAGAGAAACTAGTTACACATCATCAAATGATTAGAAAATAAGAGTAGAGAAGATTACACATAGAAGAATCTATTAGAACCTTCAAATCCTAAAATCGCATCCCAGATGAAGTGCTGGCTGTACTGCTTAATTCTCTTTTTCTCTCAGTCTCGCGTACGCTGCCGCTGCTCCCCTTCTGTTACTGTGCGTGTTCTCTCTTTTTTATCCCTGCTTCAATCCTTTGAATTCCAATCCTATTTTCCACGCCTTCCTTCTTTCCTTTTTTTTTATTTTTTTGTTAAGTCAAGCCCACATTTCCTTGGGCCCATCAATAATTGGGTCATTATTCATTTAATTGGACTTTGCCAATTACACCCCCACTTCTACTACATAAAACTAAAACTATGCCAAATCCCTAGTTATTGGCTGAATAAAACATAAAATCCCCGGCATTATGGTTTGTAAACTGAATAAAAATATACATATGATGATGACTCAGGGGGGCTAGCAAAGGATAAACATTAATGGGTTGGCTTGAAAGGCTCAGGGGTGCCAAAATTTTTTTTTGCCTCAGTGTGTGTATAAATCACATGTATGACAGTTAAGTACAAGCTCAAGTTCTGCAGACTAATACAGGCAAGGAATAATCACACAATGAATATAGGAAGTGTTTGGGCTCAAACCTCACAGCTGGGATAAGAGATGAACTTTTGAGAGCTTGCCCAAAGATGATCCAGGTCTTCCTCAACCTTTGACTTGGCCACTGGCATTATCTGATGAAAAAAATCTGAAATGGGAGAAATCACATGGTAGCTGCAAAAATGTTAGACTGAACAACCACCACAGTGAACTAGTTCAAAATTGTGGTGCATCATCATCAATGTAAAAGTTAGACAGCAGTACAACCAAAATGCAAAACAAACTGAAAAAGGGGAATGAAAAATAAAGACTCAAAACAGTAAATAGTGAACCAATGAGTTGCCTTCCACCAAGCGCTTCTTTAACGTCACTAGCTTGACGTTTGTCATTCCACTATCAAGGTGGCTAATATGACACAAAGAACACATCATCCTTCTTCTTTCACTTCTAGGGCAGGAACATCATGAATTTGAAACATAGTTGTAGATGCTTCCATACCCTTTTAAGGTGAAGGGTGATGAATAAGGCATAGAAGGAGTCTAAGTATATGTCAATCTCCTCACTTCTATCCTCCTTGCTACTTGGAAGAATAATAGGAACCATGATTTGTTGGGTTTTTTCTTGTTGGGTTTTCACCCCTTCCCCACATTGGGAGCTTTGATCTTCCCTCCAAACTACATGCTCCTCCATTTCAATCTTTTCTTCTTCCTCATCTTCCTTATCCTCCCCAGATTCTTCTTTTGTTGGGGCTTGTTCTTCTTGTTCCTCATTGGTAGTGCATAACCATGGGTAATTTTCTGATATAGTTACCCACTCATCCTCACAGTTGCACTCCACCAGATACTCCCCACAAGAATCGAAAAAGGTGCGTGTCACACATTTGCCATTCAAGTGGGGTTCTTCACAACGAATACAGCGAGGAGGGGGTGGCATGGACTCCTTGTGATGCGGTACATCAATGTGCTCCTTGGGCTGGAAGATATTCTCAGTCATTTGCCTAAACTGGCTCAAAGCATCTTCCAACCGAGAAACTTGCTCTTTAGGCTGGAAGATAGTCTCAGCCATTTGCTTAAACTGGGCCAAAGCATCTTCCAACCGAGAAGTGGATTCCAAGATTTTTTTTTTCGGGACAAACAGCAATTCTTTCGAACTTTGCCCCTGCTACACAGTTCACTGAAACACTTCAACAAACCGTTAACAAGTCCAACACAATACAAAGTATCTAAACAAATAAAACAAAAATAAAATACTGAAATAAATAAAATAAAATAAAACAACTAAGAATTAACTCAAATGCCTTGTTGACAATGAAATCAACAATCCCCGGCAACGGCGCCAACAACTTGTTAAGACTTTGGCAAGTGTACCAAATGTCACAAGTAGTAAAATTTATCGGTAAGATACCGGTCGATCCACAGGGATTGCGTTTATTGTCAATTCAGCAAACGATTTGTTTCTCAGTCGCTATGATTGGACAAAACGAGAGTTAACAGTGAAAATAGGCAACCTTTGTAAAACAATTAAAATAAAAGCGATTAGGGGTCGAATCTTCTCCCCTCACCTATCTTATGGACCTTCAGCTACTCACATATTGATTGTTTGAATTATCAGATTCAATTCACAAAAATAGGTTTAGGACAATTCCTTGCCTCAAAACCCCTATTATCCTAAGAGTTACCCTAATTCCTTAGGTGAGTCATGCCAAAGGGTAAAGCATTAAGATTAAGAAATAGAGAATTCATGAATCAGACCCCCAAATTCCTATGGTGATCGGAGTTTCATGATCTAAAACATCATATCAAGTATACAACTCATATCCCTATGTAATCATGTACCCTAAATCATTATAATTATCATATGTAACTATAAAACATTAAACAAGGATGTTTTAGACATATGATAAACCAAACAACCAATAGTCTTAACCATAACAAAGAATCCAATAGATAGGTTTGGGGAGAGTCATCTCTCCCTAATCAAGAGAAACTAGTTACACATCATCAAAGGGTTAGAAAATAAGAGTAGAGAAGATTACACATAGAAGAATCTATTAGAACCTTCAAATCCTAAAATCGCATCCCAGATGAAGTGCCGGCTGTACTGCTTAATTCTCTTTTTCTCTCATTCTCGCGTACGCCGCCGCTGCTCCCCTTCCGTTACTGTGCGTGTTCTCTCTTTTTTATCCCTCCTTCAATCCTTTGAATTCCAATCCTATTTTCCACGCCTTCCTTCTTTCCTTTTTTTTTATTTTTTTGTTAAGTCAAGCCCACATTTCCTTGGGCCCATCAATAATTGGGTCATTATTCATTTAATTGGACTTTGCCAATTACACCCCCACTTCTACTACATAAAACTAAAACTATGCCAAATCCCTAGTTATTGGCTGAATAAAACCTAAATTCCCCGGCATTATGGTTTGTAAACTGAAAAAAAATATACATATGATGATGATTCATCAGAGACTGGTGGAAATGAGTTGCAGTTAGTGATAGAGGAATTCTTTTGGTTTTGGATTGGAAGAGGCAACTGCCGGCATAATCTTGGCGACCTTGAAGCTCCCGGTCTGATAGTATGTTAACGAGGCTTCCACACTCTCAACACCCTCATACGCTTGGCAGATGGCATGCGTATCAGTAAGGATGTTGCCATAGCGCCTGTTGTTGAGACCACGAATACAAGGGCCAACTTCCAAAACAAAATAAAAGTCACCAGGCAAGTCTAGTCTCCAAATCTCGGCAAAAAAACCATTGTGGGGAAAAAAATTATCTACCAAAATAATACACATTGTGACTTGCTTCACCCCAACGGAACACAAAAGTGTTGGTTTTGGAAGACCACCTTTTGGAGAGTTCAAGAATCAACTCATCATCACGTTTGATTTCAAATGTAGAAGCTTTGATAGCATTATATATTCCAGCTTTTGACCATAAGTATTCATACCATGCGTTGTAATTTTTGGACCCATGTTTTCCATTCGTCTGGTGGTGCTCGCCAACCCTTGTATCTTACTTCTATTGGCATGTTTTTACAAGTTTCAGAGAAGATGGGAAAATGGGGTGGAAGGCAGTGAGGTGGAGGTGAGTCTTCTTTTTCTATGCAAGGGTTGAGAAAATAATTGATTCTTAAACGTGGGTCTTCACCAGATGTTGGTGAGAAACGTTTTCTTCTCTGGTTTCTATTATGGAATCAGGGTGATGGGTCTTACATTTTTATCATTTTAATATATAGTAACACAAAAAAATAAAAAAACACAGTTCAGAAGTCCGACTTCTGAACTGAATTTTAAAAAAAGTTTGCAAAACACAGTACTGAAGTCGCTGCTGCATGGGGCGACTTCTGTACTAAAAAAAATTTGCCCTACTTTGGTATATAACTTTTTTTTTGCCCCACAATGGTTTTTTTGCCCCAAATCTCATTTGGAATGGAAATCCTCGCCCAGCATTTCGTTCAATGAGGGTAACGAATTGGATCATACCTGCAGCCGAACATATCAAACACAGCATCTGGAGAAGGGATTTATATAGAAGAAACGAAGTCAAACGGTCAAAAGGCAGAATCCGCCGGAAATGGCATTTACCAGCGGATTTACGGGGTTTCCTGGCAGATCATGGGGTTTCCGGCGGATTGACGAGGTTTTCGGCGGATTTACACCGCGCTTTTTTCAAAAAATTCCGCCGAAAAATACCTTACCGGCGGATGTTTTTTTAAAATTCCGCCGAAAATGTCCCGGATGAAAAAAATCCGCCGAAAAAACCAACAAATCCGCCAGGTAATGTTTCGGCGGATAAAATCCGTCGGTAAGTCCTAAAATCCGCCTGAAAGTCCTGGCCGAAAAATCCGTTTGGTACTAAGTAATGGCCGTTGGGAATATATGTGAGAGAGCCTTTAAGACAATATCAATTAAAAAATAGATTGGCAAATGGATATGGTTCGTGATTTGAGGGAGTTGGTGGCAGTTGGATAAAACGATTGAGGGTGGAGATTTCCTGTGGATAAATTGCACTTGGAGTTGGGGTGATGTTATTGATAGGTTAAAGTGTTGTCACGTTCGGCTTAAAGTCATTAACTTTTTTGATAGTGGTTTCAATAATTCAAGAACATCATAATATGGACAGCCGTATCTCACCACCTTACAATGCAATTATGCATGCAAGATTACCTCTTTTCTACAACGCAATAACCTTACGTGACAACTTATCATTTTGTCAAAAGTGGGAAGATGGAATAAAGAGGGTAAATAAAACAATTTTTTTCATGCGGTTCAAGTAAATCGACTACACACAGGTCTGCCATTGACGCTCACTCGCATGCACTATTGTTTTTTTGTTCGTAGAAAGAATAACACGTTTCTCTTAAAACTCACACACACAATTATAAGATCTCATACCTTCGAATCTAAAATATGTAATTTAGTCTAACAATTTTTGTATTTATTTGTTGAGTTAGACCTTACGGCATACACCATTAATTTTTTATTGTAAAAAAGAAAATCTAATGATTAATTAACTCTGTACGTACCGTTCTTTTTTTAAGAATAAACTGGACCGTTCTTTATGCTTCGTAAGAAGCACACTACTTTCCAATTTTAGACAAACCGGACGTAGTGGCATCATTCTATTTTGAAGGATGTTTTGCTGTTCCCTGATCAGTTTGACTCTTTAGACGTTAAACGGTTAAAGCATGGAGGTGGTGGTGACACGATATGTGTCGGCAGCAGCATCAATATTGAAAACTGTTATCATAGCATGCTCGTCAGTCGTCACTAAGTAGTCGTCATATCATATCATATATATTGAAAAGCTATTAGGTAGTGACTTCAAGGACTTGACTTTCAAAAAAAAATGACTTCAAGGACTTGATTTGGCCAATTCCAATAAATAAATCATACATATATATAAAGAATATATTTAAAAAATATTGAGTACATTTTAATTAGGATTAAATATATTTTTTATACCTATAAATTAAGAATTTAAAATTCTCTTTCTAAAACATATATTCAATTTTAATTCCTCTTTAAAACTTGGTTTACTAAAATGGTTGCATTTAGTCCCTCCCGAGACACAAAAATTCTCTAAAAAAGCTAAAAAAAAACTAAAATAAATTAATTTCATGGATTAAACTTGAAAACGATCATTTATAATTATTCAAAACATTTTTATTCCTTTTTTACTAAAGAATAATATTTTTTTAGACAGTTACTAAGGAAGAATATTGAATACTATAAACTTTTGTAAATAATAATTTCTAGTTTTTATTCTTTAAGATATAAATTAGGTAACAATAATGGTAGGTCCGAGCAGTAACTGAGTTCAAATTTCATTTCAAGGTTTTAAGTTCGAGTATTGAGTGTGGCAAAACTCTAATGAAAGCGGTAAACCACAAGTACTGGCAAAACCGAGTACACGTGACCAACCAAGTTTCATGCTATAAGTTAGTTGCCAACAATGTCGGTGAATACCGTAAACCAATAATACAATAAAACATATATGTAGGTTAAGTGTAGTTATTTTTACTAGTTTATACTTTATATGTACGAAGATGGAATGACCATTTAATTAATTATTTGATCTGTTTTTGGTAATTTTTTGTAATATTTAAGTGGGCAAAACTAAACTCGTGTCATTTTACAAAATGATACGTTGAGAAGTGAGGAATATTATTTCAAACGCAGGCTAATATATTCATAAAAAAGATAATTAATAAAAAAATGTTGGCCTATATGATTTGGATCCATAAGTTACGTACACCAAAAAGTCAGAAACACCAAGATGAGTTCTGCATTAGTGCATTTATACGTGCAGTTTTACAAAACTTAGATTATCTGTTTATTTTTACCCCAATTATATTTCACTTCAGTTATTCAAACAATACTTTTAATGGAGCTTGAGTTTTTCATCTGCACGTATTACTTTGTAGTTATTACGTTGTACAAAATTTTATTTATTTACTTCTTCAAGTAAATTATTATTTTTTAATTAAATATCAAAGTAGAGTTAAAATTTCATTGAATTTAACATTAAGAATTTTTGGTATCTCATGGGCATCACCTCCATAGTTACGCTTTAGGCTTCCATATGTGTTAGACAGGCTTGTGCCAAATATTAATTCCCTCGCCCATTCACTACAAAGAAAAGGGGAATCAGCGGCACTTGGTACGCGGCAGTTACCCCCAACCGCCGCCGCTTAACTTAACTCCCGCGGTGGCTGCTTATACACTACAAGAAAATCGACGATTTCCGACGGCAATTTTCATCGCAAATGCACTGATTTTCGTCGCAAATTGACGTTTCCGACGGACAAAAATTCGTCGCAAAATCGCTCGTGGCAAATCGCTTCCGACGGATTTTTTCATCGCAAATGTCTCCGTCGCAAAGTCGTCGGAAATCCGTCACAAATTTTCGTAGCAAATCCGTCGGAAATTTTTGAAAAAAAAAAATAAAAAAAAATAAAATCATACATCTAAAATACTATTTAATACTGATATCTATATTGTTTCATCAACTTCAACTCCTCAAATACAACAATCTATACCTGATTATTCAGATTCAGATATTTAAAGAATTACAAGAGGAATGTATCTCTAAAGAATAATCCTGAAATTTCATATTCTGCACAACTAGAGGCTATACTATGAATAGCAAGAAAAATCAGCAACTGTTATCATGACCATTCAATTATAGGAATGTATCACATTAAAGGTAACTTAATCATTTCTTTCATTATGCACATTTCTGGCAATCCTATAATTTGAGAACAAGTTTCTTACACACCCAATTAATTTGCTAACATTCATGCCTAACTACAATTGCTCTCTCCTACATATATCATTTGCTAACAAACCCAATTAATTTCTTAGAAGGTTGAAGTGAGGGTAGCTTGTCTTGATTTCTTCAATATCTTCCCATGAGTCTTCAGCTAATTGTAAGTTATTCCACTGCACCAGTACCTGCAAAATTGGTTCACCATTTTTCACAATAGTCTATTAGCTAAGTTATTCCACTACCTGCAAGTGACATTACCTTATCACATCAACAAAAAGAAAACCTATTTTTACCTCCTTAGGATTAGGTACCTAAAACACACAAGGTTAAAAGAATGAACCAGTTGGGGAAACTCAAAAGTAATAGCTAAGATCTAAATATTAACCCACCTCTCCACAATGACCCTTGTCATCACACTTGCTGGTGGCATAGTTTTTGGCTTTCCATCTCCAATTTTTTCACCTTCATGTTGATTCATTTCTCTTTCCATTCCTCTATTTCCAAAACTAAATTCATCTTTCTCCATATACTCCTCTTGATTATCTCTATGACCCTCCACTAATCATCAAACAAAAAACCACATAAGAACAACACAAAAGATAAAATATAAGAAAAACATCAGAAACCGTTCGATTAAGATCAGACGGTTCAGATTTCAATTTGAAATTTAATATTAAGCAGAAAACTGGCCTATGTTCTTCTTTAAATTGTGTGCCTGGTTACCATTCATGAATTGCCATGGTGTTAGATTAAATGACTAAAACATTCATGAACAACAAATGGAACTAAGGAAGTCAGCAAATATATAACAAACTCGAGAACATCACCTTTGTTCTCTTCCCAAACAGTATGTTGTGAAGCATGTGCATGTTGTCATCAGGTTTTCTCTTTGACAACTTGAAAGCCACTGAAACAGTGTATACATAAATAATTTGATTGGGAAAAACACAAAATAAAGTCAGGACAATTGATATGTATAAAAACGACCAGCAAACTTTTGGTAGTGTAGCATTTTTGGGGAATATCAAATAGCAGTAGAGAACTTGGGGAATATCAAACAACTGAGAAACAAAAAGTAGCAAGTTTGATCAGCATTCTCGAATTGGCTAAAGATGGATTGTACGCCAAAAAATATACACACTTACTACATTCCTAAGCATGGCATATTCATCTATATGAGCTATCCAATTTTTCAATTGTAGCAGCAAAGAAAGAACAGAACAAAACAGAACTCAACACAAAAAGAGACCTAAACTACAAAATTACCTTGTTTTCACTATGTGCATTTGCTTGTGAGATAGATCTTGCTACTGTTATTGTATATTGACCAGCTGATGTTGGAGAAGCCACTGTGTCCTCAGTACGTTGGTACTTCCTTTTATGAGGCTTGTAACCATTTGGGCATGAAGCAATACTCAGCACTAAAACAAAAAATATCAAATTCAAATAACCGTTGGCAGTAGAAAGAAAACTAATACAGGTTAAGGCATAAAGCAGATAGGATAGAACAACAAGTCGTCCAGTCAAAGCCTCTGAAGATGCATTTAGCAGCCATACCATCATACAGAATATGAAACCATCATATGGAATATGAAATATTCAGATTAACAGCTTCTCAATAGCATCCTACATACCAGCAATCAAACATTCAGAATGCATGTTTAATTATTAACGAAACATAAGACAACAAATAGCAAAGTTGCCATTTAGCAGCTGCAAGCAAATCATGAAACAGTCCATACCTTTAGTTGCTGGATTTGGGATTTCAATTGACTTCCTTCATTAGAGGTCACAGAGCAAGGTCACTGGCCGAGTGACACCACATGCATGCAAGTGCTTGTTTTGATGTTACAAACACGTAGGGAACATTCTGAAAATGTCAAACAGATGAAATACACGATTAATATTATAAATTGCATAATGGTGATTGACAAAATCAGGGAAATATTAAATTCAAATGCATCATTGGTGGAATGGTTGAGGATTGAGATAAAAAGCCTTGTATTTTACAATCTGAAACACACACACACAAGAACGATTTTTCCAGCCATCTAAATTTCCAGCCCAGAGCACACATAATATGTTATTAACCAGTCCAGCCATCTTTTATACTCTAATTTGGCTTGTAGGTGGGTCATTAACAATATGTTGAGACCAAGTGAAATCATGGGGAAACATCTTGGGTCATTAAAGAGCATAGACCTAATTTCACAGAAGATCAAATTTATACCCCTGTTTAGGGTTTGAGTGGCTACATAGAAATTTGCCAGAGTATATATGATTATATTATTAGTTAATTAAAAAGAAAACTTGCCAAAAGCCGTAACATAACCCAAAACACCGAAATTAAATTGCTTGGGAGGACAAATCAAAGAATCTACGGAGAACTACCTGTAGTAGGATATGGATATGGTAAACAATCTATTTCATCTTTGATACCAACAGGAACTCTATCCAGCACAGAAATAGGTTCTCCTACAAAAACAACATTCACCAAATCAGTAAATCACCAAAGGTTGTCCTTAAAACTCCACCCATTTTCCGAATACTCAGCAAGAGTTTTTGTTTCACCAGGCTTGATAAGTCCAACAACCTCCTTTCCAGGGTATTCTACATTCTCCGCATCTTTTAAATCCCTGAAATGTAATCAAAGATAGGAAAGACTGTCATTGAGCTCCATGACTAGTGGCAGTAAGTTTGCATATAGAAGTGATACATCTTTGTTCTCTGATTAATTTCTAAGGCAACCATATGGAAAAGCTTCCTTTAAGCAGATAATTCAGCTCAACATAATAGTTATGCCTAAATCTCAAAAACACAGAACCCTAGTATAGTTCTCAACAAACATGTTTGCATTTGTAAGAAAAATGAGTTGTAAAATGATTCTAGTCAAGATTAAACTTCTATTGTATCAGAGTTTTCTCAAATATGGTAAAGTGGCAAACATAACATATATTCTTAATTTATCTTAATGTTGTTTCAAATCACCAATATATATATATATATATATATATATATATATATATATATATATATATATATATATATGATGCTGCTTATCAAGATAACATATATGCTTAATTTATCTTAATGTTGTTTTCTCAAGTATATTAATGTATACAACTTACCAATAAGATAAAGCGACCAACTAGAGAGAACAAGAAAGTTGAACCCATAAAGTTTGAGATGCCACCAAGATCTGTTCAAAACTACTTCAAAGTAAGGCAAACCAAATTCAAGCAAAGAATTAATATAGAAAAGGAGAATCCGAACAAAAGGAACAATCAACTGTTTCAAGCTGATTTTTGTACATCTGCATCAAAAGGAACAAATAAGCTGACTAAAATAGTCCATTTGGTTATTTGAAGCAGAATGTTGATCATCAGTTATAAGATCTCAGATTTGCAAAATACGACAAATATATGATTTTAGCTTCTAAGACATCACCTAAGCATCACTTCCAAGATTGGTCGGCAGCCTGATGTCTCGCAAGGTTGGTTGGCAGCCTGATGTCTCGCGAGAAGCAGCAGAAGCAACATAAGGTTTGGTTGTTGCCTGTGGGATAGGTCTCCACCACCCAGCAACATTTCTAATAAAAAACAAAAAGAAAATTCAGCCAAGAAAACGCCTTTTACAGTCAATGCATTACAACGATAATTAAAGCAGAAATCCTGCTCCAAACAAAACAAGAAAATTCAATAAAATTCATCTACATCTATTTTGCCTACACCTATCCCATATAAATACTCCACTGCTCCATTGTTGGTTTCATAGGATCTGAAGTAACATGTTGCAAGTAGAGAAGTGAAAATTAAGTTGTGGAGGCAAAAATAAAATACTATAAACACTATAATAATAACGCATACCCACATGGGCATTCCAAATTCATCAGCATTGCAAACTTGAAATTCATCAGCAAATCTCAATCAGCATTTGCAATCCTCCAAATGGGCAGTCAAGAACACATTCTTAACATCCTGTAGGCCTATCTCAATCAGCAGAACAAATTTTTCAACATTATTCTTCCTGACCCCACACATATAACGCATACAATAAGATTTTCTGGAGAGACATTTTTCTAACAAAAAACTCCTCGGTCACAGAATTCACAAACTGACAATAAACTTAAGAAATATCAATAAAGCTCTCAATACTACTTCTTGTGTTACTCTTGAGAACTAGCAAGCTCACAACCACTTTGCTCAACTAATTGAACTCTTTAGCCACAAAATAAACTAAAAAATTACCTAGGTAGCAAATATCCAAAACAAATTGAATCTTTGACAGTATAAAAGACAAATACATGACAAATCAGAATCAACATGAAACCATCATAATTATGCAGACAAAATACATACACAGAATGGAAATAAACATACCAACAACAAATACTTCAGATCAAGACAATTACAAAACACCAAAAACACAAGATTCCACCAAACAAGTCATTCTAACCTGCAATTTGCAGCAAAAGCAGCAAGGCCATCAGTAGTGAACCCTTCACAGCTAACAAGAACTAAAGACTTAAAGTTCATAAAAGAACGAGAAAGTAGCTCAAGGCTCTCATTTGAAACCACCATCCTCTTCAACCTAAGTTCAGGCCATGCAGAACCGGGGGGTTGGCGATGAACAACTTCCTAAGTTCAGAAATGAAGGTTAGGGTTTCGATTATAAAACGGGGGTTAGGGTTTCGATTAAAAAATGGAGGGGGTTAGGGTTGAATGCTGCAACATTGGGGGTTAGGGTTTCGATTCAACCAACAATGGAGGCATTTCCGTAAAATAGAAGAGGAGAAGAAGAAAAAATGCATACCTTTTAAGAAGAAGAAGAGAGGAGAGCGACTGAGAAAGGAAAGGCGACTAAGAAAGGAGAGGCGCTGGTCACCATGGTGGTGGTGCTTCGAGCAAGATGGGGAGGTGAGGCAGAGGCGTCTGTGGAGGGAGCGTGAAGGTGATGGCGGTGGTTGTTGAGAGAGAGGCATCGCTGATTGAGGCGTTGAAAGAAGGAGAAGGAGAACAGAGGGAGAGAGTGAGTACTGCGTGAGGAGGGCGGAGGGCGGAGGAGGGCGGTGGAGGGCTGAGAAGGGCGGAGAAGAATGAGGGAGAGAACGATGGATTGGGCTCGCGAAGGAGAGTGCGTGAGGTTTGCTGAAAATGAAAATGAGGGGTTTCGAGGGAAGGGGTTGTGTTTTAATTGGGTATTTGCGTTTGCGACGGATTATAAGCGTTTTCCGACGAAAATTGCCGTCAGAAATTAGTGACGAAAACATTTTCGTCGGAAAGGTAAGCGGGAATTTTAGCGCCTCTTTTTTCTGAACATTTGCGACGACATTTAGGTCGGAAATCCGTCAGAAATTGCGACGGACTAGAGTTCGTCGGAAAAAATGGCAGGAAACAGCACTTATTCTTGTAGTGATAACCGCCTCAAAGAAGGAACACCGGCGGCGGTTCCCATAAGTGTCGCGACGGTTCAGATTTTTTGAGAAAAAAAAAACAAACGCGTGAGAACTTTTCATTCCCCGCGAATTTTCCCGTAATCTCAAATACAGAAACCGCTCTGTTCTGAATACTCTATTGCTAACATAGAAGAACGCGCTAACAGGTACAATCGCTATTACGGTTTGGTCTGAAATCCTCTTCCTCTCTTGCCCTCTGTTCTCATAGCTAACAGGTACAATCGCTAATAGGTAAAGCTGCGATTTCTTCCGGTACAGCTACGATTTCCACTTCCTCTCTTCCTCATCTTCGATTTTTCTTGTTACAACAGGTTAGGGTTTGGTATCTTCATCATATCAGCAACTCAACTTCTCTCCTCATCATCTCAACAACAGTTAGTGTTCTCCTTGTAATTCTTGTTTGCTTTTCCCTTTGAAAGCCCAAGTTAGGTTTTCCCTTTGGAAGACTGTTTGGCATATTTCGCTTTTGTTTTAGATCAGTTTTTACTGTAGCCCAGGTTGCTGCTGGATTGACTATTTTGCTGAAAGATTATGACTATGTATATGTTAGTTGGATGGAGTTGAGAGCTTTCTGATTTTGGAGTTAAGAATTTAATGAGTGTTTGTAAGGAAAAAAGCTATTGCATTTGCAGTGGATAAGATAGAAGTTGTTGATACACGTCATTTAGTGTTAAAGGCCTGATAAATATCCTCTGGGAACCTTTTTAAAATAATCACTACTATAATTTAGGCTTTTCGCATCGATTAAAAATGACTTTTCGCATCGGTTCCGTGTCCGTTACAGATTCAGGTGTTGTTAAAAGTACGCACATTTTGCATCAGGTACGGACCTGATGCGAAAAGTATTTTTCGCATCAGTTGTATTACCACCCGATGCCAAAAGTCCTTTTTAGTTAGATTTTAGCACCTTTTTGGCATCGGATTTTTAGAACCACCTGATGCGAAAAGTACTTTTCGCATCAGGTCCTGATGGGAACCGATGTTAAAACTAACTTTTTTTAAAAAAAAAATTCTCAAAAGCTAGATCTAACAAAGAGTAACCTGAACATTCAAGGATAAAATTTACCACATGTATCATAGATATAAAAGCTGTGTATAACTTTATATGTCATAACAAAGGATATGTGTTTCATTAGCTAGAAATTCTTTAACATTCAAAGTGGAATATAATGACATAGTTGAGACCATTAAAAAGTAATACTACAAAAGACTATAACTAAAGCACCAACCATCCTCAAGGGTTTAATAGAAGATCACTCTCATAATCTACATATACTAATTTCCATCCTGAACCTTTTGTGTCATTTAGAAGACCATCGAATCCAAACATACATTCGATTGCACGGATCAATTCCTCGTAGTTCTTAAAAGTAGACACATCAATTGACCTTCCTACTGAACCTGCTTTTTGCACTTGTCACCCAAAAAAATGCACAAAACCATGATGATATATATGTGATCAAAACATGTTGAACCAAATACTCCCTCTGCATTTTTCTCTTGTAAATAAGACTAGAGGTAGTAATAAATAGTTGAACTTAGAAAACAATAATCTCCATGCTTATATTTGCAGAAATACACATTTCATAAATCATGTCAACATAAACAAACCTACATGATTGCATAACATAAGAATAGCATTTATAATAAGGATGCAAATTTAAAAAAGTTATTTCACTACAAATCTCTGCCCTTCATTGTGCACTACATGATTGCTTCTAGGCATGTGACTCTGCTAAACTCGCAGAGGTTATCTGAGACTGACCATCCTGACTAGAACTCAAGTTTCCTACAATGCAATCTTGTGGATGCTGAAAATCTCTGCCCTTCATTGTGCAAAAGTCATCCAAAAAGGTACTTGAAGTAGTAGAAGGATCAACCATAGTTGTAGTATTCACACTATTACTAACATCAACACAAATTTTACTTTGGTTATTGCTCTCAGATGAAAGACGCAACAGCACATGCACAGACACTACTGAAATTGTTCTTTCCAGTTTCCACCCATCTAAAATTTACCACATGTATCATAGATGACTGAAAATATTCCCTTAAAAATTTTAAACCTTAAGAACATATAACTATCTGAAAATATTATTTGCACCTCTAACAAAATGCAGGTGGTCTTCTGTAGAATAGCTGACATCAGGTATGTAATTCAAGGAAACTTACACTAGAGAAAGCACCATGGGAATATGCAAGACCCTCAAGCCGAATGGGGAACTTGACATCACAAGAGCCAACAATATTCTGAATTTTGAAATCCTAAAGCAAAATTTAAATGGAATAGATCAATATCAAGCAATGGGGGGAGGGCGGGATGATAAACAATTTTGGATGAAGCATTTTTAGTGGAGATTGTGAGAAATAGTAGAATAGTACCTTAAATTTAGCTGGGAAGCCCAACTTTTGGATAATTCTAGCATACTGAAGAAAAGGGGGGAAAATTAGAAAACAATAAATTTTTTAAAGAATATATGGATCATGCTTAACCTAATATTGTCAAACAGCGGCTATAGCATGGCACAAATTGAACAAACCACTATTGTCTGCTACCTGCGATATTCCCGTCAATAATACCAAATAGCAGCTATAGTGCGCTATAACATAGGGGAATTGGGGCAAATCGCTATTTTCCACATTCCGCGATTGATACCACTAGCTTAGCCAGATATGAGGAGAATAATAAATCATCCATCCTCCTCTACTGGTTCAAGGAGCTTATTTTTCTACAAGCTAAAAAAGAGTACGCTAAAAAGCAAGCCAATCTGAATGGCAAGGTTCTATGGTCTAATGAACTTCAACTTGAGAAGATTCAACAATAGATAGTATGAATGAGCTTAGAAAAGAAAAGGGCATTACTATACCTTCCTTGCTGCCAATTTTGATTGGTGCTCACTCTTAGCTCCAGTACAGACCTAACCAGGGCAGTTAAATTTAAAAAAGCATAAGAAATAGAAACCAATTACAAGCAACAAACTTAAATAATTTGTTATTGCAAGAATAGCAATAGAATCCCTTAAAAACAGGAAGTAAAAAAGGATCCTAATGTAAATTCTGCAATTTCAATACAAAACAAAACCGAGTACCAGTTTGGGTGTGAAATTGTATCATGCAATTCTGATAAAACTAGCAAAAATAAGTGCAGTTGTTTTTGGTTCTCGGATCCTCATAATCACAGCAGCAAAATGCCGAAAAGATTCAAATCACAGACATCGGCACTGCAGAAAAATGACCAACTAGCAGGAAAACATGTCAAGCATGCAAGTTAATTGCTTAATTATTGATTCCAGATAAGTGGTTAGTGTCAATTGTAATATTGATACAGAACTTATAGATCAACCAGGCCTCACTGGAACAGATAGAAAGACTGCAGTTTTTGAAAAAGAACCTAGACCAAACTCCAAAGTCAAACAAAAACCTAGTCAACCTTTATTGAACTTGGGATGCAATAACAAGATATTCTGTGATGCACACACATGTATAAGTAGGTGAAATTCATAACTATCGAACAAAACTTGCCTTGGGATTGTACTCTGCATTACGAGCTTGAAGCGTAATTGATTTGAGCTCCAACTTACAGTCCAAATTGATAGTTGACACAATATTTCTGGCAACGAAGATGCGGTGAACTGGACACCTTCAAGACCTGCAACGAGCACATATAGAAAACCAACTGCATCAAGTTCAAAATAATCCACATTCAAATGCTTCCACGACATTGCCAAAGATAATTTAGGGCTCAACAGTCATATTGAAATGCAACAAAATTGTTCAACCAATAACAGCTTGGGTTTTTATAACTTCCTTTTATTCCTCACCATAACAGCTTCGTTTGGCTTTTAAGGCCAATCACTCTCTGTTAGTAACATACACATAGCCAGCGAGGAACACAAGCTAAAAAATCTCAACATACAAAACGAAATCACTCCCAATCAAAACCAATCAGTCCCAATCAGTCCCAATCAAAACCAATCTCAACAATACAAAACATAATCAGTCACAATCAAAACCTATCTCAACAATACAAAACGAAATCAGTCCCAATTATCAGCACCACTTTAATTATAAAACACACAGACAACGATGATGAAGATCGACGAGGCAGAACTTACATGAAGAAGCGACGATGCGAAAGAATGAGACAGCGACGATGTGGGTTTCCAGAGATAGCGTTGGCGCAGCAACAATCTGGACGCAGCAACAACCTGGACGCAGCAACGACATGGACAACGCGTAGAGAACGGCTTGGACGACACAACAACGGCGTTAGAGGGTGAGAACGGCGTAGAGAATAACGCTATCACAAACAAAACAAAAGTTCCTTAAGATCTCACTACAACATTTTGACCCTACGGCAACGCCTAAATTTCCAACGCTTAAAAAACCGTTTCCTTAGATAACAATGGCAACGGTTTTTTGTTCCCGTTGCTAAATTGGTTTTTTTAAATAAAAAAACTTAGGCAACGCTTAAAAACCGTTGTCAAAAACTCAGTGGCAACGGTTTTTTACTTATACTCTTACGCAACGGTATGAAACCGTTGTCCTATAATTAAATTATTATAAAAAAATTATTTTTTTATTCCCAAAATTTGTCAACCCACACTTACAAACCCTCTTTTCTTTGATAAAAAAAACCCTCTTTTCTCGAATCTCCTCTCTCAACTTCGCTCTCAACTTCGCTTTCTGCTCTCTTGCCC
Source organism: Astragalus membranaceus (assembly GCA_039519185.1). Lineage (NCBI taxonomy): Eukaryota > Viridiplantae > Streptophyta > Magnoliopsida > Fabales > Fabaceae > Astragalus > Astragalus membranaceus. The sequence goes on along the minus strand of CM076848.1, from coordinate 147,293,442 downwards.
ACTCCGCCGCCACACCACCACCCGTTGATCAATATCCTGTACACAGAGAGATGGAGAAAGAAACTGACAGAGTGAGAGAAGAGTTTGAGAAAAGGGACGGAGGTGAGAGAGAGAGAGAGAGAGAGGATGCGTGGAGGACTCGGTGCTTCGCAGGCTACACACGATGGTCGCCGGAGAAGAAGGATCTGGTGTCGTCTTATGGTGGTATTGCGGTGGTCTTCGGTAGAGGAGATGGAACACCACGGTGGTTGCGATTTTAGATCTGACACACGTAGAGGAAGAGCACGATGGTCGCCACCGTCCACGGCAGCCAGAATCGTTACTGCCACCATGTTGTTCAGGTGCGTGCCTTGCTTTTTCTCTCAGTATTGTTTGCTCATTTTGTTTGAATTAGGGTTTTCCTGCTCCTCTCTTCAGCTTCATAGCCAAGTTCGAATATGAACCTTTTTGTTTCCAAAGCAGCGCTGGATTAATTCTTTTTGAAATTTAATGTTGCCTATATTACAATTGATATAGAAATTTGACCTGTTTTGAGAGTTTGCTTCTTTGGAAGTTCCGATCATGAAATGCCATTTGAGATTCTTGAAATTCAGTTCTAATTTGGGGTTACTATTATCATTTGTGTTTGCTATCAATAATGTTATTTTATTTTATTTTATTTGATATCTCTTATAGTTATAGGAATTGGGTCTCCAACAGTTTTTAAAGAAAATAGAAAATCTCAACTACTAAGGGTAACATTTTAATAAAAAAGGATACTAATTTTATTTTTGAAGGAGCAAAATCGTTGTTTCCCAAGCATGTCATGTAACACCCCCTTCTAATAACCTTACTATTTAATAAAATCAGAGTTTCTTTTTCTTTTAAAACAATCACAAGAGAGTGCTACACTAAACTCCATTTAAACCAACAACTTGAATTGATATACTTCAGCAAAATAACAACACGATACATAGCACACAGTCAAAGGGGCAAGCCCACAAGTCTCCTGTTTAGTTTACACCAATAGAATATATTCACCATCACAGCGGAATAATGATAATAAGTTCGAAAACAAGTCCAATACATCACCAATAACAGTCTAAACAGTATAATTAAAATAACACATAAACATAAGACGCCCCCCGGTACTACGTATCAGAGCATGACACACTCTACCAGACGAAGGCATAAGGGTAACCTTCACTCGCTAGTACCTGCACGTTGCCGACATAAGAAGCAACATAAAAGCAGTAGGGTGAGTCTCTTTTCATAATTAATAACATACGGGATAAGCACTCCATAGGAAAGGTAACTAGGCACACCGATTCGCAACAAAGGCAGCAACCACATCACAATTACGATCTCCAAACAACAATACAAAAGGTATGGTTATGCATGAAATGCAACCCAAACTCCACGGGCACATGCATGTCGGATCCGTCACGAAACACAATTAGGCCGTAGCCTCTGCTCACCATTAAAAATTAGGCCGAAGCCTCTGCTCACCGATAATGCACATGGTTCATGAGACGCCATGAAAATGCACCACAACACACCACACAATTCACCAATTCACATTTAATCAACTCACCATAACTCACCAATAAAACTCACGAATAAATCTCACCAATAAAACTCACCAGTAAAACTCACCAATAAAACTCACCAGTAAAACTCACCAATAAATCTCACCAATAAAACTCACCAATAAATCTCACCAATAAAACTCACCAATAAATCTCACCAATAAAACTCACCAATAAAACTCACCAATAAATCAGTACCAATTTAATTAAACCGTTTTAGGATATTGACACGGAATAGGAGAAGGTGAATAAAAATTTCAATTAGACACCTTGAACAACTTCAGTCCAGAGCCACCAGTAAAATAATCCATTTTTTCATAAAACCAGAATATTTGGATAGACACCGAAATTAGCTTCGAAACGCATTTTGAACCGTTAAATTTGGATAACCGAGTCAAAAGTTACATTAAAAACAAGTTTGGGAAAATTTGGGCAACATCCTGATTTTGGCGCCCAGCAAAACTGGCGCAGGGTGCCTAGCGCCCAGACACAGGCTTGGCGCAGGAAAAACCGGCGCAGGGCGCCTAGCGCCCAGACACAGAATTGGCGCAGGAACACGGCGCCCATGCATAAGGCGCCTTGGCAAAACACGCAAGAAAACTCTTCTGACTTCGAAATTAATTTTACACGAGCCAAATACTCAGAATATGGGAACCCAACAAAAATTTTGACAAAATGTGACACGCATCATTGGCGCCCATGGGCTAGGCGCCTAAGGCCAGGACAGACCACAACTCCTATGACTCCAAAAATTATTTTACACGAGCCATTTATTCAATGTATGAGAACCCAAAAAGAATTTTGAGAAAATAAGCAACACAACAGTGGCGCCCTTGGCGCCCATGGCCAAGGCGCCTAGCGCCAAAACTGGCAACAAAGTGAGACAGGCGCAGGGCACAGTGGCTGGGCTCCTGGCGCCCATGACTAAGACACAGAAACAGCAACAAGGCATATGGCGCCCAAGGCGCCTAGGAACTCCCAAAATCAGAATTTTGCTAATTCAAACACCAAATTAAATTCACCAAACACCCAATCATATATATATATAATTTAATTATCACCATGATCCTCAATTCTCACCAAACACACACCAACAAGTCATATACTCAAACACGTGACATGCAATTCACCTTAGCAACAATCAAAGCACCAATTATGCGATTTTAACATAGGAAATTCCTAATCACATATCACAACGCTACGATTAAATCAACAACACAACAATTCATTCATAGAAATCATCCTAGAACCTAACCCTAGACAATACTCATCACATAAACTATTAAAGATAAAAAGAGGACCCCCTAACCTTATGGAAGTCGAAATTACTAGGCAAGGCTCCAAGGAATTGCAAGACACCAACAAGCTTTCCCTCCTCCTTGAGTGCTCCACGAAATTCCTCTCCCTTCCTCTTGTAACCGTCGCCTCCTCTTCTTTCTCACTCTCTCCTTCGCAAGTTTCTTTTCTCTTCTCTTCTCTCCTCTCTTCGAATTCTTTTCTTTCTTTTTGGATGGAATAAGTGAAATGAAAACTAACCCACAAGACCCCTAAGTGAGTCGAGTCCTATGACTAGCCAATGGGTCATGGGCTCTTGAATCACGGGCCTCCTTCCACTACCCAATTTAATTACTAAACACCATATTATTACTTATACCACTCACATCCTATTTAATTAATCCTAAACCCAATAAGGCCCACATATATCATTCTATTCTTCTATCACCTAAAACCTTCAATTAATTAACAAATAAATAATTACTCAAACAAATAAACACATAAATAACTAAATAAATATTATTCCTATCACATAACCTCATATAATTAATTACACAACCAAATAATTATTTTTGGGGTGTTACAACTCTCCCCCACTTAAAAGAATTTCGTCCTCGAAATTTACCTGCCAAAGCCAACATTCCTCCGCTACCCACTAACTCCATCTAGGCAACTAGTGCTATCTCTCATGCTGATTACTATTGCTTTGATTACCGGTGGTAAGTGCTTGGGCGGCCGTCCCTCCTACTTGTTCAGCCAGGTAACTTCAAGCAGTAATAATCAGGCTCACTCTCTACTCTGCTATGCTACTCCGATAGACTAACTTACATCCTACCTTACTCATCTACCCTTATGGGTACGCACACTAACAGCCTGCTAATGGTTTGGTTTCTATGACAACATCATTAAGATCGACAACACACGGTATATCACAATAGTTAATATTATTACAACAACGCATAGCATCAACACAGTTAAACTCCAGGATCACCTATCCCTTTTTAACAATGGCCATAGGCCCACAAAACAAGTCAGCAATACTAACAACAAAACCATGTGGGCCATACGGCGGTACCCACGACAGAACAACAACACAACTTGGGCCATTCGGCGATACCCAAGACAAAACAACAATGTGGGCCATTCGGCGATACCCACGACAACAACAACATAACTAGTAATAACATCATCAATAGTAAACAATATCAGGGCTAGCAACCTAGTCACAACAATCGGGCACTAAGGCACCGGCAACAGTTAACAATCGAAATAGGCACAACTCATAAAAATAAGGGCAGCGCATAAGTTAGGAACAGTAACAGTACTTTTCGGTACAGTGAAAGTAATTTTTAAAGACAGCAACAATGATTTTTCAGGAAACAACAACAATTATCTTAGGAGGACAGTAGCAGTAGTTTTCAGAAAACAGTGACATTTATTTTCCTGAAAAACAGCCAATATAGTTTTCGGAAAACACTAGCAATATTTTTTAGAAAACAGCATCAATAATTTCTAGAAAAACAGCAACAAAAGCAAAACAACGACAACAATAGCGTCAACATAGAAGTAAAAACATGCTACAACAAAAGTATTTACATAAAACTACACATCAACCGAACCAAATTAGTTTAAGCATTCATATGAACGTCTAGCAACAAAACTAACTTTAGGAAAACATATATCCATCCTCGGCAGACATTATCATTTTAATACTTTCAAAACTACTCAGGAAGAAGACACCAAAAGGAAATTTATCATAAAGACTCAAGCGCACAATATCAAGCTTCACGTGGTACATACTGGATTAGAAATATAACTACTAACACAAAATCATGAAGACTCGGTACAGGCGATTTCTATTCATAGTTAAAGGCACATATACGAAATGTACCACCACACACATGCACAAAATACTTATTTAGAATTTTCCGACACGGAAAATAAGGCACGTTATAGGAATTGATTTTCTCGTTAGCTTAACCAGTTTGAATAAGGTATCCTCAAGAACATATGACAGTAAAAGCTAACTCAAGGAAGTGCAAAAACAGTGCCAGTGCACAATTTAAATGTTTAAGGTCTCTCAAAATCACGTGGCACCAATTATAAAGAGTGCAACAGCTAAAACAAAATCAGGGAAAATTCAGCGTAGGAAATTACAGCTCACGGTCACGAAATAGTTCGCAAAGGTTCGGAGTTGGAAACATTACATGTTGAGGGAAATTAAGCAA